>CM046433.1:51782960-52330460 GCA_025506505.1 Flaveria sonorensis | reverse complement strand
AAGGCCTGATGAGTATAGGATTTAGAAAAAGGGCTAAAGACCTTTATTATCTTACAAATAAATTAATGCCTAAAAGGCCAAGAACGTTTTGTCTTTTTTTCGAATTGTGTCTGCTTTAAAATTTTGTGCTCTCTGTTTCAATTTTGTACTCTCTATTTTTAAATTTGTTTTGTTTTATTAATTTTTGTGTCTGCTTTAGAATTTTTGTACTACCTATCTGAAATGGTAATATTTGTTGGTTAGTGTCAAAATTTAATTTTGTAGTTATCGAGAATGGTTTATCACAGATAATAGATTCAATTATATGACGAGTCGAGTCCAACGCCACTAGAATGAGTTAAAATCGTAGTTTGTTTCGTCGGTTTTGGGGTGGTAAAAATCATTTTTGGGATACTTGGGGAAAATAAGTTCAACTGGAGTTAGTTTGCGTCAGTTTTGATAAGGGTAGTAACGTGTATAGAAATTGTTACATTTGAAAAGGTTTGAATTTTTTTGTTTTGTCACTCGTATAACTGGAAGATTGTAGCTTAAAAACAGGTAATACTTTTCTAGTTGGATTTCAATAACTTTGATCTATCATTATTGGAATTTTAACTCTTTGTATGTTTTTAACTTAACATGCTGCTCTTCTAGTGGGATTTTAATAATTTGATCAATATTATTGAAATTCTAACTTTATGTATGTTTTTAACATGTTACACTAGTCAAATTAGTTTTGCTCAACAAACATTGAACACTTGCATTGTATGTCATCGACTTAATTTAACTAAAAATGTTGAACGTATGGATTTATATGTTTTTTATAGAAAGTTATTTTATTTATTGAAAATTAAAGTATGTTTCTTGAAACTTTAAAATAACTATGAAAAAAGTCAAAATGTTTTAAAATATGTGTTTGTGGTATTCCAAACCTAAATACACACGCACATATATCAAAACGTTTTTATTTCATCAGTGACAAATATTACTAGTTATATCATTCGATAATTTGAAATAGTTTATACAAAATCAATATGTATCAAGTATTGTTGTAGGCGATGCTAAGATGAAATCTAAGATAACAGTTTTATATCATTAGAGTTAGTATTATTGGATTTATTTAAAAAAAAATCTAGTTCTTCTCGTATGATTATATGCCATGCCATCCGAAATATCTACTTAGATTGTACTTGAAATTGTTTACCAGAAAGAAAGTGCGCATGCAGTCTCACCCTTTTCAGTTTCACGATAACATGTGACTTGCAATTAATTTGTTTTCTGAAAATATAAACAAGTTAATTAAAGTAATAGATATGAAAAATGTTATTCATGACGTGCCTGCAACTGAGACTGGATGAGGTATGCACCAAGTTTGCGAGCTGAAGCATCATTGGGGCTACTGTCACCTGCAATAGCCAACGAGTTGATGATGGGCAAGAAGATTCCACCAGCTCTAGCCGTGGTACTCGGCATCGCGGGCGAAATTATGGCTTCGGAGAGCGCCAATCCGTAAGCCAGACCCAAAGTAGTCTTGCCACAGCATCTCACAAAGTACATGGCCAAGCGATCCCCCAGCCCCGTTTTCACCAACCCTCGGCTGAAGAAGAAGGATACAACTATCAGCCATATCACTTCATTCGTAAAAGCTGCAAACGCACTTTCGAAAGAGAGTGTGTGGGTTAAGACAGAGATTGTTAGACACACAAAGGACCAGGCGCCGATGGGCAAAGGCCCCATGATGAGCCCGGTGATGGTGCTGAGGAAGATCCCAAGGAGCTGCCAAGCTTGGTGTGAGAGCTCTGCGGGTTTAGGGATGGCGAAACAGACAACGAGTCCCACGGCGATAGAGGCTGCTAGTGAGATTAGCTTTGCTCGGGGGAGTCTAATTCTAATTCTAAAGTGCCGGCTGGAGTTGTTAGCAGCTTCCGCCTGAGGAGTACTTGACATCTTAATTAATTTTCCGCTTGCGCTTTATAATTGTGGCTTATATATATAGGTGAATCACATACATATATATATATATATATATATATATATATATAGCTAACATGCATGGTTCCGTAACTGTCAGCATCACATTTGGTGACAAACACAGACTGCTAACAGATTTATAACCACGCATGTGGCTGTCTATTCTAATGTATGTATCATCGTAAGATGTTGAGACTCGGTTGGAAACTTCTTAATTTGGGCGGAATTACAGGGGGTCCTTTGACCCTCCGGTGAGTCGAATCTCCTCTAACACTTGTTCAGTTGGACCCTTTCGAATGAAATTATTATGGGTGGAGATGAATACTAGTAGAAAGACTGCAATGGTGGCGCTGCCCAAGGAGAGGATGAAAAGATGTAGATTGAAATATATGTGGGTGGGCCTTTATTAAGTTAAGTGGAAGCACGATATCTAACGCTAAAATTAATGTATTAATTTGTTTACGGTGGTATAAAATATATTAGCCTTTTATTTATTTAATTTTAAGTTTATAAATATATATATATATATATATATATATATATATATATATATATATATATATATATATATATATATATATATATATATATATATATGTAAGAAAAAAATGAGATAGTGATATTTGACAAAACTAGAAAATAAGGTTAAAGGGTATTTTGGTCTATTAACTATTTAATCTAATTCTTTTTTCTCGTTCTAAAAATGTACCACATTTCTTTTACACACTCTATTCACTCACAAACCCTATGAACAATTGATCACAAAATACAAACAAAGCCTAAATCTCTCTCGTTGTCTTAAACTTCATGTTGGATCAAGAAAGGCTGGTGCAACCAAAACCAAACACTTAGACGTTTTTGGTGCAACTAATAAAGGACTTCCGAAGCTAAGTGTGGAACTTCCGAAAGCAAATGGAGTTCTTCCGAAGACAAATGCAAGATCAACTTCCGAAGGAAAACTCCAACTTCCGAAGACAAAGTCTTCTCTTCCGAAGTTCAAGACTTAGAAGAATTCAAGACGATGACTTCCGAAGAATGTTGATATGAAGAAGTCCCCAAGCCTCGGAAGAAGTAGTCTCTTCCGAAGCATAAATGGCCTCGGAAGAACTTGTTCTTCCGAAGCCAATTAACCTTTGGAAGACACTGCTATGAACCAGTGGACATAAGTATGGTCCTTCTGACACTCTGCTACAGACCTCTGATAAACTGCATGGCGTTTTCTCAAAGCACATGTAGTTGACCATACTTTATTCCACTGTTCACCTTTATAAGTTAGTACAGTTACCAACTTTAGTTGGTGACAAAAGGTAAGTCATGGACATGTCATGACTACCTTATTTTAGATAATACTTTATCTAAGATACCTTAACTATAGCTTTGTAGTATCTGCTTTAGTTATGGGTTTCCAGCTGGTATCAAAGTATATCCGGCTGTAGCTAGTAGTATATAGAGTTTCTCATTGTAACTCATGTAATATTCTTGTAAGAGTCTTGTAATACTTTAAGTTGAGAAGTAATATATACAAGTACCTTGAAAATTATCTCTTTTTGTTACTTAGTATATTATCATCAACTCTTAGAAGAGATTCTGCTTCATCTAAACCCGTGTGTGATTAAGTGAGTTTGAGAGAAAAACCAAGTGTTAAGTGACAAACATCGATCCTACAATTGGTATCAGAGCTTTTTAGGCTCTTGATTGTGAGATCTCACCATCCAAATCAACCTGTTTTTCACTCCTCCTTTCACCACACTCTAAAATGGCCCTCAACCAAAAGTCTGAAGTTGAGATAGGGACGATGACTAAAGAACCTATCCCCTAAAAACTTCAGATCATGGAGCAGATGCATAGAAGGCTTCATCAGGTATCAAGATGGAAAAAATGTGGCAATCTATTGTCAATGGCCCATACAAACCAAAGGTTGCTGCCCCAGGTGGAAATGGTGCCATGATAGAAAAGGCCATTGAAGACTACTCTGATGAAGACCGGAAAAAGATGGACATTGACAGTAATGCCATGACTGTTCTTATGACTGCTATACCCAACTCCATTATGGTGGGGTTTGAGCACTGCAAGTCAGCTAAAGAACTGTTTGATGCATTAACTCAAATGTACTCTAGCTTCAATGACTCAAAGAAAGATTCACTGAAGCAGCAGTTCGAGAACTTTACTTATGTTGCTGGAGAGACCCTCAGCCTGCAATACTTCAGGTACATGGATCTTATCTCTTCCCTTCAGTCTGTGGGAATTGCACTTGAATTGTGAGATCTCACTCAAAAATTCATGAGTGCACTCCCAAATGAGTGGACGTTCTACTGTGTCTCTATCAAGAGGACAGAAAATTTGAACTCCCTCACTATGACTGAACTATATGGCATCCTTGATGGATACCGTGTAGAGATGGACAACAAAAAGGGCATTCAGATGAGTAGACCTTCAAGCCTTCCTGCTAGCAACGCTTTAATGGTTGCTGAAGGCTCAGGACCCTCCCAACCTCAGTAGTACCTGACATATTCTCAGCAGCCATCCTGTTCTTCAGGACCCTACATCATATTTCCTGAGACTCCAAGGTCTCAACAGGCTCAGCAAGGTTTTTTTCAGGATAGCTATGCCTTTGTCTCAGGAGGTGGATACTCTGGTGATCATCAGTATTGCTTTGATGATCTAGAGTGATTTAGTCCAGATGATGTGGAGTATGTGGACATTGTCCAACAAATGGCTTTGCTGACTTACCGAGCAAAGAAATTCTTCAAAAGAACTGGAAGGTAGTTCCATCAAAACCCAACTAGCAGCAAGTTTGGGTTTGACAAGACAAAGGCCAAATGTTACAACTGTAACCAACTTGGTCACTTTGCTAGGGAATGTAAGGCTCCCAAGTCAAATCCGGGAACCTCACACGCCTCCTCACATCCCTCTACACCAAAAGCCAATGGGAAGTTGACTTAAACAGCAGCTGTAGCTCAAAAAGTTGACTGGAGCTTTATGGTACAGGATGTGACTCCTGCTCAAGCACTCATGGCTGGAACAGATGACAACAAGGTATATGAACATCTCTGTACTCCAGCTTGTATTGCTAAAGTTAAGTTATATCAGGACTACAATATGGAAATTAAATCTGATATTGAGTCTTTAAATATCTTAAAATCTGATTTTAAAAGGGCTGAAACTGACTATCAAAAGAAAATTGATGAGTTAGAGAAAACTATGTCCTTGTTAAAACATGAACATACTAACTACAAGACTCAAATCAAGGATTTAATATCCAAATTGTCTAAGGCTCAAGCCCAGCTTGTCACAGCTGAGGCTCAAGCCAGGAAGCATGCTATCTCAGAACAAAACTTCCAAGCCATTCTTGCATCATCCTCTCACTCCAAACTTTGTTATCAAAACAAAGGTGGGTTGGGAACCAATGAAATTGCTCCACCACATTCTTATGAGTCTATTAGACAACCAAAGTGTGGTATTGAAGAGCAAGAGGTTCCATCTGTTGACCCACCTTCCAATGAGTCAAACAATGATGCAACTTTGGAAACCATCACAGGGAAGAACCAGGTAAACCATACCCCTCTAACCAGTGATGACCAGCCCCTTACCACTAAATCCAGAAGAAGCGGGGCTAAGGCAGCCAAAAAAACTGCCAAGAAAGTGGCTGAATCTAAGCTGAAGATTAACCCAAAACAAAAGGGTGTGTTCATCTCAGTTGGATTCCAGGTGGTAGGAACTTCTGATTCTGGAAAAGTGAGTAGTACCAGCACACCTATCCAACAAAAGGATCAGAAGACAAAGGGAAGAACTGCTGATGAAGACAAGAAAAACAAGAAACAGCAGCCTTCAAGTTCCCAGAAGACTAACATTGCCTGCATAATATGTGGTCTGCAAAACCACATGGCCAAAGATTGTTACTACAATCCTGCTAGCACATATTATGCAAACAATGTTAAAAGAGAAGAAGTCAGGGAAGGTTTCTCATTTGGACCTTATCATATGGTTCAAGTGATGAAAAAGGGAAAGCTTGTTTCCAAAGCAAGGTTGCTTTCGGAAGAAAGTTCTTCTTTTGAAGGGAAAATGGCTTTGGAAGTTAAAGCTATCAAGACTCAAAAGAACAAGAGAGTCCCCTTGAAACCATCCCAGAAGAAGACTTCTTCGGAAGAAAAGGTGGTGAAGACTTCTTCCAAAAAGAAAGAAGCTTCGGAAGAATGTCATGCTACTCAAGCTTCATCAAGCTCATCCTTTATGATCAACCAAGGGATAGAATGGAAGATCAAAGAAGATGCTACAGCCCAAGCCTCTTCTTCATAAACACCTATTGAACCCCCATGCTAAATTTTGGTTTAATATCATCCTTATCATTGGAAAAGCCCAAGACCAACAAGGCTTGGGTTTCCAATAAAAACTAACTTTTTCACCTTATGTGCAGGGACATCCATATGACAAGAACAATAATGTTTGGATTGTAGATAGTGGATGCTCCAGGCACATGACAGGGAATAGATCTCTCCTTCAATAATTTCAACATTTTGATGGAGGTCCTGTTCAATTTGGAGGTGAGGCTAGAGGATACATTTCTGGCAGAGGAAGTGTATCCAACGGCAAGTTAAAAGTTGACAAAGTTCACTTTGTCAAACAGCTTGAACACAACCTGTTAAGTGTTTCTCAATTCTGTGATCAAAAGAATCAAATGCTTTTCACAGAACATGAGTGCATTATCCTCAAACCCGGGATGACCATTCCTCAGGAATTTGTGCTTCTTAGATCTCCAAGGAAAGGGGATATGTACAAGCTAGATATGAACAATTCTTCCCCACTGGGTGAAGTATCATGCTTTCTCTCCAAAGCTGATGGTGATGAGTCAACACTATGGCATAAACGTATGTGTCATGTCAATTTTAAAACCATGAATAAATTGGTTAAAATAACTTGGTACATGGTTTGCCTAAAAAGGAATTTTTCTGCAAAGATAACTGTGTTGCATGCCTGAAAGGGAAGCAGCACAGATCATCTCATAAATCCAAAGTTGTTAACTCTATCACCACCCCATTACACTTATTGCACATGGATTTATTTGGTCCCACAAGTATAATGAGCATTGGAAGGAAATCATACTGCCTTGTGATCGTTGATGATTTTACAAGATTTACATGGGTATTTATTTTTAAGAACTAAGGATGAAACTGTTGAAACGTTAAAATCTTTTATTCTTAAAATTGAAAATCAAATTGATCACAAGGTTAAGATAATTAGAAGTGCTCAAGGGACTGAGTTCAAGAATCATGTTCTTGACTCATTCTGTAACTCAAAAGGGGTTGCCAGACAATACAGTGCTCCTATAACTCCTCAACAAAACAGTGTTGCTGAGAGGAGGAACCGGACACTGATTGAGGCTGCTCGGACCATGTTAGCTGATTCAAAGCTGCCTCTAACATTCTGGGCAGAGGCAGCCAGCACTACATGCTATGTGCAGAATAGGGTCCTTGTAGTTAAGCCACATGGAAAAACCCCTTATGAGCTATGGAACAAGAGGCCATCGTTCATTGGCTTTCTAAGGTCCTTTGGCAGCAGGTGTACCATACTTAACACAAAGGACAATTTGGCAAAATTTGCTGAAAAGTCGGATGATGTTATCTTTGTTGGATATTCCTCCAACTCTATTGCTTATAGAGTGTACAACATCAAAAATCAGCAATTTGAGGAATCATCCAACATTGTTGTAAATGAGCACACTCCTTGTGTTAGGGGGAATGGCCCTGATCATATTTTTGATTTAGAATTGTTTCCCAACTATTCTAAACCATCTTGTGAGAATGTTTCAGCTAGAACAGGTACTCAAAGTGATTCTGATGATAATCAACTATTTGAGTTACCCAGACCTTGTTCAAGTTCTCCAAGAGCAGCTGCAAATCAAGTTCCCTTTATCTTAAGATCTAACAGCATAACTATTTCAAGAGAGAGTGGAGCTTCAACCAGCGATCCACCTAGTGAACCTCAAAACTCATCTGGTGACACTACACAACACCAAGCTGATAGAAGTAGTATTTTGAAGGAACAGGAAACCGTTAATGCTGCTTCACAGCCAACCAACAATGATGATGTTTCTCATTCATTCAATCAGTCCTCATTGAATGAGTTTGAAACAACAGCTGATCATAGTGTTCAAGTTCCTGAGCAAAATATGTCCAACCTGGATCTATCTTTGCAACTGGAAGTGATTCCCAGGCTTAGGATTCACAACACTCATCCAGCTGAGAACATCATAGGAGAAGTCTCTGAAGGAGTAAGAACAAGGGGACAAACTCACAATGGGAATGTATGCTTGTACTCCTGCTTTTTGTCTCAGATGGAACCCAAGAGAGTAGAAGAAGCCTTAAAGGATAGTAGCTGGGTTGAGTCAATACAAGAGGAATTACTTCAATTCAAAAGACAAAAGGTTTGGAACCTATGTCCGCTACCATCTGGTCAAGTACCAATAGGCACCAAATGGGTTTTTAGAAACAAGAAAGATGATAGAGGCTTAATAATCAAGAACAAAGCAAGACTGGTAGTTCAAGGATACACCCAAGAGGAAGGAATTGATTACACTGATGTCTTTGCACCCGTTGCAAGACTTGTGGCAGTGAGGATCTTCCTTGCTTATGCTACATCCAAGAATTTTACTGTCTACCAACTTGATGTTAAGTGTGCCTTTCTATATGGGGATATAGATCGGGAAGTCTATGTGTGTCAACCTCCAGGATTTGAAGATCCACAGCACCCAACTATGTGTGCAAGTTGGATAAAGCTCTATATGGGTTGCATCAAGCACCTAGGCTGTGGTATGAGACTTTGTCTCAATTTCTCCTGAAGAATGGATACATTAGAGGCACCATTGATAAGACTTTATTCATAAGGAAGTCTGGGAAAGACATTTTGCTCGTCCAAGTCTATGTTGATGACATCATATTTGGTTCTTCAAATGACCAAATGTGTAGAGACTTTGAGAGCATCATGAAGAAGAAATTTGAGATGAGTTCTATAGGAAAACTGGACTTTTTCCTTGGAATTCAGGTAAAGCAAATGAAGGAAGGGTTCTTTATCAATCAATCCAAATATGTATCTGACATATTAGAGAGATTTGATATGAAAGATTGTAAGCCAGCAAAGACTCCTATACCCAGAAACCATAATCTTTATCCTGACTCTGAAGGAGAAGATACTGATCAACATCAGTATAGGGCAATCATTGGGTCTCTGATGTATCTCACAACAAGTAGACCTGATATCATGTTTGCAACATGAATTTGTGCAAGATATCAGGCTGCTCCAAAGGTGTCTCACCTAGTTGCTGCCAAGAGAATTCTTAGATACCTCAAAGGAGCATCTAAACTAGGTCTCTGGTATCCTAAGAACAGCAATTTCAATCTCTATGGCTAAATTGATAGTGACTATGATGGCTGCAATATCAACAAGAAATCCACATTAGGAGGATGTCAATTTCTTGGTGGAAGGATCATTTCATGGCAATGCAAGAAGCAATCTTGTGTCTCAACATCAACTGCTGAAGCTGAATACATTGCTGCTGCTAGTTGCTGTGCTCAGCTACTATGGATTCAGAACCAGATGTTAGACTACGGATTCAACTTCATGAATACTCCTATCCACATTGACAACAACAGTGCTATCTCCATAACTAAAAATCCAGTCAAGCACTCCAAGACAAAGCACATCGACATCAGGTATCATTTTATTAGAGATATTCATGAGAAAAATCTGATTAAGCTAGTCAAAGTTGATTCAAATGAACAATATGCTGATCTGTTCACAAAGGCATTTGATGAACAATGATTTAAGTATCTTATCATAGCTATTGGGACGATAAACATTGATTAGTCTATCTCATTTGAAAAACCTTTTCAAAATGTGTCTTGTCTTTGTCATTACAATCTAAGCCCTGTTACAAAAGGACTTTCTTCAAAAACTTTTCCAAGTATAAAGTCTTTCGAAGAGGAATTAACCCTCGGAAGATATTACAAATATCTTCTGAAGCAAAATTCCTCCAAGGAAAATCTTCTTTTCGGAAGAAATTTTTGGTCTCGGAAGAATCAATTGATAGCTTATCAGATCTACTTCCGAAGCTTATATATATTTCTCCATTCGAAAACCATTTTTACTCTCGGAAGTAAGAAATTACCTTCGGAAGTTAAGATGGCTTTGGAAGAAGATTACCTTCGGAAATCTGTTATACTCAGAAGAAAGCCTTACTGTGTAACGGAAATCTTTTGGGCCCCACAACTGTAAAAGGTAAAGATTTTCTTAATGATGTCAGAATATTTTAAATGGTTTAACCTTACCGCCATTGTCACATCTTACCCCAAACCATCACTTCACCTTATCCATCCGCCACTTTCACCCATTTAAATATTTCGACTTACCCATTTTAATCTTTTTACCGATTCCACTGTCCAAAGCTTTCTTCATCCCGAATTTACCCTAATCAAGTTCATTCCTCTATTCTTTCTCAATGGCGCTTGACCCCCAGCACAATCAAGTCGCATTCCTTGATTCATCCATGGATGCTGACTTCTCTGAAATCATCTCCTTTCTCACCCAATCCACTTACTTCATAGCCCTAACTGTGAACCCCACCGTGTAAGCAAACCACATGCCTGATTTTTGGGGGAATGCTCAAATCATAACCCAGAATGGGGATAAGGCTTTGAGGTCCAGCATTTGCGGACAAGAGTTGATTATATCTGAACAGCTTAACAGGGAGCATCTCGAGCTCCATGATGAAGGTTCACAAACGGAGTTCCCCAAAGGTGACGTTGACGACACTTATATCCTAATGGGATACGGCGGTGATGTTAGCAGATCCACTATTTACAAGTTCAACTTCTCATACCAGTGGAAATTCCTGCTACACATTGTCCTGCACTGCCTCTCAAACATGTCAGGGGGATGGGATCAAATCCCATATGAACTAGGTTGTCTAGTTCATGGGTTGGTAAGAGGCCTCCGCTTTAATTACTCCAAATTCATGCTGATCAATTTACTAGGCAACCTTCAAAGGGAGACATTCTATATGTATCCTAGGTTCATCCAGCACTTAATAAACTGTGAATTGGACCAGAGCAGTCTTGTCTGTGCAGCTGCTCTGCCAGTCCCTCACATGAGGCTGGCCATCTTCAATATTCTGAAGAGGATGTCCACCAACTTCACCGGAAGACACACTCCGCTTCTTCCAGGTATGATTGAGCGCATAGCTCCTGGTGACATCCCTGTTAACCCCACAGGTGATGAACCCACACCAGCAACCACCCTCATAATGCCAACTCTACCTTTTCACCCCATCAAATACACATATCAAAGATGCCCCAAACAAACCCTTGTTCAATCTACTCTGATTGAGCAAGCCCCTCCTGTTCTATCCAAAAAGACTAGAGTGGAATCATGGGCTCCCACTCAGTCTGAGGTCTCCCCATCCTTCACTATTGACCTCAATAAGGGATTTGAGTTTCCTCAGTCTCAATCCCCTGAGCCCCATACCTAAGCTGAAAGCCCTCAGGGTGAGTCCTTATACTTCCCTGAGCAGCCTAAAAGGGACAGCCCCACCAAAGGCTCAATGCCAATAGACATTGACCAAAGTCCCGGGTCATTAGATATAACTTCCATATCCTTTACTAACCTATTAATAAGAACTGGTGAGGAGATTATGTCTCTTCATGGCAATGAAGTTGATCCATAATACCCTCTTCCGGATGAACAGAGCCTAGAGAGACCTCTTATCTCCAGCCCCCATCAGCAAAAACCAACTGAGGTGAGTCCCACTGATATGGAGGGGACTCATGTAGATTCAGGTGTCACTACTGAAGGTTCCTCATTGGATCCTCAGGGCAGTGGTAACATTTCTGAGTCTGAATCTACGGCAACCGTGCCCTTTGATGCCTCTAAAAGAGACATCATTAGGCAAGGGAAACCAGGGTGCCAAGAAACCACATCTGGTGGTGAGGATGAATATACTAGGTATATTGCCTCATCTCCCCGTGATTCCTCAAAAGAAGATGAGGGAAGTCTAAAACTCACCATTCAAGACATACTTTCTAAAGTCTCAAATCTTGAATCTAAGGTTAAGACTTTAGAGGATAGGTCTGCCACTCAACAACTTGAGATTGAAAATCTCAAGGCTTAACTAGCTGAGAAACAGATTGAGAGATCTGTTAGGCATGTACCAATTCAAGTCTCACTGACCTCTTCCTCTAGCTCATCTAGCTCTCAAGATGATGCTACCAAAAAGGGGGAGAGTGTTCAGAGGCAAACACATGTGGAACCACAGAGCCATGCTTCAACATCCCTTACTTCAAGATATCCTGCTCATCAAGCAACAGTTTTTCTTGAGCCTCCTCCAATTGTTCTTCAAATGGATCAAAGGATGCTCCAAGATCTGAACAGGTTCTTTTCTAAGTTCCTGCTTGGATCTTCCATTGAACAGCCAAGCCCCGACTTTGCTGTGGCATACTTTGGAGCTGAAGAGCTGAAGAGGTTGAATGCACCTTCTACCGCTGTCCAAGAAGTTAGTCAACCTAAGGTTTACATGGAACCTGAGATTGATTTCGAAAGGGAAATGGAAACTGATGGCCCAGCAACTAAAACAGTTGGGACAGAGAGTGCATTGCCACAGACTTCCGAAGCAGAAGTCAAAGCCTCGGAAGAACAATTTCAAGCTTCCGAAGCTGAGATGGAAGCTGCGGAAGGACTATTTTCCTTATCCGAGGATCTAGTTATCACAGATGCAATCCTTGAACTAGCATCTGAGGTAAACAGTGAGGATTTTCTCAACCGACCCCTCACTCAAACAACATCACTACAACAAGCTCCAACCACCATCTCTCAACCTTAAACTTCCATCCAAGAACCCCCAAAGTCTAGCACTTTCGAAGATGTTAAAGGAAAGAGGAAGATGACTGAGGAAGAGCTTCAGGAGGAAGCAAGGCTAGAAAAGCTTAAAAGAAAAGGTAGACTCCCAACTGGGAAACTGTTAGCTGTAAGTAGCAAAGCATCTGCAGTTAACCAGGAGGATATCAACAATAGGAGAAGGGTGGAAATCATTGACAGACTTGTCAATTTTGGAGTTGTGAGTGAAGAAGTGCTTCTGCTACCATTAGAGGAGCTGATTGAGTTTGAGAAGGCAACCCTGCTGTAAATCAAACAAAGAGAAGAGGCAGCAAGGTTAGCTTTAGAGGAAGAGAAAGAGAAGAAGGAAAGAGAGGCTGAGTTGCAGCTGAGGGGGGAAAGGATAACTTTCCTAACCTCTAGGGGTTTCTCTCTAGAAGAATTGTCTCCACACAATAATGATACGATCTTATGGCTCTTCAACAAAGAGCAAGATCAAATGGAGAAGGAGAGAAAGAAAGCTGCAAAGGAAAAACTAAGGAAGAAGAAGAAAAAGGAAGAAGAAGCAGGACTCGCTGCTACCAAGAAGATAGGTGATAAGGCTTGGATGAAGGACTATCTCCGGGCTCATGGCTTCTCTGGTAGGCAGGTGGGTCCCATGTCCGAGAAGACCCTGCAGCAACATGTCAGTGACATCAAGGCTGACATTCGCTTAGGGAAAAGGAAATAGATGTATAGAAGGGGACAGGGGATGACCTTCAAACCAACCACTCAACCCCAACCACAACCTGAACCAACCTCTCTCCTATTTCCCATTAAAACTAAAACCACCTCTGAACCATTCACTCCTGAACCTACTCCATCCTCCTTACCTATCCCATCACCACAACCACCTCAATTACCCATCCTCAAACCCAAAACACTTCCCAGAACCCAAACACCACTACCTACCCAACAACCACTCAAACCATCCCCTCTGCCTTCCAAACATCTCTCCTTAGAGGAGTTTAAGGAGATCAAGATGAAGCTCATCAAGTGTACAACTTTGAGTGACATCTCTTATGAGGAGGATTCTGTCAAGCTGACTTATGTTGATGGATCCTCATGTTCCCTCATAAGAGATCAATTCCTTGATCTGCCTAGAGGAACACTGGACCAAGCCGCCAAACTCCTTGGCCTCAACTTTGACTCCCTAAATAATGAAGAGAAGAAGCTAAGAAGAAGGCTGGTGACTCTACTGGATTCCAAGAAAAGGGATAGAGTGCCAAGTAATCCTCGAGTACCAAGAAAGAAGATAATCCAGTGGAGGTTCGAAGACTCTTCTCACAACTTTGTTGTTAAGAGAGAGAATGGAGAAATAAACAGGATTAATGCCTCATCTCTGCTACACTTAAGCAGATTTGATATTGCTGAGTTAGCAGAGAAGCCATTCTCCAACCCCTCCAACTCCGAGATAGCTATTCATGTCAGGAATCATCTCAGCAGTCTTCATCTGGTCGAGCTAACTGCAAGGACCAAGATTGAAAAGGAGAAGAAACTCAGAGAGGAGGAGGAAAGGAAAGGATCAGCAACCAAAGGCAAAGCCTTTCTTCAAATGGTTGAAGGTTCCAACCTTGAATCCATAGTTAGATGGGAGTATGACTATAACTCCCGTCAACTAACTCTCTTCAGGGGGCGCAACAAAGGGTGCATGTCATTCAGAGCGACAGACTGGATCTCCTATCCACTAATGACTTGTACAAACTTCTCAGCAAAACTTCAGAGAAGAACAAAGAAATAGATAAACATCTTCTATCCCTGGTGCTGAAGGTTTTGAGAAGCAGGAAGAAGTGAGGTTTTGGTAGCATCAGCCTAGGGGGAGTTTGTTGGATCAAGAAAGGCTGGTGCAACCAAAACCAAACACTTAGACATTTTTGGTGCAACTAATAAAGGACTTCCGAAGCTAAGTGTGGAACTTCCGAAAGCAAATGGAGTTCTTCCGAAAACAAATGCAAGATCAACTTCCGAAGGAAAACTCCAACTTCTGAAGACAAAGTCTTCTCTTCCGAAGTTCAAGACTTAGAAGAATTCAAGACGATGACTTCCGAAGAATGTTGATATGAAGAAGTCCCCAAGCCTCGGAAGAAGTAGTCTCTTCCGAAGCATAAATGGCCTCGGAAGAACTTGTTCTTCCGAAGCCAATTAACCTTTGGAAGACACTGCTATGAACCAGTGGACATAAGTATGGTCCTTCTGACACTCTGCTGCAGACCTCTGATAAACTGCATGGCGTTTTCTCAAAGCACATGTAGTTGACCATACTTTATTCCACTGTTCACCTTTATAAATTAGTACAGTTACCAACTTTAGTTGGTGACAAAAGATAAGTCATGGACATGTCATGACTACCTTATCTTAGATAATACTTTATCTAAGATACCTTAACTATAGCTTTGTAGTATCTGCTTTAGTTATGGGTTTCCAGCTGGTATCAAAGTATATCCGGCTGTAGCTAGTAGTATATATAGTTTCTCATTGTAACTCATGTAATATTCTTGTAAGAGTCTTGTAATACTTTAAGTTGAGAAGTAATATATACAAGTACTTTGAAAATTATCTCTTTGTGTTCTTTGTTACTTAGTATATTATCATCAACTCTTAGAAGAGATTCTGCTTCATCTAAACCCGTGTGTGATTAAGTGAGTTTGAGTGAAAAACCAAGTGTTAAGTGACAAACATCGATCCTGCACTTCATAAGTACATACAACTAATCGGTGATTAGAGGTGTTAACTTGAGCTGTGGAGGTGTTAACTTGAACGGTGGGTGTTAATCGGTAGTGTTTTAAGACAATGATTCGGTAGTCAATGATAGTGGTAATTGGAGGTAATGAATAATGACGGTGAATGAAATAAATGATCAATGATACTCGAATGTCATTCATTTAATCACACTCAGTCGTCACGTTGATTGTTCAATCACAAAACAACACATAGATTGTTGTTCTAGCGCAAAACAACACAAAACATGTTATATTAACGCAAAATAGTGAACACTATAATAGAAAAGAAAGTGTTGTTTCTCAGAATGAGACTTGAACCCATGACCTCCCCTTTATTTACATGTTTGTATACCTCATCTTAACCAGTTAGGTTAAGGATCATTGGTATTTAGAGAAATAATTAATAAAAGAAATTAAACATTTATTGTTTAATCTTAAATAATTTAAATGAATAAATGTTTATTTAATTAAAAGTTAATTAATAAACCAATGATTAAAAGTTAATATCAAAGGGTTATTAATGATAATAAATGGAACTAGAAATGTAAATTCTTTTTAAATAAAATAGGTCTTAGAGGAAACCCTAATCCATTTTCTCTAGCCGTCCCATAACCCTCCCTCCCCCCCCCCCCTCCTGGTGCTCCTTTCGGCCGTAACCACCTCACTCCACCACAATCCACCAACTTCGGATCTTTCATGTTTCAAGATTTGATCTTTATCGTGAATTCGCTCATCTAAGCAAAACCGTAGTTGATTCGAGATGCAAAGCTTCGGTATGATCGTCAAGGTCTAACCTTTTACCACTCTGTAGGAACCTCTGAGGTTAAGAGGCGGATGTAACCAAAAGATGAATCATAAGATACCAAAACAACCATGTCTTCCAACATGCACCAAGAAACAAAGAAGAACCAGCTTCGGAAGTTTTACACTCTCAAGAAAAATGCTAAGTGTAAACTCTTCCGAAGCCAAAGTTCAGAAGAAACTGCTGCGGAAGCTTTACACTCTTCCAAGAAAAATAATCTAAGTGTAAAGTCTTCCGAAGCCAAAGACTCAACTCTTCCGAAGAATAAAGATGAAGTCTTCCAAAGCTCTCAAGACAAAGTCTTCCGAAGCTGAATAAAGACAAGACTGATTTACCTTTGAAGAGAGAGAAAAGTCAACTTTTCTATCAACTTTATCATAAAGCAACTATCTGTCTGCTACCCACTCTGGTGGTTCACCAACTATCATCAGTTGGTGAAACTTTCATGCTTTATGATAAAGTAGATAAGGTCTTTGTCTGCAAGTTTTTGTATTTGTTTCTTTTTGGACTTTTGTAATAGAAAAGTCAGTGAGCTATGGCCTGACATAGTCACTAGTCAAAAGGCAATCTGCCTTTTGACTTTAGGCTGATCTTCTTATCTAGATTAGTCACTTTCCAACTGTCTTTTGTATATTGACGGTTGTAAGATTAGTATAAAGAGTCTAAGGTTCTTGTATTTAGATATATATATAAAACACTTGTAATAGAACTTGAGAAGTAATATACTACTGCCTTGAAAACTTATATCTTGTGTTCTTGTGTTCTTTACTTACTTGTGTTCTGTTTTGTATCTTCTGCTTAAGTTCTCAGTTCCCTATTTGAACTGTTAAGTGATATTAACATCCTCCTAAGTGTGTTAACTAAGTGTTAAGAACCCTTTAACGGTCCTGCATTTGGTATCAGAGCATTCCAGGCTCTTGATTCTAAAGATCTCACCATCTTCAAATCACCTTAGATACACACATCACTTAACCTTTCAAATGGCAGCTATCTCTAAAGCTGATATGGAAACTGGAACCATGACAAAGTCCCCACTGATCACTCCTGAGGATTTTGACACTTGGTGTCAAAGAATGGAAGGCTTTATCAAGTCTTAAGATTCCAGGATGTGGGAGTCTGTTGTCAACGGACCTCATGTACCATGCACCACTTCAGCTGCTGCTGCTGGTGGCATGATACCAAAGGAGAGGGCTGACTTTTTTGATGAAGATTGGAAAAGAATTGATATTGATCAGAAAGCCATGACAGCCCTCCAAACTGCTCTTCCAAACTCCATCTACAGAGGTTTCAAGAAGTGCAAGACCGCCAAACAGCTATGGGATGCACTGAAGCTGATGTATGAGTGGTCAACTGAAGCTAAGGAGAACAAGAAAGATCTCCTGAAGCAGCAGTTTGAAAACTTCACCTTTAAAACAGGTGAAACCATGGCTCAACAATACTTCCGGTATGTTGAGATTGTGGATACTCTGGCTGATGTTGAAGTGACTATTGAGAACAGGGATATTGTATGGAAGTTCATGTCCTCTCTTCCAAGACAATGGACACACTACTGTGTGGTCATTAAGAGGACTGAAAACCTCAAGACTCTTACTCTCACTGAGTTGTATGGGATACTCAGTGGATACCAGATGGAGATGAACATGCAAAATTCATCCGGTAACTCCAGCACTCACCAGAGTTCAGCTCTTCTTGTGGGTGAAAGGGATAGCAGAGAACCATAGCATCATCTCATCTGCTACCCTGAAACTTCACAAAAGGGTCCTTTCATCACCTTCCCAGAGACACCCATAGAGAACTACATCCAAGGAAGTCCTTTCCAAGAGACAAGTTCCTCTCAAGCTTTTGTCTCTACTGATAAAGGCTCAGGAAACTTTCTTTTCACTCTTGAAGACTTGGACTGTATCCATCCAGATGATCTGGAGTACATGGAGATAGTCCAACAGATGGCTCTGCTCACTCACAGAGCTCAAAAGTTCTACAAGAGGACTGGGAGAAGGTTTCCTAGCAATACTGCCAGTGGCAAGTTTGGGCTGGACAAAAGCAAAGTCAAATGTTACAACTGTAACCAGATGGGACACTTTGCTAGAGAATGCAAGGCACCCAAGTCTAATGGTGGCCAGGCTTCTTCCAGACCAAACTACACTGAAGGAGGGCACCAGAATGACAAGCCGAGACAGCAAGCTGCAGTTGCTGTTGAAGAAGGAGTCTTTGACTGGAGCTTTCAAGCTGAAGATGCATCTTCAAACCAAGCACTCATGGTTGACCATTATGAAGCTAAGGTACTTGAACATCTTTGCTCTCCAGAATGCATTACTAAAGTTAATCGTTACACGTCCTACAACCTGGAAATGAGATCTAACATTGAGTCCTTGAACATTTTAAAAGCTAATTTTAAAAGGGCTGAAAATGATTATAAACTAAAGATAAAAGATCTAGAGAAAACAGTTTCAACCCTTAAGCATGAGCAAACAAATTACAGGACTCAAATTAAGGATCTCATTACCAAGTTGACAGAATGCCAGGCCGAGCTTGTGATCAGCAAAGCCAGGGCAGAAAAACATGTTCTTGAAGAAGAAACCTTCAAGAACATGATTTCCTCATCTTTGTATGCCAAAGTGTGTTACCAAAACAAGCAAGGAATGGGATCTAGTGAAATAGCTCCTCCACACTCCCTATTATCAGTCAGATCTCCAAGGTGTGGAACTGGTGAAGATGAGCTACCATCTATAGACCCCAGTGAGGAAGATGAAGAAGAGGAGAAGGTGAGGGATGAATCTGATGGAAGTGAACAGAATCAATCCGTAAAGGGTGACCATGCTCCTAAAGAGGAAAAAGAAGCTGGTCTAAGCAAGACCAAGAGGAAGAACTTGATCAGAAGAGCTAAAAGAAGATCCAGAAAAGCTCAAGAGATCAAGACCACTTTTGACCTCAAGCAGAAACAAGTTTTTATCTCTGCAGGGAAAGTGGTGAAGACTGAAGAATCTGCTCAGAACTCCCTTCCAAAGAGTTCTGCTTCAGCTTCAACTCTTCCCAGCTCGAAGAAGAAGACTGGTAAACTGTGTGTCACTGCTGCACAGCCTGAATCACCCATCTCCAGTAGCAAGCCTCTCCCTAAAAAGCTTGATGTATCATCTGAAAAGATGAAAAAGGAGAAGGGAAGTATTCAATGTTAGTCCTCTTCAGACAAGAAGATTCCCAAAAAGAAGCAAATGAACTGTGTCATGTGTGGAAGTATCTGTCATTTGGCTAAAGATTGTATCTACAATCCCAAAGGTACTGTCCATTTGATCAAAGAGAAGACTTCTGGGAAGAAGAAAGAACAACAAGCTTTGGAAGAAAAATCTGTTTCCTTCAGAAGCTCCAAAATGAAGAAGAAGGCAAAGAAGAAATTGCCTTCGGAAGAAAAGTTGGTCTCGGAAGAAAGGAATGCTTCCGAAGCACTAAAGCTTGCTGCAGTGAAAGCAAAATCTTCCGAAGGATCTGTCTCAAAAGCTTCCGAAGCCACAAAAGCTTCCGAAGCAGTTAAGGTCAAGCCCAATCTTCCAAAGGTGGTGTGGAAGATGAAGGAAGATCTTGAGATTGAAAGTTCTTCTAAAGCAACAGCAAATGTTCCTCCAAGCTTGAATATTGGATCATTTACTGTTCCATTGCCTTCGTCTAAACTTAACCAACCCAAGACCAAAGAGGCTTGGGTTTCCAAATGTAACTAAATCATCTCTTTTGTGCAGGGACAGCCAAAGACCAAATGAAACATCTGGATCATTGATAGTGGCTGCTCTAGGCACATGATTGGCAATGAGTCCTTACTAAAAAACTTTAAAAGGTTTGATGGAGGACCAGTTGCTTTTGGTGGAGATGCAGGAGGCTACATTACTGGCCGGGGCAAGGTTATAAATGGTAAGCTCTGCATTGAGAAGGTAAACTTCGTTAAAGAGCTTGGATACAATCTTTTGAGTGTATCTCAATTTTGCGACCAAAAACACTAGATGCTCTTTACTGAGCATGAGTGCATTGTTCTCAAGCTTGGGGTTGACATTCCTCAAGAGCATATTCTGCTCAGAGCCCCCAGGAGAGGGAGCATGTACAAGATGGATTTGCATGAAACCACTCCCTTTGGAGAAGTGTCTTGCTTTCTGTCTAAAGCAAACAGTGATGAGTCTTTCCTCTGGCATAAAAGAATGTGCCATGTAAACTTTAAAAACATGAATAATTTAATTAAGAATGATTTGGTAACTGGAATGCCAAATAAAGAGTTTACAAGTGATGACCACTGTGTTGCATGCCTGAAAGGGAAGCAACACAAAGTGTCATACAAGCCAAAGGAAATCAACTCCATCACTACTCCCCTACACTTGTTACATATGGATCTGTTTGGCCCCACCAGTGTAATGATTCTAGGAAGGACCTCATACTGTTTGGTGATCACAGATGACTTCACAAGATTTACTTGGGTGTTCTTCCTTAGAACTAAGGATGAGACCCCTGAAATCTTGAAAAGTTTCATTCTGAGAATTGAGAATCAATCTGATCACAAGGTCAAGATCATAAGATGTGATCAAGGAACCGAATTAAAAAACCAAATCCTTGATGCATTTTGTGATGAAAAGGGTATATCAAGACAATACAGTGCCCCCAGGACTCCTCAGCAAAACGGTGTTGCTGAAAGGAGAAACAGGACACTTATTGAAACTGCAAGAACTATGTTGTCTGACTCTAAACTGCCCATCACCTTCTGGGCAGAGGCTGTCAATATAGCCTGCTACGTGCAGAACAGAGTTTTAGTAGTTAAGACACATGGTAAGACTCCTTATGAACTGTGGCACAAAAGGAGACCATTCATTGGTTTTCTCAGAACATTTGGATGTCCTTGCACCATCTTGAATACCAAAGATCAAATAGCCAAGTTTGCCGAGAAATCAGATGATGGACATTTTGTTGGATACTCTTCTCAAGCTAAGGCTTATAGAGTGTACAACCTCAGAACCAGAATTATTAAGGAGTCAGCCAATGTGACTTTCAATGAACACACTCCCTGTGTGAGAGGTTCTGGTCCGGATTGGCTGTTTGATCTTGATTTAGTTACCAACTGTTTTAACAATTCTTGTGAGCATGTTTCAGGATCAACTGATAACAGGTCAACAGAAGATCCTGACCCAAGATTTGAGCTGAGAAGACCAAGTAAGAAGACTACTTCAGCTCCAGTGGTGACTAACTCTGCTTTTGAAGCTCCTGTCAGCACCAGCATTACAAATACTGCTAATTCAACTGAATTGCCATCAAATTCCAGCTCAGAGGCTCAAAATTCAGAAGAAGGAACTTCAAATGCAGGGAGAACAGCTGGTGGTGGTGACAGTGATCAAGAATTTCTTGATGCTGAAAACCACCCCATTGAGGACAACATAAATGATGTTACACACTCATTGGATCAAGTCTCTGTTGATAAGTGTGTTGAAGTGGGGGGAGACACTTGTCTGCCAGATCAAAATCTCTCCAATTTGGATCTGTCAAACCAACTTGCTGTGATTCCTCAACTTAGGATCCATAAGTCACATCCCACCACTAACATCATTGGAAATGATGATGCTGGGGTGAGAACAAGAGGACAAACTCATGACAGCCATGTTTGTCTACATTCTTGTTTCTTATCCCAAATTGAGCCAAAGAAGGTTGATGAGGCTCTAAAAGATGGAAGCTGGATTGAAGCTATGCAAGATGAGCTGCTTCAAATCAGAAGACAGAAGGTGTGGAACTTATGCCCTCTTCCTCAAGGGAAGTCTGTCATAGGTACCAAGTGGGACTTTAGGAATAAGAAAGATGATAGAGGGATTATCATCAAGAACAAGGCAAGACTAGTTGTCCAAGGATACACTCAAGAAGAAGGAATTGACTACACTGATGTCTTTGCTCCAGTAGCAAGACTTGAAGCTGTAAGAATATTTCTGGCTTATGCTGCATCTAAGGACTTCAAGGTCTACCAGCTTGATGTGAAATGTGCCTTTCTCTATGGGGTGATTGATGAAGAAGTCTATATTAGACAACCACCTGGCTTTGCAGACCCGGATCATCCTGACTATGTCTGCAAGCTTGATAAAGCTCTATATGGGCTACATTAGGCTCCAAGAAAGTGGTATGAGACACTATCAACATACCTCTGTCAACATGGATACAAAAGAGGTACTATTGATGGGACTCTCTTCATCAAAGAAACAAGAAATGACATATTGCTAGTTCAAATATATATGGATGACATCATCTTTGGTTCAACTAATCCAAAGCTCTGCAAAGACTTTGAAATGCTGATGAAGAATAGATTTGAAATGATTGCCATGGGGGAACTCAATTTCTTTCTAAGTATTCAGGTGAAGCAGGTTGAAGATGGCATCTTCATAAGTCAGTCAAAGTATGTTCAGGACATACTCACAAGATTCAAGATGACTGATTGTAAGGTTACAAAGACACCCATAGCCAGAAATCACTCCCTTGGTCCTGATCTTGAGGGGGAGTCTGTTGATGAACATCTCTACAGGGCTATGATTGGGTCACTCATGTACCTTACTGCTAGCAGGCCTGATATCATGTTTGCCACATGCATATGTGCAAGATATCAAGCCAACCCCAAGATGTCACACCTTATCACTGTCAAAAGGATTCTTAGGTATCTCAAAGGTGCTCCAAACTTAGGCCTTTGGTACCCAAAGAATTCTGACTTCAGTTTGTATGCATATACAGACAGTGATTATGGTGGTTCCAATATGACTGCAAAGTCAACTTCTGGGGGATGTCAATTTCTTGGTGGAAGGATAGTCTCCTGGCAATGCAAGAAACAATCCTGTGTGTCTGCATCAACTGCTGAAGCTGAATACATTGCTGCTGCAAGCTGCTGTGCTCAAGTGCTTTGGATTCAGAATCAGATGCTTGACTATGGATTCAATTTCAAGGAGACCCCCATCCATATAGACAACAACAGTGATATCTTTATTACAGAGAATCCTGTGCAGCACTCAAGGACCAAACACATCAACATCAGGTATCATCTGATAAGGGATAACTTTGAAAAGGGTTTGATAAAACTAATCAAAGTTAACACAAATGAACAATATGTTGATCTGTTCACAAAGGCTTTTGATGAACAGAGATTTAAATATCTTGTAGCAGCTATTAGGATGATTAACTTTGAATAGATTTTCTGAAATAACTTAATCAATTTTTTCTCCTAAAATTGTGTGTCCTAAGTTGTCTATTAGCTCACCTCATAAGCCCAGTTCTCTTTGAAAGAAAATAAAATTTAAACTGATATTCCTTAGAATGATAAAAAAAAATTACTTCGGAAGAAGTGAAATTGCCTTCGGAAGAAACTTATGTCCTAAAATACTCTAACTTGTTTATCTAAGATTTACCTTCGGAAGAAATTCTTGAAGTATCTTCTGAAGCATAAGTCTCTTATAAACATTTAATGTATTTTAAGAACAAATTTCCTCCGAAAGTTATTTAGTCTCGAAAGACTTCCTGATCTCTTCCGAAGTCAAAAATTTTTCAAAATTCTTTGGGATATCTTCCGAAGCATAGTTTACCTTCGGAAGCTTTATTTCAAAGCTTCCGAAACCAAAATTGTCTTCGGAAGTTATTTTCTACTTCCAAGAAAATTAACTTTTTGGGCGCTTTTTTGAAAGTAGGACCCACATCCGGATTTCAAAGTTTATCTTTTAATTTAACTTTGTCTCAAATTCAGTGTATATCTTCCCAAACGGTTCTCTTTCATCTCACCTCTCTCATTGATCTTTAACCTACCTAAACCCCAAATTTCATCTTTTTCTACCTTCCTTCACTGAAAAGCTTCAAAATGGCCAACCTTGATCGTCGCAACGACCCGGATTTCTCCATGCACCTACACAGACAACACAATCAAGTTGCTCTGTTGGACTCTGAGAAGGATCCAAGCTTCTCAGATGTCTGTAGGTACCTGTCTTTGTCTCATTACTTCACCTCCCTTACAATAGATCCTCCTCTCTATGAGGATCAGTTGTTGGAGTTCTGGAGGACCTGTCAAGAGGTCACCTTGGACGGGGAGAAGGCACTATCTGCCATAGTGCAGGGGAGGACATTGTTCATCACTCCAGCCATCATCAACACCCGTCTACAACTGGATGATGAAGAAGGTGAACTGTTTTTCCCAAAAGCTGTTGTCAACCAGTCCTTTGAGCAGATGGGCTATGAAGGTGACTTTTCTGTCAAGACCTTCAGGAAGGGAAAGGTCTCATTCCAGTGGAAATACCTCCTCCATGTTGTTATCCACTGCCTATCCAACAAACATGGAGGATGGGACCAGATTCCAGAAGACCTTTCCTTCATTGTCCATGGGATGGTTTAAGGGGTCAAATTTAGGTACTCTCAATTTGTCTTTACAAATTTACTTGCAAATTTGGACTCCTTAGAATATTACATGTTCCCCCGGTATGTTCAACACATTCTCAACTGTGAATTGGGACCACAGTTGAGGGGAACAGGTAATGTTCTTAAACTTGCACATATGAGGCCCGACATTTTCAACACATTGAAAAAGCCATCTGTTGGGTTCTCAGGGGTAGAAACAGCCCTTGCCCCGAAAATGTTTGAGCTCATTGCTCAGGGTGACATCCTAGCAGCACCAGCTAGTGATGAACCAACACCCTCTACTTCTCAACCACCATCAAGGCCTACCATTACCCTCACTTACACAAGAAAATCCAAACGAACCCTTGCACCTACTATTGAGCATGTGCAGGCCCCCATATCACAACCTACACAGGAGAAAGTGGACACTAGAGCTCCCACTTCCCTTGAGAAGCAAACCACTCCCATCTTTGCAACTATCAGTGCTGAGGTTCCTCAAGCTCAGCCTGATGAGCTCACACCCTCTCAAATAGCCTTAAGCCATCACTCTGAGTCTCAACACTCTAGTGATCAACCTTCAGGGGAAAGTTACCATCCCCATCCTCTTGATTTAAATCAACCACTGCCTAGCCTTGACTTCTACTCTGATGAAGATTTGGGTTTCAGTGAGTACCATGAGTCTCTCCTTTCTTCCCACACTCAAGGAGCGATGAGTGCTCCAGCCTCACCCATCTCTAGCCGGTGGATCTTCAGATTGTCCAGGAGATCCATTAAATTGTCCAGGAGATCCATGTGGCAGAGGCTAACACTGTTGCCAGTGATAACATCACTAGGACCTCTACCACGACAACCCAGCCTCTTGACACTTCACTAGAAGCTGTCATTGGGCAGGGGAAATCCAGTAGCCAAGAAACCTATGCTGGTGGTGAGGAAGAAGACTCTGGTCCAATTCTCTCATCCCCCAATGATTCTTCATCTGAAGATGAGGGGAGTCTGCAACAAAAGGTGCACACACTATCTAAGATGTGCACCTATTTTGTTTCTAAGATAGCTCACCTGGAATCTCAGGTGACTATTCTGCAGAAAAGGGTCAATGACCAGCAACTTGAGATCATCGATCTCAAGGGAAAGTTAGCTGAGAGACCTACAGGACAAACTCATCCAGGTTCACAAGAACCTGTGGATGTTATGGATCACTTCCCTAGCTCACCTATGCTTGAGGGTGATGCTACCAAAAAGGGGGAGGAAGTTCTGACAGTCACAGAACCTGGGAGTTCTTCCTTAAGTATGGACATACAGGACTCACCATCCTATCTTGCAGTTGTCCATGCTCAGCAACCTCCTCAAGATAGAGACTTTGACTTACAAATTCACCATCTGTTTGAGGAAGGGATACCAAGAGCAATGTCTGCCCCTTCTGATAACCCAATCTTTGGTTGGGGGTATGAGAATGAAAGAAGAGCTCTGGTAATCTCTAGAGCTCAGGGCCAACTAGAAATTCTAAACATTTTTGCCCTGAGCTACTATGAGGGAATAGATCTGGTAGATCTACCACTTGTCAACCCAAGCAACAACAAACAAGCTGTCAGACTAGCCAGAAATATTCAAGACAGGGTGCTGGCTGAACTCAAAAGGATAATAACACTACATAGACAGGGGATAAAAGTGGAAGCCTTTGGTCAACTGGATGTTGAGGCAGACCCTAAGATTAGCTTCGAAGGGAAAACCTTGACTGAAGGCCCAGAGGCTGAAACTGCAAACCTCAAGACAACATCTCCTTCAGCACCCCATACCTTCAGTGAGGTACCAGCTGGTCATGGTGCATCACAACCTCTCTCTGGCCAGAGCTTGACTGCTGAATCAAGCAATGAAGGCTAAAGCTCTCCTCAGCCTGTAGTGGACAAAGGCAAAAGAAAACTCACTGCTGAGGAGATTGCAGAAGAAAAGAGTGAGAGAAAGAGGAAGCTAAAGGGAGAGAGTTCTAGTGGTTCCCCAGGATTTATGCAAGCTGCAATCAGGGCTGCCCCTGTTCTAAACACTCAAGAAGATGAACAAAAGGCAGCCAGACTCAATTATCTGGGGACCAGGAACTACAATGTTGATGAACTCATCTCTCTCCCCTTGGATGAATTGAATGAACTGGCTGACACAGAGCTGTCAAAGGAGAGGAAGGAAGCTGAGGATGCAGCCTTAAACCTCAAACACAAAGAAGAGTTGAGGAGGAAAGGCTTTATAAGAACATTCCTGTCCTCTCCCCAGTTCAAGAAAGCCCTGAGAAAGAGACTGTGGCTACTAAACAACCTCAGGTAGTTGATGAAGCAGAAAGAATGAAAATCATCAACTACTTGAGTGCCACAGGTCTCTATCAGGCACCAGCACTTCTTTCCTTGCCATATGAATATATTCTATTTGAATATAACAAACAGCTAGAAGAGAGAGCTAAAAGAGATAAACAAGTTGCTAGAAAGATGCAAAGGGAAGAGGCTGCTAAATCAAGAGCCATCATCCAGAAAAGTTAGAAGAAGTCTGCAGATAGGCAGAGGATGATGAGCTTTTTGAAGTTGTATGGGTTCTCCGGAAGGAGGCTTGGTCCCATGTCTCTATCCATAATGGATGAGCACATAAGGGTGATCAAGCAGAAGATTAAAAAGGGAGAGCTTGTGGATCTACATTCACCATCAAGTCAAGCTCAACCTGAAGGTTAGGTAAAGGTAGAACCTACAGAGACAACACCACCTGCACCTGAAGCTACACAACAGCCAACTTCATCTTCTGACCCACAGCAGGGTTCTCCTCCCCCTCCTTCTGAAACTGAGAGAGAGGAGATCCCCACTGAGAGGGAAACCACTAAAGAACCTGGTACTAAAACCAACCCTCTCAGTCAAAATCATCTGGGAGAAGAAAGAGGATGGCTAGAAGAAGATCATCAAAGAAGAAAAGAAGAAAGGCATTCTCCTCCTAACCTCAGGATGAGTCAGAACATCCTGAGGAAGTGCATGAAGAGGGCTCTCAACCAACTCTCATCATAGTAGAGCCCCTCTCAATTGGAAGACAAATTCTGTCCTGAACCTATTCTGAGGATCCAGACAGATGGTATGTCACTAGAGATCAGGGAGAACAACATGTATACTTCACAAGTGACATGCTTGAACTCCCTCTGCATGATCTCTATGACATGAGAAAGTACTTCATGGGTCTGAAGAATCCTGATCTGCTGATGAAGAGAGGAATTCTGAAGATCCTCATGTGGACTATACCAGTCTGAAGAACCTCTCTCTGTTTTGGTAGCATCAGCCTAGGGGGAGTTTGTAGGAACCTCTGAGGTTAAGAGGCTGATGCAACCAAAAGATGAATCATAAGATACCAAAACAACCATGTCTTCCAACATGCACCAAGAAACAAAGAAGAACCAGCTTCGGAAGTTTTACACTCTCAAGAAAAATGCTAAGTGTAAACTCTTTCGAAGCCAAAGTTCAGAAGAAACTGCTGCGGAAGCTTTACACTCTTCCAAGAAAAATAATCTAAGTGTAAAGTCTTCCAAAGCCAAAGACTCAACTCTTCCAAAGAATAAAGATGAAGTCTTCAGAAGCTCTCAAGACAAAGTCTTCCGAAGCTGAATAAAGACAAGACTGATTTACCTTTAAAGAGAGAGAAAAGTCAATTTTTCTATCAACTTTATCATAAAACAACTATCTGTCCGCTGCCCACTCTGGTGGTTCACCAACTATCATCAGTTGGTGAAACTTCCATGCTTTATGATAAAGTAGATAAGGTCTTTGTCTGCAAGTTTCTGTATTTGTTTCTTTTTGGACTTTTGTAATAGAAAAGTCAGTGAGCTATGGCCTGTCATAGTCACTAGTCAAAAGGCAATCTGCCTTTTGACTTTAGGCTGATCTTGTTGTCTAGATTAGTCACTTTCCAACTGTCTTTTGTATATTGACGGTTGTAGGATTAGTATAAAGAGTCTAAGGTTCTTGTATTTAGATATACATACAAAACACTTGTAATAGAACTTGAGAAGCAATATACTACTGCCTTGAAAACTTATATCTTGTGTTCTAGTGTTCTTTACTTACTTGTGTTCTGTTTTGTATCTTCTGCTTAAGTTCTCAGTTCCCTATTTGAACTGTTAAGTGATATTAACATCCTCCTAAGTGTGTTAACTAAGTGTTAAGAACCCTTTAACAGTCCTGTACACTCTATGGTTGTTATTGTTTTAACAAGTGTAATTGAATACTTGATTTGGATACAATTAATAAAATTAATCATTAAATGCTTTCGATCACTCTTGATAATTAATTTCTACTTTAAATGACTTTAATTAGTAAAATTTACAATCCATACCCAACACTCAATCTGTGAGTCCACCATTGTTTTCTTGAATTTCTCTTTATCGTATAATATGCATAAATTAAATTATAATAATTAATTATCTATATATGAAAAAACAAAGGGCATGAACAGTAAATCATGAATTCTAAGCCGTTAATTTCGTAATCGACGGTTGTGGTAATTTTAGGCATTGTTATGCATGCGTTGATGTTTCTATGCTTCCCATGTGTCCTCGAAGTGTTTTCTTTCCTTATTACATGTGGCTTAAAAAAAAGATCGAAATAAACAAAGGATATATATATATATATATAAGAGTCAAGACGGAGAGGGGAAGGCCAGTGGAGTTGGGGAGAGTTTGTTTCTTTCCGGTCACCACCTGAACTTCAGACTGCAGCTGTCAGTGTTTACCGTTGTGCATCTTTAACGACGACCTTCGGGCTTTGTGATTTACAAGAATAGGTGCTTTAAAATGATCATTTCTTTACTTTTATCCACTGAGAATTTTTAACTGGATTTTCTCTATTTCCATGGATTCAAGCACTCTTAAGGTTTCATCTCTTCAATTTTTCTAAGCCTTAGAACATTCTTATATAATATATAGCATGTACCGTAGGAGATCAAACGTACAATGAAGTTGCAGAAGATGTTGAAGACACCGCCCAAATTCATATATTAGTCACAACTCTGCTCTGCTCTGCTCAGCCGTAGATTTGGCAACCAAACACCATGTGAATGATGTTTTTGCAATCTAATATTGCAAACTTATTCATTCGGTTTTAATTTCGACAACACCGAGTTCAATGCTGGGCCAGAAGACAAATATGAGAGGAGCCTGGTGATGGATTGTAGCAGCAAAGGCTTCTATCCAGCCTTCACAAGAGATGTGAAGAAGATGGTGATAGACATCGAAACCAAAGGAAGGTCTTGGCCCTTGGGGTCCTTGACCCTTCGAGCGGTTTGTTTTTTAAATAAGTAATAGTCAGATTGTTTTTCACACAGTGGACGACAACAGTCAAGCCGGCGACTTTTTTTTTATTTTTGTTAGTTAAATCACTTGCTAAACTTTGTGTTATACAATAATAGACCTAGCAGAGTCTGCTTGCTTGATCCAAGGCTTCTAAAGAAGATGTTAGGGGTTCAAATCCATGGGTTTTTTTCTTCTTCTTCACGCATGATAATCGATTCTTACCTGCATGTGCACTTAGCCTCCAATTGACATATATATATATATATACTATATATATATATAATATATATATATATATTATATATTATATATATAGGGGAGAGATCAAATAAAAACCATATTTTTAATTGAAAACTATGAAAACTTCTCTCAACCAATCAAATTTTTTTACTATAATTTTTTATTTTATATTTAAAAGGTCAATAAGGTAATTTTGTCACTCTTTTAATTATGGTATATTTTAAATGTTGATTCTCTCCTTATTTAATTTATTAGTTCACTAAAAATTAATAATTATCACTCTCATTAAATCTAATAAATTAAATAACCCACAAGCTACATAATCTATTTTCTTCTCTTCAGAATTTGTTTTAATGACAGCCCGTTGCACCGTGTCGCACCCCATCCATTTTTGTTACGTATATGTAACACTCTGTTACATATACGTAACACTAATGTTTGGTGAAGTTTCACTCTGTTACGTATACCTAACACTGATGTTTGGTGATATTTCACTTTGTTACATATATATGAAACACTATAGTTTTATATATAACTTAGCTAGTTACTTATATGTAACTTTGTCACATTATGGTGTTTTTTCAATTGTCACGTACATTTAACTTGATGAGTTACATATACGTAACCATGTCTACCAAAATTGAACTTGGGTTACGTATACGTAACACGCTGACGCCAAACCAATTGAACTTGTGTTACGTATATGTAATACACCTTCTATATATTAAGGAGATGAGTCATTCAAATAAAAGGAGAGAGAAAAGAGGAAAGAGAAGAATTAATTAGGATTAAGGAGAGAGAATAGTGATTAATAATTTAATAGGGAGGTTATGAAAATTAATCTTCTTAAAGTATCCTTATAAGGTTTAATTAAAGCTACTAGTTACCTATTATTTACAAAAATAACACAATCAATATTAACCATTGATTAAATTGATCAATGGCTAGATTTTGGTTTTCATAGTTTTCAATTAAAACAAGGTTTTCATTTGATCTCTCCCATATATATATATATATTATATATATATATATTAATATATATAATATATATATATATATATATATATATATATAATATATATATGGTATTAAAAAAAAAAGAATTTGACAGATAGTGATAATTTGATTAAGCTTCTATTAGTAACTAGATTTTTGCCCACGCGCGTTGCGCGAGTTCTTCCGCCATACCTCGAACATTAAAACGCGAATGTCAAAAATGTTGTAATAACTGTCATTTCAACATAAATCCAAGGATCAAGAAAGATATAAAAACGTTGCACTGACTTTAACTCCATCTTAAAGCTTATAGACGTACTTGGTCGTAACGATGATATAATCATTTCGTTGACCTAGAATAAAATAATAAAAAAACAAAAGTTACAAAACTAAACTCTAACAAACCGAAGATTAAATCTTATATAATCATGTTCACAAAACCATAACTAACCGAAGATTCAATATTATATAATCATGTCCACAAAATCATGTTGCTGGAGAAAAAACTAAACATAAAAAGAAAAGGAAAAAAAAGATGGCCAAACAAGATTTGAACCCGGACATGCGATTTGCAACAACGCCTCTTAACCAGCAAACCAAATGTCTTTTTTTTATTATATCTAACATAATGATATTTATCATTAAATGGGTTTGAGATTTCATGGAAAAAAAAAAGAACCAATGGCCAGCTGACACTATTCCCCCCACTTCCCTTTTAAAGTATAGTAATTCTCATTTTTTTTGTTGCCCGTGTTTATCTGACTATATTTCATCATTTATTAATAAAATGAAACAAGTATCTTTAAAAAGAGAGATTTCTTTGGGTTTGTTTTACTAGGAGATTTATGAAATCATATGCTGGGTATTGTTTTAAAGCTTTCTTTAAAAGCAATTATTTAAAAAGTGGTATATAAATATATAATTTAAACATATTTTATATTTTGATTTTTATTTGAGATGATTTTTAACCACGTTGTAAGTAGGTCTATATTTTGACGTATATTTTGTTTACGGTCGTGTCAGATATAATTCGTGATTTCATAGCTTCAAGTCTCACTCTTAACAAAAAAATGCTTATTTGTGCCAGATAGTTTTTCCAGTAATGAGTTCTTTCTTTCTGCAGAGGCTAAGGGTGCGGTTTTGGTTCCAGCTGTAAAACGGAACGGATAGATGAACCTGATTAAGATAGCACATATCCTCTGAAGTAGAGTCGTACATTTGCCGTTAAAAATATATATAATTCGTTTTCGTTGTAGAGCTTTTTTTGTTTGATTTTTTTGATCTTATTTTCGGAAGGGTTTCCGGTTGAAGTTGACAGTATAAATTCAAATTACTTTACGTTTCGATATAAATTTAGTTCGGAAACATCAATCGTAGGTTATCCTTTATCATGCCGCGTACGCCGCCGAAACGCGCGGCTGGTAAAATAACTAGTTTAGTTAAATAATTTAAGTCTGTAATATGTATGTTTATTATTTTACGTATTTTAATATTCTTGTTTATTAAATTTTATTTCTGTATATATAATTTTTTATTTTTCATATTTCATAAATGTTTCATGATATCAAATATAAAACTTGACTTTATCTTTAAAATTAAAATTTTAAATTTATTTAAAATCTTCATTAGTAGTTATTTACTACTTATTTATTCAACTCGCATTATACACAAGCTTCTAGCCATGTATATTAAAAACAGTAAAAACAGTAATAGGACACAAAAATCTACATACAAAACAGGAGCATGGAAAGAGAAAAGCAAGATTTCAGCAAACGGCACGGGGACTTGGAAGATAATCTACAGAACAATATGATTCAGATGCAGCATTATCGTCAACAACAGATCCATGTTAACCTAACAAAAAAAATATCGAAATTTAATAATCTACCCATTCTAAGGGGTTTGAGAGGCAACAGAAATTAAAAAAAAACGATGAAATTGAACAAAAGAAATGAAGAAACATGAAGAAATCAAGAACCTGGAAAACAAATGTTAGATATTCGGGTATTGAGCCTTAACATTGGGCTTCGATGTTGAGGTCAAGTCAATGTCGATGTTGTCATCTTCTAGTGTGACCACAAAATATATAAACTAGTTGATGTTGTCATCCTCTAGTGTGACCACACAAGTGTATATATTTAGAAACAAAAAAGCCAAGAAGGCAAATGAAGTTATAAAACTGAACATCTTGTGATATTGTAAAAGAGGTAGCATTTGATTCGTACAAATGACAAGTCAAAATGGCAGACCTCCAAAATCAATCTTCATCAGAATAAGTGAACTTTATGGAGTGTGATTCTTGGTCGATAAGACCTCCTATGTAGCTCCCACGCTTCTTCTTTGTCTTCTCATGCCGAAAATCCCTGCAAATCACGAAAAAAACCACGTAAGATCTGACACGTATTGGGTGGTTCAAATAAAGTGGCAATGTTAGCCAATACTTTTGAATGGTTGAGTTGGGTCATCTTTTATTTCCAATGAGCAGATGGGACCAAAAGATTAAAACTTAAAGGAAACAAGCAAAATAGGTTAAACAGGTCATAAGTCACAATAAAAATATACTTATCGAATAAATAAAACGTGAATCATTCTTAACAAAATTATAGATTATGAAATGATAAAACTCTCATTGTTTTTTACACACTAATTACGATTGCAGCAAAAGAAGTTGTTTCTGGCCTACCCATTGCAATCCATTACCAAACCCATCTGACCTACGGGTGACAATGGGACACGCGTTGCATGCCCATAACTCATACCCATCAGGCTTACGAGTATACCCATTTATAATCATGTGGTTAAAAATTAGTTGTTTTGATGCCCATTATGTGAAATCCAATCTTAAATTCAACTACACTTCTAACAATTTTATATTTTTAATAATTTCAAGTTCCTAATAACTTCTCAAATACTGTTTATTATATTCTTAAGAATATAATATATTATATATTAATATATTTGGTTTTTATGCAGGTAAATAGGTTCAGATTGTCAAGCTGGTATCACATAATACCATACCCGTCCTAAAACCATGAAAGTTTTTGAAACTAATCCTATGCTCAAATATCCCTCCCGAACATTTTAGGTTTTCCTTTTGGGTTTAGGTTCGTCTGCCATCCCTAGTCCACCCATACATTTTTCCACCACTAGTTTAAATGTTGGGTCAACAATGTGCATAGTTTAATTAATAAAGTTAAGAAATTATCTTTAAACAATCTTTTTGGGCCATGGCGGCCAGCACTCCTAAGATCATAGAAGCAATGCTGTAGAAAAAGAAGATTTGTTGCAATGTAGCTCCATAAGAAAATCAGGCACAACCTTTTCACCTTTTCTTTGCTACCATTTACATGAGAGAAATTCTTTTTACAACCCTCATCTTCATTCTCCTCTTCTCTCTCCGATTTTCTCTCATATTACAACAATCACGAAGAAGATGAAGAGGCTGATGATATCATCGCTGATTCGACGGTAAGTCAGCCTCTGCTGAGCTTTTTTTTTTTTTTTGCGATTTTAAGTTTGCCAAAATCCAGTGTTGTAAAAATCGCTAGGCGCTAGTCGGGCAGTGTGGTACCGACTAAGGATTAATCGGAATTAATCAGATCGGACTTTTGTGTATAATTTACAAATTTATGTATGATGTATCTATAACATTGATTTTATACTTAATCATGTATTAATTTACAAGTTATGGAGATAAATTGTAAATTGGTAAATATGAAGGGGGTTAAATGTTAAAATAACTAAACTTTATTAAATAACTTTAAACACATCATCCTCGTCGTTCCATCTCCTCCGGTTTCAGTCACCGGCGTCGGAGCTCTACGCCGGAGTCGGCAAATCCAGCGGGGAATCGACTAATCCGTCACCGGAACAGGCAAATCCGGCCGTTCTCGTTGTCGGAAAACCGCCAATTAGGACGATTTAGTCCGACTTTGACCAAATTTGACTGATTGGCGCCTAGGACCTCCTATTTGGTGAAATCGAAGCGACCAACCTCCGGTTAGCGATTAATCGGCGACTAATCGGAGGCTAGTCGCTCTTTTTATAACACTACCAAAATCAATGACACTGATATTTAGGGTTTGGAACCAGGGAGGAACTGAAGAGTCAAAGCTGAGGTATTTGCTAATGTCAAAGACCAGCTAAAGGTCTCTCTCTCTCTTCATGGGTCATTTAGGTGATTTTAATGCCAACATGGGGCTAGCCCACTTGGTAGAGACTTTGCCTCTTAAAGGGGAGGTCTTGGGTTCAAACTCAAGCAATGGTGTAATTTGGTGTAATGTAGGAGTAGGATTCATTTGCCGTTCAAAAAAAATTAGGTGATTTTAATATGTTTATTTGTTTATCCCTTAAAGACAAGGGCCAACAAATCAATAGAGTTGACCGGCTTGAATCAGGCAAAGTTTCCTTAATAAATTTTCTTCAAATTTTATATTCTTTGCTTATTCATTTAGTTTTAACATAAGGCTATGAGTCAAATTTATCATACATAGTAGATGATTTTAAGGGACAAAAACATAACAATAGCTCAATATAAGCCACACAATTTTTTATTGCATTAAATCCCAACGTACATGTATGGGGGAGGTGTCTAGATATGTTTATAAACCTGTCATTGTGATTTTGACTCCGTTAATTGGTTGGTGTCTTGGTGATTGGCTTATAGGTTATTTTACCCTTTAAATTTGACTCTGTACTTGGTTCGATCAGCTTGAAAGTTGGATTTTAAATTCTTTTGGTATTTGATATGCATTATAATTGATAGTGGTCTGGTCAACTTAATGGACATACATAAAAAGGAGTTTGGTCTTAATTCCTTAGTACATAGAAAATTTTATTTTAACATTCATATAGTCATGCTTTTTTACTGTGTCAGCTTACGAGGATCAAAAATTACTTACAACTATAGAGATTGGCTGCAAATTTTTAGATCATACAAACTAGCATCTTGACTTTTTAAGGCAAGTGAATAAGCATTAACTTCTGGGAAAAAAAATTCATGAAAAATTAAATTTAGACAACGATATTTTTTGAGGGACAACCCTGACTCTGTTAATATTTGATATTTTTTAATTTAATTATATATATCTTCCTACTCTGATAAAATAATATCTTGGGATTATACGTGACACACCACAATCATTCTCACCAAAATTTTCCAGCATCCAATAATTACTTTAATTAATATAATATTATTTAACACTTTTTTGGATTTAATAAATTAAGAAAGAGATATATTTATTAATGATATTTCTAAAAATATACATTTTTAATAAAATAATTAATTTTTCTAAAACATAAATTTTTTTTAAAAATGCGAAAATTTTAAAATTGCTATTTTTAAAAAGTCAATTTTTAAAACAAAAATAGTTAAATTTGCGAGTTATAATAAGAAAATTTTTAAAGATGATATTTTTATACGGTTTGTTTTAGAACAAAATGTTTACTGTTTTTTTGCTAAAAAATTAAAAACAAAATTTTAAAATGTTGATATCACTTTTTTTATTACTTATAGTCATTTCTCATACGTAATTTCAGTCATATCATATCTTATAATATCATTTTATAAATAAAAAATTTTATTATTTTAATATTTTATTTTATTCAACCCGTGTAACGCACGGGTCTACTAAAGCTAGTGTATACATATACATAGATATACATATAAATTACACATAAAATTCCAATCCGATTAATCCCGGTTACTCCCGACTAATCCCGATTAATCCCTAGGCGGTATCCTACCGCCCGACTAGCGCCTAGCGATTTTTACAACCATGTTTTTATTAATCAAAGACTTTCCTCAACTACAATACCCTATTATCTCTACTGATAGGGAACTCAAAACTTACCCACCAAGATACCTAATACTAGAAAATCACTACCATCCTTAAATAACTCTAGTCTTCTACCAAAATAAACTTACCAAATAAAAGATGACACCAAATTAAAGACCAAAACAAATCAACTCAAAAATTCCAAAAGTACCTAGAAACCTAAGATTAAGTCCTACATTCACCCCCTTAATTCTAAAGTAGGACCAGGTGATCAAATTCCTTGGCTTGCATCAAGTTTGTCTCTTCCTCTTTTTCAATCCAATTAGGGCACTCTAAGCAAAGTGTCCATACTTTCTACACTCATAACACTTCAATTCAATTTTATCTCAAATTCCAGCACCCAAAACCTCCACCATGTCCGCTCTTTTCTCTACCATTCCATCTTCCATGACGTCTGCCACGATCAGAATTGCCAGACTTACATCCTCATCCATACCCATCATAATTGAGCTCATCTTGCTTTTGTATTTCTTTTTCTTTATATCTGAACAATAGTAACTTACCTTAATGACTCTTTCTCATCATGATCTTTGATCTTTTCTTCATATTTGGACAATAGTAACTTACCTTGAATAGTGCATCCCAAACCAGAGACCCCAATCGTGACCCGCTACCCGATCCACCAAGCCGCGACTTCTTGCGTCCCGACACGTCTTCATTTCATTTCTAGCATCCAAATCGTTGAGCCCTTGGTCTCTCAAACAGTATATTCATTAACCGCAAGGTATAATCATCTCATTAGTAGATAACTATTAGCCTATGTTTGCATTGTTTGTAACCCGAATCCTGTCGGGTTCACTTTGGTATTGTTTATAATATCGGCTGCGGTAATTAATTACAGATCTAACAAATAAACTATCAAAAATGTTTTGATAAACAAACCTAAGCAAGATATCAAACAATACCAAAACAAATAAACTCCAAGACTCCAAAACTACACAGAAACCTACAACCCAAACTTTAACCATCAGTCCCATTAAATTTTTAACCCACAACTAGAATCAAGTCCAACAATAATGTTCTTCCAGGTTCTAATCATATTCTCATGCTATATTTTGTACTTGATGTACATTTAGTATAGAAATGTACATTTAAATGAAATGTTTGTCAACAAGGCTACAACTATTGGTTAACTGATTTCCTTACGTTTTGTTATGTTGAAATCCATATATTTGTGGTATGTATATGGTAGAGATTTTCCATGTTGCTTTTTGGTTTGAGCATTTAATTTATGATGGTAATACTTAAGTAAAGCATTACTAGAGGTTAATTAAATATGATGGTAATACTATTAAGTAAAGCATTACTAGAGGTGGCAGAATAGATGGGTCAAGCATGTTGTGTATCGGATTCGGGTAGAAACAATTTAAAGTCAAGGCGGATAACTTGGTATTTTTTTTTCCATTTCTATTGTACAAATAATTTATGTACTAAATCAGATTATAATTATATTGTTACATTAGTAATTTAACTTAATTAATAAAGTAATTTATAAGATTTTAAGCATTTGAAAACACTTTTTATGATTTACACACTTGCTGACTTGTTTTTGCTTAATCTATGTCTTAAAGGGGTTGAAAGTACCAAATCAACTTGTTTTTAGGCAAATCTAATGCAATCCAAATCAACTTGTTTTTAGGCAAAGGGGTTGAAATTACCACATCTTGCTAAAAACAAATCTACAGTCATAGATAGATCAATATCTCTGACCAGGGTTGACCAAATAACATTACCTGTCCAATTTTATATCATTCTGAAAGGAAGTAAAGCTTGAAGAAACTAAACATACCTCCCTCGTACTTGACCTAAAACTTCTTGTGCTTTAGCACCATAACCGATCTCTGCACCATCCTGCATTATGCACATTAAGATTGTTAGCGATCCATAGAAGTTTTACTTTTTGTTTTTCTAAGAACCTGTAGTGATTGAAGTTTATGCATAACACGATAAACATCACCTTTGCCCAATATGAGTTATCTTGCAATTTATCATGAGCGAATTCAACTTCATCAATTTTCACTCTTTGAAATGCATTGACTGTCTTTGGCTGCAAAAACACCAATCTCTTTTGTTTTTATACATTGTAAATGACTAACCAAAAAATTACATATTGTGAATTTAACTATAGGGGATGAATTGGGTCAGGTTTAAATGGTCAAAGTAGTGTATTAAAATAATAGCTTACAAAAGAAATTGATCACAAGAGTCAAACATTTGGCCCAAAATGCATTTCCTATGCATAGAAAATCATAAATCATTTTGTTTATGCTACTATTATAATAATACAACTCTTAGAATTATTTACACACTAACAAATTATATAAAATTTAATAAACTTAGACAAAAAATGTTTGAGGTCAAGCCAAAACCCAGCCCAAAATATTCTAGATTTCGATTAATAACAAAACAAATTACCCAATTTGTACCATTAACCAAACCCATCTCCAGAGTTTACCTCTACAAATAAACAAAGATTAAAATGATATAATAACGCACTGGTACCTCCACTGTAATATTGCGCCGTTTTTTCTTGGACTTTACTCCATCAATTTCGAGTTTCCCATTTGTCTCTCCATCGAACCTTTTATTAGATGTTTCTTGAGCATTGATCATCTCCTTTATGCTCTTTTCTTCTTTGTAAGTTTCAGTTTTATGGCGCTTGGATTCTGCAGTAGTCGTCATCTCAACATATCCATTTTCATTTTCATTTTCATTGGAAGATTCTCTTTTTCTTTTCTTGGAACTCTTTTTCTCCTTTTTAGTCACATCTGGCTGAATAGTTCCATTTTCATCAGTTTTCAGCTTCTTTTTATTTTTTTTCTCCTTTTGTGCAACTTCAGTACCCAATTCTTTTTCATTCGTATTAGATGGCTCTAAGTTAACTTCTTTAATTTTCTTTTTCTTCTTGTCCTTAATTTTCTTGGTTAAATCATCTATTTTCAACCCATTTGTTGCATCATTAGTTGATGATACCAAATCATGCTTGGATTTTTTCTTTTTTGGTTTAGTTTCTTGTTCATCAACTATAATATCTTCTGATAGTTGACCCAAATTCTCACTAGGTTCCTTTATCTTTTTATCAGTGACTTCTGATTTATGTTTAATAGCACAATCGTCAGCCTCAACAACAACCTTTTTCTTCTTTTTCTTGGTGGTAGTTTCCCCATTGGTAGGGCATACTTTCTCTTTTTCTGTAGCCTCATCATTTCCTAACATTAAATTGTTAAACAAAAGATTTAAGACCAATGTCATACATACAAAACTTAAGAGGTGGCACAAATGCAAGATGAGCAGGTTGGGTAACTGGTCTAAACTGTTTCAGATTAAAACGTGTTGATATAAATAAATCATGAACTACTTCAGATCTTTAAAACCAAGTATGGTAATCTTAACTTAGATCTTTAAATAAAACAATTTAGAAAGTTGTATGGAATAAAATTTAGTTCTAAAATGACTTTCAACCCATTTGACCCATTCCCCTTTCTGCTAAAAATCTAATTTAACCCGTTTGAGATTAGTGAGATTAAACAACAACCCAAATCAATCTATCTGTAAATACGGGTAGAAATAGCCCTCAAACAAACAATACATTGTAGGCAAGGTTTGACCAAATTACCTGGTTTCTTGCACATGTTCTTATTACTATCAACATCGCTGCATAACAGAAGCTCGATAAGATGAGAATTCGGTCAAAGCAAACAGTCTAAGATATGTTAAATATGAAGGTATGAAGCAACCAACCATACAACGAATTTTGACACCCACATATGTTAAAATCCAAAGTATGACGTAACCAACCATACCACAAAAGTATATTAAATTTTGCATCTTATTTTTGTTAAAAGCATCCCATGTTTCATTTACATAGACTTGCTTATTTTAACAAATTATAAACTTTGAGCCAAATGGAACAACTCTGAACCAAATAGAAGGGAAAGGAGGCCTCACACACATTATCTCAAGGTTTAGAGATTTGTGCTGCCTAGATTGATCAAACAATTGATAAACAAACACTAATTTGAATACTAGCACTTTAAAAATATAATTGTTTGGACGTATTGTGATTATTATAGACTTGTTTGCTTTTTGGGTATGTAACCCTACCATAGTCGTAAATAGCAAAAGAGGGCTTTAGACTAAATTTAGCTAAGTTGTTCAATGATAATAATGCATTAATAGCGACAAGCTACCTATATGCTACATAGCGAATAGAGATAAATAACGACCGCTATTTCCTATTTATCGATACACCAGTAGAAACAAAATATAAATATTCAGCTAAAATAGCACAAAATCCTTCTTCTTTATAAAAGCCTAAAACAAATAATCACTATTTATATTTATGATAAAATAAATAAATAAATAAATAAATAAGTCGCTATTACCAATAGCAATATACGACCTATATGCTGCATAGCACGCTATAGAGAGTGGATCATCGCTATCGACAACTATGAACCCTTGCATAATCAATGCCTTCCAAATGTCGCACCTTTACATACGGTCAGTTTCCAACTTTTGTTTTCTAACACTATGGCCCTTTGACCTTACATATTAACATAATGGACTCTAAACACAAACTTCAGATTGTTTACATAAACGACCCATTAAGTTATAACTTATAATTTGGGTAATAATGATCGACATTACCCTCACAATTTAATGAAAACATTTGAAACCTATGTGTTTTTGGACTGTAGACAACGGTTCAAGTGTTTAAAACATTTTTTAAGATCAATGCATAATAATAACAGCTTGTTTTAGTCATAACTGCAAGGTGCTGTAGCTTTCTTTTCTGGGCTTACCAGGCATTATGTTTGCAGAACATGTCCTCCAAATGAAGCGAATAAGCCTTCCAGGAATCAGTCTATAGAAAAGAGAAAATGATTATTAAAACTTTCATTGTTAAAGTCACAAACACTAAGACGTAACAAGCAGTGTCGCAGTGAAAAGCAAAAAGGGGTGAAGAGTTGATAAATTTGTACAATTTATATCAAATATTGAAAGACGTCACCTTTACAATAGCGACCATGAGATTAAATCATTAGATGATCTCACATTTGTTCCTCTGATCTAACTTGCCTACCATGAGATCCAGAATAAGCATTACAACGTGCGTTTTTAGTGACAATTTCAACCATTTACTTAAGGAACAGGTCAATTTGGTTGTGTTGTTTAGTAAAATTAAAAATATTAGCTTTAAAAGAACAGGTCACCCATTAAATATTTCTAGCAATATCAGTTGTCTGCCTTCAAACTTCTGTATGTCAAAATATCTAAAACAAACACTTTAATACACTAACCTGAAACACTTCCTCCGAATAATTTTTATAACCAATTAGTCCGTCATATATGTTAATACTGTTTCATAACTATCTACATTTTTATTTGCTACTGATCTGTGATTATCACAGTAAAATTAGTTTATGGGATGAATGTGATTTTACCTTTGAACACTTAATTTATTAATTATCTGATCATCACATTACCATGAGGGAGCAATACTCACTTTAAACCTCGTTTAGCATATACAGGTAAACAGACGCATAGAGATAGACACATGAAACAGATAATAAGTATGTAGGAGGGAGAGAGTCAGAGGGACCTGAATTTGAGCTTCTGAGTGAAATCGTTTGAGGGTTTTGGAGAATCCGTTGCGATGGAGGTAATCAAGTATGAGTTCGTGAAGATCTGCTTTCATTTCCGATGCGATTTTGGTGCTATTTTTGTCCTTCGAGGCGGAAGCAGAGGCGGTGATGGTTGTTGTTGGATTATGGCGAGCAATGAGGAGTTGGCGAGGCTTGAATGCTAGCAGAGATCTGAAAGACGTATTCGATTGAGTATGGTTCTCGGTGTCCGGATGAAGCATGACAGTGAGAGGGAGGGTTTTACTTACAGCTGCAAATTAGGGTTTCTCACCATCACAATTGTTATTGTTATTATTTGAATAAAATGTGAAGAAACATATATCAACTTTTTTCTACCACCTATTGGCTCTTCACCTTCAAATACTTTTTTAGTTTTTACACGTTTATTTTCGGTTTATAAGACAAGTTTAGGGCACCAAAGTCGATTGGAGCTTGAAACATTTGTGTTGGGTAGTTGAACAAGTATAAAATTAACTGATATTTAAACGATTTATATGCACTAATATATCCGTTTTTAGTTTAATTTATTAGTTCCAATAACTGTTATTTGATAATGTTTAAGTCTATTAATTTTACTATGTCAAAAACAATCTATTCATTTAAATTGTGTATTTCATAAAACAATTTAGATTTTTTAGGCCGTAAAGTATGAACATGTTTTTGGATATATATTGTCACAAAATCTACGTACTTTAAATAAAACAACATTTTATGATTACAATGATATATAATATATAATATTCCTCTACACTAGTAAAAGAGTCATTAAGGTTGTCACATGACATGTAATTTCTAAAGTCATTGTTGCCACATGGCAAATTGTTGTGTCCTACAAACTTTTTTTTTCGCTCATTCTCAACAGCCAATATAAAACACGCAAATCCTGTTAACTATTCATAAAACCCGACCCGTTCACTATCACCCCAACCTTAAAACACAAACCCTAAATCTTGTTTCTTTCGTCGCTGATACTCAAGATTCGAAACCCCTCTACCAATTGCCTCTCAACCTTCGTCCTAATCAACATGAATAGTAATGCTTTTATGTATCACATTAAATCCTGTTATTTTTCTATGTTTATTTGCTTCCATTTTGCTTGTGCGATGATTAATCTTCGTTATTCGGTGTGCGTTGGTCGATGTTGGTTTTTAGTGTTCGTTGATCGATTAAGGTTTGTTTGTTGTCTTTTAGAATTCTTTTTTACTCCGGTTTTCTTCTTCATCGGTCAATCTATGATTAAGTAATATTGATTTTGTGTATTTGTTCATCGATTTTGGAATTGCGATGGTTTAGGACTAATCGTTTTTTGACAGATTATTTGCTTCTTATATAATTCTTCATTGATTGTTTCTTATTCGCTATATGTGCTTCTCTACTTCATCTTCTTCACCTGTTAGATTCTTCATAAAACATTTTTAGGATTTACTTTAGTAGTTAGATCAGTACCAGCACATAATGATATGTTTCAAATAAGGTTTACTTAGATCCATGTAGACCCAACGAGTACCATTACATTGTTTTGTTGTATATGATATATATTTACCCAATGAGTACCATTATAATGTCTTATGTTGTTTTATGTTTTACTAATTTCAACCTTCCTTTGATCTATCATATATTGTTAGTTTCTGGAGTGGGTGTTTTTAATCATACCGACAAGTCCTTCTTCCACTTACTTCATGATCCTTCTTATGCTACTCTTGTGAGCATTTTTTGAATTACTCAAAAGAAGTTCCTACATATTATTTTGTTAAAAATTTTATGTAGTAATATAATGTTCATTTATATCTTACATTTTTTGAAAGTGGCTTCATAATTATTTTTTCTATATTTTAGAAGCTAATGATTTGGCTTTGGCACCCGTTACTATTTGAACATCTGCTAGCCTTTCATGAAAGGTAGGATTGGAGATTGTAAATGGCTACTACTCATTTATAAGGGACTAGAAAAAAATAGATGGTAAATTATTTCTAACAGACGATTACATATTAGTGTTTGACTATATTCGCAAGCAAACCTTCAACATGACATTTTGTCATCGTACTCAAACCGATACTATGGGTGCTTTGTTTATTTATGTTCATCGTGAACCATTCCTAGACTGTTTGGTATATGATATAATCTTTTACACTTTCGTACTTACTTTTGCAGCATGTGATATGTATACTTTATATTTTATAAGTTATGGCAATATGTTTATTTTTTTCATGAATTTCCATAAATGTTTTCCAAAGTCATATCACAAATAGGCTCCTCAATGGCATGTTATTCTGTTTGCAAGTGAGACTTAGGCATGGTATATGACCGTTAAAGGTGTGAACAGGCAGCTTTAATTGCAGAAGATTGGATGAGGGTCATTCAAGAAATTCCCCTACAGCATGGGCATTTTGTGATCTTCACTTATGTAGACACACACACGATGAAACTTACTGTTTACAACCCAAATAGATTACAACTTTTGCTTCCTAATTTCAGTGAAGCTATGGATGTGGATGTAAAACCTAATGTACAACTTTCACAAATGGGAATGTCGGATTAGCCTGCGGTGCATGAAGAGTATGCTTACACTGAAAAGGTTACACGTCGCATTGTAAAAACACGAGCCCTTTGTCAAACACTATCTTCTTTCATTGTTTATTTAATTAAACAACATATTAATTATATTTTATCTTATATTATTTATGTTCTTCAGCGTTTTTGCAAAAAGCTTGAGCTGCTTTTAGGTGTAGCTGCTCGCAAGCATATGAAGGTAAGGTACGTTGGAGCTCAGATTTGTTTGTTGGAGGTTGGCTTTGAGACGAATGTTGGTTACAAAAGGTGAGCCTTTCACTTATAACCTTAACATAAAATTAATTAAATAATTATTGTACCAAACATGAATACATAACTTTTCTTATTTTATCTTTGAAGGTATGTTTTGAAAGGATGGCTGAAGTTTCTAAAAGACCATGGTATTTTATGTTGGTGATTTCTGTTGCTTCTAGTATGTAACTAATGAAGATTGCAAGACCGGTTAAGAGTGGTCAATACCATCAGTTTCACAATGAGGAGAGTGTTAGAACACTTAATAGATCAAATAAGGAATCGAGTTTATGTAAAGAATACTAAGAACATAAGCAAGTAATGAGACAAAACAAAAGAACAAGAACAAATAAATATGATTTTCAAAAATGATGTATATTGCTCTCAAGTTCTTTTACAAGTGTTACAAAGCATCAAAGGAAATACAAGAACATAAGATACTTTATACTACATCCTACAGCCGACTATACTTTGAAAACCAACTGGAAACACTAATCTAGACAACAAGATCAATGTATAGTCAAAAGGCAGATTGCCTTTTGACTTGTGACTATGACATGTCGTAGCTCACATCCTAATATATTACAAAAAGGATAAAAAGTACAAAGTAGAAAGTTACAGCTTCTCAACCTTAATCTACAGTTGCAAAAGCATGGACCTTTTCATCAATTTATACAAGTTGGTGAGTCTTCAGAGTTGCAGCGGAAAGTGGGTCAGCTTAGTGCAAAAGTTGATCAGAGAAAGCATGTCATCTCTGTCTTCGGAAGAAATCAGTCTTCACTTCATTAGCTTCGGAAGACTTTGTCTTTGAAGCTTCGGAAGACTTTGTCTTTGAAGCTTCGGAAGACTTCATCTTTGGCTTTGGAAGATTTGGTCTTTGGCTTTGGAAGATTTTACACTTAGAATATTTTTTGTTAGATCTAGTTCCAATAGGTCTAGATTCATTATATAGGCTTAGAACTTTAATCATGTTTTTGTAATAAACTCTTGTACATATTTCTTTTCTTGTATGCAATATATGTATAGGTTAACCCTATAACTATGTTGATTTATATGTCTGATTGTAGGAATAACATCATACTTAGTCAATTTTGTAAATTGACTAAGTGTAAGAACTATCTACGGATGAACATTCTGTACTTCCGTAGATGTTCTGCTGAAACAAGGAATTGTGCATCCTAGGATCTTCTACGGAAGAACAGCATTGCTGCCATGAAGATCAAGTGAGATTCCTACGGAAGACCAAAGTCCTTCGGAAGGCTAAACTCCTATTGAAGAACAAAGTCCTACGGAAGACTCAAGTCCTACGGAAGACCAAAACAGTTACATGTACTTCACCAAGTACATCAAGTCAACAAGCCAAACACTAAAGTAATGTCATAAAGTCAACTTCTGCGGACGACTTTACTTTAGTCAGAGAACGTCACATCATGACATTCTCTGAGTAACTTTCTTACCATGATAAGAAAGTTATTGTTACCCTAATAGTAAAACCCCAAGCCTATAAATACAAGGCATAGGTGCACACTTTTGGACATGTATTGCAACGGATTGCTATAATCATAACAAACCCTAGCAACCCTAACAACAACCACAACAATACACACCAAATCATCATTAAAACCCTAGCAATCAACAATATCAATCATTATTTGATCAATTGTAATCATTAATCAATATTAATGGAAAACTTTTGAATCAAACGTGTTTGCGCATTCATTATGTTCATTTGTTTTACATTTATTAGAATTGTTCTTTGTTGATTCATAGTACAATTGTTATTTCATCACCAATCAATTAAACAACGAGTGGTGATAATTCCACGATCATTATTCATGCAATCTAACCTGATAATTCCTGTTTCGATCCTTAGATTCACAGGTGGTATCAGAGCCACGTCCTCATTGATCTAGATCAATTGATCTATTAGTGTTAGATTTGTTTAATCGATTGTTTATATCATTAGATCTATCAGATTTCTAATTAGATCTGTTGACTTTGAGTAAAATTGTTTTAGGGTGTTTATAACAACTTGAGAGTTCATAACTCAGATTCAAGGGTGTTACTGAATCTCAACACGCAAGTTGAGTTAAGCTAATCGATAGCTAACAAAGGAATTCTACTCAACAATTTGGTGTAATCAATTTAAAATCATCAAACCCTAAATTATCGATTCGACGAGTACTGTTCCATTGCTCGACTAACATTAATCTACTTCAAATTCGTTCGGATTCATAGATTTGTGTCATTGATCGATAATAAACGAATGTTCAAATATATTTGAACAAAATTTATTGTCAAACATCCTCAATTCCATATCAGTTGAGAATTCATTAAGAGGATTGACTTATTTTGACCGTAACATCTTAATTAACCGATAATTATGAGTTTGTCATTAATTAGATCATTTACAAAGGAATTTCTATTTTAGTTAACAATTATTACATTAACTAAGATGAGTAATTCACTTGGTGGATCATCATACCAACCTCCAAAGTTAGAAAAAAAAGTTGATTTTAAATCAAGGAAAATCAGGTTCAGGAATCATGTGAATTACACTGATTCTGATTTATGGGTGTCCATTATTGAAGGTCCTTACATTCCACCAACACTTGGATCTGATTACAAGGACAACAATCAACCCATAAGTCTAAAGGATTTATCATCTGAAGATGCAAAGAAGGTCAAAGTTGATATTAGAGCATATAGTATGCTTAGTATGGCTTTACTTGAAGATCTATTAATCAGGTGTGAAAATTACAAAACAGCAAACTCCTTATGGAAGATTCTTCACACTCTTTGTGAAGGGAATGATGAGATCAGAAGCATTAGGAAGGATACACTTCGCTCACAATATGAAACTTTCTATCATATTGAGGGTGAATCTGTTCCTCAACAACTTCACAGATTCATGCAGTTGGTGACTGAGATGAACATCTTGAAGTTAAAATACACCAATGAGGAGTTAAACAAGAAGATGCTCCATACTTTACCTGAAAGTTGGACTCAAACAATATCCATGTTCAAAAATACCCTTGATCTTAAAACCATCGGGTTAGATACATTGGTAGCTAAGGTGGAAGCACTTGAACTGGATAAGAAATCAAGAAACAAGAGTGTAAAAGCACACATTGCTCCATACCAGTTCAAAGAAACTAAAAGTGTTGGAAGTGATTTTATTTCCAATCATGATGATGAAAGCTATAGTGCTTTGAGTGATAATGAAGAAGAAGTTGGATTTTATGCTTCAAGGCCATCCAGATCAAACTCTCAAAGCAATTCATTAAGGAAAGAGAGAGGAAGACATAATGAGGGAAAAGGCTCATCTACTTCTTCAACAAAGGTATCCTCATCCAACAAAAACAACAAAAAAAACAGAACCAATTACTGTGGTTCTAGACTCAGAAGAACAGAAGGCGGCCTTTGCAACATTTAGTTCAAGCATTCAAGCTTACACACATTTGCCAGCAAGATCTTGAGGAACTACATCCAAATGAAGTTGAAGAGATGGATCTACAATGGCAAATGGCCATGATTGCTTATAGAGCCAAAATGTATATGAGAAGAAACAAAGGATTCGCAGCTATAGGTAGAACAACAAAGATTGGTGTTGATAAGTCCAAGGTGAGATGCTACAAATGCAATTTGTATGGGCATTTCTCAAGGGAATGTAATCAGCAATCAACTACTGATATGAGACAAAATCAACAACATCAGTCTCAACAACAATCAGTAAGTCAAAGAACCTTCAAATAGCCTCAACTTACAAACTCATCCCCACCAGCCACAAGTTCATCAACAGGACCCAACAAAACCAAGGAAACTGGGTTGATCATTCTGCAAGATGGAAGATGTGATTGGTAAAATCAAGCTTTGATGGCCAACATGGAGAACAAAGTCCCAGCAATGGCTAGAGAGGAACAAACATGGAGGACTGACAACAAGTGGTATGTTGACAGTGATTGTTGATGATTTCACTAGATTCACATGGGTATTTTTCTTAAAACAGAAAAGTGAAACATCAGAAATATTAATGGAGTTTATCACTAAGATTGAAAAATCAACTTGATTTAAGAGTCAAAATCTTAAGAAATGATAATGGATCTGAATTTGTTAATCATGTTTTAGATTCCTTTTGCAGGGAAAAAGGCATAGCAAGATAATTCAGTGTTCCAAGAACTCCATAACAAAATGGAGTTGCTGAAAGAAGAAACATAACTCTCATTGAAGCAGCAAGAACAATGCTAGCTGACTCGTATTTGCCAATCACCTTTTGGGCTGAAGCAGTGAACACAACATGCAATGTTCAAAACAAGACATTAATTGTTAAAGAACATAACAAAACACCATATGAGCTCGTATTTAAAAGAAAACATTTTATAGGATATCTTAGAGCTTCTGGATGTCATGTGTCTATTTTAAACACAAAAGATCAATTAGGAAAGTTTTCTAAAAAAGCCTATGATGGTTTCTTTGTTGGTTACTTATCAACATCTAAATCATATAGAGTTTACATTCCACATCAAAACATCATGGAAGAAACACCTAATGTATCCTTTTTATGAATCCTTATTTCTAAAATCTGTAAAAGGATTATCATGGTTGTTTGATATAGATGCTTTAACAAATTCTTTTAACTCTGGTTATTTGAATACTGCAGGTTCTATGGATACATGCTATCCATATGTACCTCCAAGTATGAGTGAAGTGTCATTATCTGCTGATCCTCCAAGACTTCAGATACACACTTCAAGTGTTGCTGATCCTGGCCCTTCATCTCCAACAAGCAATGATGTGCACAATGGAAATGATATTTCAACTTCCAAAGAAGTAAACAAAGTATCAGCAGCAGTTAACTCTACATCAGTAGAAGTTTCTAATGCACCCGGAGAAATGAACACTGCATCAGTAGATGTTCCTTGTACATCAGTAGATATTCCATCATCCAGAGATGCTCCATTACTTTCAAAGGATTGCAACATATCAGCAGTTCAACAAACAACATCTGTAGATGTTCCTGTTTCTCCTACGAAAGTTATTCATACATCTGCTGAGACACAAATTCATGAAGATGGGTTTCACTCAGCTTTAGGAGATCAACATGATGAAGATCTTGACTAGTTTGTTGATTCTTCATCTTAGCTGGATCCATCTCCATCAACTAATATGACCAACTTGGATTCATCCGTTCAATTTGCATCCATTCCAACATCAAGAATTCATAACAATCATCCAATTGACAACATCATTGGTGATCTTAATGAAAGAACCACAAGAAGCCAAAGGGGAGCTGCCAACATTTGTCTTTTCTCTTGTTTTCTTTCACAAGTGGTTCCTTCCAATATTACTGCAGCATTAAAAGACAACAGCTGGATTGAAGCCATGCAAGAAGAACTTCAATAATTCAAAAAACAAAAAGTTTGAAATCTTGTTGATCTTCCTAAAGGCCAATATCCAATTGGCACAAGGTGGTTTTTCAAGAACAAACTAGATGATAGAGGTATCATAGTGAGAAACAAAGCAAGGCTGATAGCACAAGGCTATACACAAGAAGAAGGGATAGACTATGATGAAGTCTTTGCACCTGTTGTAAGGGTTGAAGCCATTAGAGTCTTCCTAGCCTATGCTTCACATAAGAAGTTTACAATTTACCAAATGGATGTAAAATGTGCCTTCTTATATGGTAAAATTGATGAAGAAGTCTATGTTTCTCAACCTCCAGGCTTTGAGGATCTTGATTACCCACATAGGGTATACAAGCTTGACAAAGCTTTGTATTGGCTTCATTAGGCACCAAGAAGGGGGTATGAAACACTATCATCCTTCTTGCTCAAGCATGGATACAAACAGGGAACAATTGATCAGACTCTCTTCCTTAAGCATGATCATTAAGACCTCTTGGTTGTCCAAATCTATATGGATGACATTATTTTTGGCTCAACAAACAAGAGATTGTGTGAAAACTTTGAAAGTTTGATGAAATCTGAATTTCAGATGAGTTTCATAGGAGAATTAACCTTCTTTCTTGGTTTACAAGTTCATCAGAAACCAGATGGCATATTCATCAATCAGGAGAAGTATGTTCATCAAATCTTGAAGAAGTACAACCTTGCTGACACTTTTTCATGCAAAACACTAGCATCAACAATAGATAAGATTGTACCTGATCCTAAAAGGAAATCAGTTGATCAAAGATTATATAGACCAATGATAGGATCTTTAATGTATTTAACTGCCAGCAAACCTGATATAATGTTTGCTGTGTGCGTTTCTACTAGGTACCAATCAGACCCCAAAGAGTCACATTTGAATGCAGTTAAGAGGATTTTTAGATATCTTAAAGGGAAGCCAGCTCTTGGACTTTGGTATCCCAAAGAAGGAGATTTCAACCTCTACTCATATTCTGATAGTGATTTTGGAGGGTGTAATAACAACAGAAAATCCACAACTGGTGGATGTCAATTTATAGGACCAAGACTTGTTTCTTGGCAGTGCAAAAAGCAAACAAATGTTTCAGTATCCATTATTGAGGCTGAGTACATAGCTGCTTCAGCTGGTTGCTCTCAAGTATTATGGTTGCAAAACCAATTACTTGATTATGGTTACAGTTTTCTTCAAACACCAATTCACATAGATAGCTTAGCTACTATGTTCATCATTGCTAATCCAGTGCAACATAGTAAACAAAACATATAGAAATCAGATACCATTTTTTGAGAGATTGCTTAGAAAAAGGTTTAATCAAGTTAATCAAAGTGGATACAACAAATCAGCTTGTTCATTCATTCACTAAAGCCTTTGATTCAGTAAGATTTAGTTTTCTTATTAAGTCTTTAGACATGATCAACTTAGATTAATCATAATCAACAAGAAAAGCATACTTTATCCTTACAATTAATATGAAAAAGTCAAAAACATTCACAAAACATATAAAAATACAAAAAGATTGTCTTGTTAATATGATTTTCTGTTTATAGCATTCATATTTTGGGAAATGATAGTACACTATGCCTTTGTTTACTTTCCTGATTTTACCTTATCATAAAAACTGATAAGATGTACTTTGATATGTGAGTAGGTTCAACTTAAGTAGAACATAAACAATTTCATGCCTAACATAATGCTTAGATGACAAATTGTGTGCAATTCCATCTTGAGGAGCAAGCAAGTAAGTCTTATCCTGATGCGATCAAATTCTCACCCAAACACACTATGTTCTGATATCTTATAACTTCTGTCTTCACAAATCATATTCCCTTTGTTTTGAGTTAGTAAAGACCTGGGTTTATGAACACCTTTGGTTTACAATAGTAAACACCTGATGATCTGATTATGATCATCATCATCCATCCGTTTTGTGTAAACAAAGACCTGGGTTAAAGGTACCTCTGTTTTACGAAAATAAAGACCTGGTGACCTGATGATGATCATATCTAAGCTTTAAAAGAATCCAATATGATCCACTTTATATTATATTAAAGACCCTATACATCAATCAACATTCATAAGATTTCACAAAAATCTTAAGTTAGAACTTATGTTATAATGCACATAGTTTTCAAGTGTGAAAAAGTGATAATTTGATTCATAAATGGAGGACAAACTCTAATGTGACTTGAATGTGGAGTCCATTTTTGTCAATCTTTAACCAATATCACAATATGATAATCAGCATGACTTGTTAAAAATATACTCTTGTCTGAATTAAGTGGATCAATATACTTGCAATCAACACTAGATCTGTGTCTACTAACATTAACCAAAATACATCAAGAAGTTGCTTAGTGTCATAGTATGATCCCATGTTATGTTTTAAATGCTTGTATATATATATTTAAGTTATGTTTAACTTTTGTTTGTTCAAATAAAATGGACAGATCATTGCTTTTCATGCTATTCTCTTTATAAATTTCTGATAAATGCATAAGTTCATCATTAATTACAAATTTAAGAGGAGTAGTAATTGGCATGAAAATTGAGTTTATTATAATTTAAATGAAGAAAATTTGGAACTTGAGCATTAACTTGGCTGCAGGATATCTGAAGGTTTAATACAAATCAATTTCTTGCACATTTGCCATTGAAACAAAGTCAACAAGGTCCAACAGTAACAAATGATCCTAACAATTGGTTAGAATCATACAAACAAATAAGTTTCAATTTTACACTTCAACATAAGTTACAATGTCAATTTTACATTTCAGCAGAAGCTACACTGTGAATTTTACACTTCAGCAGAAGTTACAATGTGAATTTTACATTTCAGCAAAAGCTACAGTGTGAAAATTAAAACAAGGTTAAAATATGACTGTCCGTAGATTGGTAGCCTGCGGATGTGTTGACATTTTAACAAAGTATAATTTATTTCCATAGATTGGTAACCTATAGAAAAACAAATTATACTTTCGAAGATTTAGTTCTTTCAAATTTAGTATTCCGTAGATGTTCTATGGATGAATTAATTGCCTACGGAAGAATTAGTATTTGCAGAGACAATATATTACCACGGAAGGGCAATAAGGGTTGAGGGTCCCACAACATCTAATAAATGAAATTAATAAGTCCAAGGAAGTATAAATGATGTTTTTGACTTGTCTTTTTCATTCACTTTTTCATAACACTTTTCAAACCTAGAAAAACATTCAAAAAAACCTTAAACCCTCTTTCCGCCAACATTCAAATTACCATCCCCAAACAACAAATCATACATAAAACTTGACTTCTGTTCATCAAACGAACAACATTATCATGGTAAATCATATTATAAACATACAAAAATCAACTGTTTGATCCTTGAGTATCACTAAAACTCTTCAAATTCTTATGTCTGAATTTTCAATGTGACCTAATTTTCTTATTTTTCTATGCAGATGGCAACTAGATTTTCCAAGGAACACAATGTATATGTGTTCCTTAATGCTGACGACCCAGTAGCTGAAGGATGTAGAGACATCATCAACTACTTACGAAGGTCAAGGTTGTTCTACGCATTATCAGCTGATCCAATCATTTATCAATCGCATTCATTGATTTTTGGAATACAAAAAGAATAGAAGATGAGGGAGATAATTTGGAGATTCAAGCAACTATAAGAAATAAAGAATTGAGGATTAATGAAAGAACTATCAGGAGGGTGCTTGAGTTGGGTGAACAAGAGGAAGGACACCCTGATGTATTTGAGCATGAGTACATAGAAAGAATTTTTGATCTGATGGGATACGATGGTGATTATGAACATGGAAAAATCAAGAAGCGAAGATTGTGCAAACCCTACAGATTCCTATGCCATACTTATCTAAAGTGCATATCTAACAGGAAATCTAGGTTAGATAGTTTTTCTAGGCATATATCCTCTAGGATTATTGGGATATTTGAAGGAAGAACATATAATTATGCCAAGTACATTTTTGGATACTTATGTGATCAGATCAGAGTACAGAAAGCTAACAAGATGTTCATGTTCCCTAGATTCATACAACTGATCATCAATGATGTCTTTCCAAGTATAGAAAGAGAAGGAGATGTCTTTGTGCAAGCTTATCTGGGAAGATCAATTCTGAACAAGATTAGTGAAATATATGAAGGGGAAGAAATGCAAATGTTTGCTCATGTAATTGATGAGAATGCAGACATTCCACAAGAACTCATTTTTGAGGATCAACAACATGAAGAAGAATATGTTGATTCCCCTGCACCAACAGAACAAGCTTCACACTATCCTCCACAATCTCCTATTCAGCATCAACCATTATCCCCACCAGTGCAATCACCACAAAGTGAAAACACACAACCCATCTCTCCTACCCAATCCTAAATATCTCTAAACATTGCTGCCACTGAACCAATCTCACCAACTAGTGAACATACACAACCTCTTTTAATTACCCAATCACAGTAATCTCTTAACACTACTACAACAGAACCAGTTTCACTAATTTTTATTCAACTATCTCCTCATCAAGAACCACTTCAAAGCCCAATTATCCCAGTTGTTGAATCCAATTCAAGTACTGAAAGCTTTGCACCCACTGAAGTGATGAACTTTAAAGAAGATGATAATGATATGCAAGAAGGGGAAATAGAAGAAATATGTCTAGAAGTTGAGAAAGAACAAGGAAAAGAGGTTGAACAAGAAACTATGGGTGGAGATAAGTTTGTTGATATGATAGCATACCATGAGGATGATTTAGAAGAAGAAGAGATTAATGTCAATAAAAGTTTTCTTATGGCTAAGTACAACAATCTCATTATCAAGTCCAACAAAAGATTAGAGGGCTTAGTGTAACACCTAGATTTTTCTAAGGAAAAGAAGAATAAAAGGAAGAAATGCAATAAAACCCAAGTCGAGGGGTTAAAGGTGTACAAAGGACAAAATATTATTTTATTTTGTACAAAAGTGGGCATGGTTGCCCACTCTTGTGTTACATCACCTATTTTTGCAATCGGTTTTAGAGAGAGAAAGCAGAGAATTTCCAGATTCTAGAGACAAGAACAAGAAGAATTCGAATTCAAGGTAAGAATTCATGTGTTTTAAGTGTTCTTGGCTGATATTAGCCTCGATTGTATGCTTATATGTGTTTATGTGTGTTTGGGTGTGTGTTTTGGTAGGTTTTAGGTGCTTGAGCTCATTGCATAAGAAGTCACACTCGAAAGTTGCATAAGGTGAGTTCTAGAACCCCCTTTTTACATGTTTTAAATGATTTTGGGACTGGAAATGCATGTATGTATGTTTTTATAAAATGGGTATCTTACCCGTATGTTATGTGTATGTTTTTATGGGTGGGGTGTGATTTGGGTGTTTTTGATGTTATATGTATGTTAGAAATGTGTTTATGATGCTTAGAATGTTAGAACTAAGCTTAGAATACATTCGGATGATGATTTGGGGACTGAAATTATGATGTTAGTTAAGTTAGTTGGCCATGCGCCCAAATAGTGCCCATGCACCTGAAAAGTGGCCCATGCGCCTAAGTTCCCCATGCGCCCAAGGGTTCATGCGCCCAAATAGTTTCCATGCGCCAAGGATTTAGGCTGGAATTTGGCTAAGTGTCCATGCGCCTAAGTCAGGCACATGCGCCTGCATAGTGCCCGAACGCCTAGAAAGTTGCCCAAAACGCCTAAGTGTTGGGTCATGCGCCCAAATAGTGCCCATGCGCCCAGGAGTTTCCCATGCGCCTAAGTGTTCCCATGCGCCTGAAAGGTCATGCGCTTGCATAGTGCTCATGCGCCTGCATAGTACTCATGTGCCTAAAGACTTAGAATTATTTCTGAAATTTTAGGAAAAAGGAAAGTTTTAGGCTTTGACTTGGGATGTTCCCGGGGGTGATGTAAGGGGATTATATGATCATGTATGATATGGTATGTGATGTTTATGATGATGCCATGTATGGTTATGTTTGTTTTCTTTATGTTCCTTATTATGTATATATCCGTGGCTTTACGTGGTATGATGCTAATGATGAATATGATGAACGTAAAGTATTATGTAATGAAAGCAGAAAGTAATGATGAATGAAAGAGGAACGTAAAGAATGAAAGAATGCATGTATTAATGAATGAAGGATGAAATGGAAAGTCTTGCAAGCAAATGTAAGGAGGTGAACGACTCTAAAATGTTGTTAGCTTAACTGTGTGTGGTTTAGCTAACTTGTAAGGATACACACAGGGGTCTAGTCTTTGTAATTGACCAAACGTATGGGATCCTTATCGCTTTCCTCGGTACTGGTGCCAGGCTATGTGCATAATGCTGGGGGTCTATTTATAGACTTCGGCCCAGTACCCCTTTGTGCCTACGTTTAGGGTATAGCTTATGGCATTGGTCCGATATGAAAAGTGAAAGATAATGTTGAATGAATGGAATGTACGGTAAGAAAGTTAATGAATGTGAACGAATGATAATGATGCCGTACATTGATGAATGAATGAAAATAATACGAATGATGATGAAAGATAATAATAATATTATCTATTTGTACGTATGATGTATGATTGCTTATGAAAGTAAAGGACGGTTTTAAACGGAAGTAAAAATATTTTACTTTATAAAACTAGAACTCACTCAGCAACGCTGACTTTTATATGGCAGGTAGATGTTGCTGAGGATGGCACAGGGTAGCTACTTGGCTTGTTTTGGATGGCATCCATATTGTGATAAATGATGTTTTTGCATTGTAATGCGAACAAATGATGTTTTGTGATGATTAACAGTGTTGTATTATTTTGCAAAAGAAATCATTTATATATGAATTGTTTTTAAGATATTCCGCTGCGATGTTTTAGTAAACTTAAATGTTTATTTTATGTTTTATGTGCGATGATTGACAGTCCTCATTAGTATCAAGACCATTCCCTTCTTCATTGATTGGTCAGGATCTCTCAGACTCTCATAATACCTTCTCATGTCATAGAGATCATGTAGAGTAAGGTCAAGCATGTCTTTCCAGAAATAGACATCTTGACCTCCTTGATCTCTTATGACATACCATCTGTCTGGATTTGTAGCAAATGTCCAGGACAGGATCGGTCTTCCAGCTGCGTGAGGCCGTGCTTGAGTTGGAGTTTGTTGAGCAGCCTCTTTTTACATTTCCTCAAGATGCTCTGACTCATCCTGAGGTTTGGAGGTAGATGCCTTTGACTTATTCTTCTTAGATACACTTTTCATGGCCATCCTTTTCCTCCTCTTTGAAGTCTTTAACTGAGAGGACTGGTCTTCAGCACAAGGTTGTTCTGTTATGTCTCTCTTAGTTGGGTCCTCTTCCCTCATAGGTTTAGAAGGAGAAGGAGCATGACCCTGCTATGGATTAGAAGATGAGGTTGGCTGAAATGCAGCTCTAGGTTCAAGTTGTGTTGTCTCAGTGGGTTCAACCTTGACCTCAATTTTAGGAGGAGCTTGACTTGGTGGAGAATGCAAGTCAACAAGCTCTGCCCTTTTAATCTTCTGCTTGATCATTCCAATGTGCTCATCCATAGTGGATAGATACATTGGACCAAGCCTCCTTTCGAAGAATCTGCTTCAAGAAGCTCATCATCCTTTGCCTATCAGCAGACTTCTTTTTGCTTTTTGGATGATGGCTCTTGACTTTGCAGCTTTTTCCCTCATCTTTCTGCTAGCAGCTTTTTGTTCTTTGATAACTTGTTGCTCCGGCTGATTAAGATAGTCAAATTCAACATACTCAAATGATAAGGGAAGCAGTGTAGACGCCTAATAGAGGCCTGTGGCACTCAGGTAGTTGATCATATTTTGTCTATCAACTTTCTTGTCTACCTGAGGTTGTTCAGTTGCCACAGCCTAGTCTCAGGGCTTTCTTGAACTGGGGAGAGGGTAGGAGCATCTTTGTATAGTCTTTTCTACCTTCTTTGTTCTTTGATCTTGAGGAGCGATCTGGTTGTCGAGACTCGATCAAAACAAGTTAATTTATCGGTCTTAGCTACCTTTATTGTGCAAGGGTAAGTAAGGTCGTCTCCATAGGGAATATGTGGAAAGTGTTTAATTAATGTGACTTGATTAACTAAAACACACAAACTTTAGAATTAAAAATTGGAACTTTGGATGAATTAATGAATAAACATGCATAAAGCAAAGAACTTTGAAACTAATTTACTTAATATTGAAAAACAATTACTTTTGAGTTTCCAATTCTACAAGATCAACAATTGATACTTTTAAATTAGGGTTTGTAAGAACAATGCTTCAAAATCTTAGCTTCTGATCAAAGTGACAACAAAGGAACAAGCTTTTACGATTCGTTCATTCACAATGTTACCAATTTACCTATATCAAATTGTCTACTTTTCTTAATGACCTCACGATGCAAGGAAACCGAAAAACTGATAATCAAGTAAACAACTTTATTTATAAGCAAACCTTTTAAATTAATCAAAACATAAAACTTCATTCAATCACTCAATGTTCATTACAAAAACCTAATCAAAACATACCAAATATCTCACTTGACGAGAATCATACTTCCGGAAGTAATCACGATAAGCCTAGCCACGCATAATCTTCATTATGCATTCGATCTTGAATTGGAGAATGTTTGTGGATGATTTGGGGAGCCTTGGAACACCAAAAATCACCTAAAGTTCATCACTACTCCTATAAGTTCTTGATCGAATTGGGGTTGATTTGGTTTAAATAAACTTGAAAATACAAAAAATCCGGATGCTGTTAGGCAACCTGCGTAACATAGGTCGGCGTATCATACGCCCATCGGCATTTGAGACGCCGCCCATACGCCTAACGTTCTGTTCCTTTTTTCAAATACGCCCACCAATACGCCGCCCCGGTGTAGATACGCCCAAACCCGGAGTATCATAAGCCAGGTCTCTTTCTTGACCTCTATTTTGTACATTTTTTGGTTTTTACATCTTAAGTCTTTCAACTTTTATGTTTTGCTTCTTTTGCTTCCAATTAAGCTACTTTAAGCTCCAAAACACCTATGAATCAAAACATTAACAAAGTCAACTTGTTCTACAATATTAACGATGTAAAATCAAGTATTTGGATCAATTAAACGCTAAAATATTGACTTGTGATCACATCCCCACACTTAACCTTTTGTTTGTCCTCAAACAAACTTATTTGCACAATTCACCTTACTTAATCAAACATTCTAAATTATCGCAACTTTGTATAAGTTAAGGTCACAAGGCATACTTAGTTTTAAACTTTCGTCATGTAAGATTCACAACCCAACATGTAATATATCATGTTTTAAACTTAGAATCACCTTAGTTGGCATAACTTCACCTTTTGCTTCAAACATTCATACATTCATATTTCTTACAATGAACACTCCTCTCGGTTTGTTTTGTGGATTAGTAATTATATATTAATTATGTCGCCATCAATTGACACACTATAATACATAAATCAAGAGGTTTTTCATGGGTTGTAATGTTAGGCTAAGGTTTAAGGTGGGATAGAAAGGGACTTTAGAGTGGCTAACGGTGAATGAAATCCATTTTAAACATGCCAGATGTCTTATATATCAATCTCGACCATCTAATTGCAATAATATCATTGAATTCTCACACTCTTTTTGTTGCTTCATATTTTGGTCATTTTGAACTTGTATTTAGCTTTTTTTTTTCTTTCACATGTTTATAACCAATCATACTATTATTAAACTACTACTGAGACGATATTTCTAGGTATGTCATGAATTGGACTTCATCACCCGAGGTTTCATAAAAAGGCTAAAGCTTTATATGCTTATCATTTTAGGCTTATTCAAATGAAAAGTTGGGGCTTAACATGGTGTCTAAAGAAACATTATCAAGGTATGGGATTCAAAAGAAAAGGGTTCAAACAACTGGTTTATTCCTAATGCCTCTATCACATTTATGCACATATTGGTTCATGATTTTGACATGCATCAATTACACGAGTTCTAACTTAGATTCACATTATGGTCTCCCTCATTATGCAAAAACATAAAGCCAATCAAAATATGCTATGAATTGCTCAATTAGGCTCAATCTCTCACGGAAACGATGGGAAAGGGTTAAAAACGTGAAGCACGTATGTCATCTACAACCGGTTCGTTATGTCTCCTAAGAATTCTACCTAATTTTATAAAAGTTCATGATGAGAGTGATTTATTATAATTTCAAAACAACCATGCCAAGAGATCTATACATGGACAAAGATGTGATAATTAGTCATGTATGAAAAATTTTGGGTCTTAAGCACAATTAAGCTTATTTGAAAATATTCAAAAAGGTTCAATTTTTTCCAATTCTTTCTTTATCCTAACACTTGAGATACATTGTCCCCAATGTAAGGTAGTTTATCTTATGACACAAAAGAAAACAATTAAAATTCCAACTTATTCTGCATTCCAAAGACAATCAAACAAAAGACAAACAAGAAAAGGAAAGAGTACGTGAAACTGTTCATTAGTGAGAGCCCTCATTAATTGACTTGCGCCTCCCCACACTTGAGTATTTTCATGTGGTGATTGAACTATCAACATAAAACAAAGCAAACCAATGAAAAAAACAAAAACTAATAAAAGAATTAAAACTCACTTTCGTAGGAATCACAGTTGCATTTAGCATATGCAACAAGCCTTTAAACCCCTCTATAGACCCGTGTGGACGAGTTGTAGTCTCATGAGGGTTTCTAGTGAACACACCCACAAAGTTCTTGGGTTTCCTCTCGCAAGCGCTAAGTTTTATGTCTTCAGCCAGACCGTACCTGTAACCACTATGGTGGTCGAAGTGCACATTTACCCTCCGAGTTCCCAACATATGCTCGATAATTGACATGGTAGTTCCATAATTGCTTCATAATTATTCGCTTATAAAATAAAAAGTTCTTGGGAAGCCACTTCATAATAACGATTCCAATGTCATACAATGTCACCTTTCTTTTCTTCATCCCTAACTGTTGGTCCAATTGATCGATAAACAGTGCAATTGATGATCAAAACGTTCAAAATCCACTGATCAAAAATCCATAATAACCACACAACAATGATATAGAATCAATGGTGTTCAATAATAAAGAAGACAAATCAAACAATAACACAATCAAAGGCTTAATATGAATTCCATTAACATCCAGCCACCAAATACAGACTTGCAACAATAATATTTCGATTTAGGGTTTTGCAAGGTTAGCCTACAATGATGGAATCAATTCAATTTATAGGCTACCTAGTTTCGCTGGACAGCAAAACTATCAGGCCCATGACCAGTTTTGCCGGGTGAACATGGTATGCTGACTAAGTTTCGCTCATAGTTTCGCTGGGCTACAAAAAGCACAAAATACAAATATTAAACTAAGTAATCTAACGTAAAAACCTATTACATAATATAAAAAATAACTAAGATGAGTCCAACCTAATCTTGATCTTCAATACTCCCCCTAGGTTGGACCTCACCTACTGGAACTTCCTCTACAGAACATCAGCTCTTGCTTCCTCTCCAGCTTTAGATGTAGTCTCATCTTCAGCTCCTGCTGTAGCAGCTTCCTAACCATGTGCACTTGCTTGTTCAAATTGCTTAGTAAGATCCTGTACACCATCCTCGTCTTGTCAGCTTGAAGAATCTTTTCTGCTAGCTCCCTGACTTCTGCCCTTACTCCACGAGCCTTGTTGGCAACCTCCATAAACACGCTTGCCTCTTTTCTAGTCTCAGCGCTAGCTCCTGCTTTAATATGGTTCTCACACAACATCAACAGGTCTTCATTAGAGAAAGAAAACACTTCTATAGGATCAAACAGTTTAACCTCAGCTCCATCCTTAACTCTAATCATAGCCTCCCTAGTGTTATTGTCATAAAACCACTTCTCAAACTTTTGGAGCCTTTGGGGGAGGGGATCAGGTAATCTCACCCTGCTAACAGTCTTCGGGGGCTTTACCCTAAGCACAATCTTTCCTTTTCCAGTCACCCAGTCTTTATCTTTGTTAGACCTTTTTATCTCAGCATTCATAAATCCAAATGACTCAAAATTATCATTTGTCCCTCGCTTATTCTTTTCATCTAGTAGCTTAACTCTTTCGCTCAAGTGGGAACCAATCAATGGAATGTCTGCCAACCTCCTCAGATCCCATTTAAGCAAGGTCTTGAAAGCTTTCCTTTTAGTAAGATATCCTACCACCCCTTCTCTTGATCATAAATAGCTTCAAGCTCACATTATACTTCCAGCTTATAATCCTTTTGTCTGACTCCTTCCTGTTTGGCCCCTAAATATTCTCAAATAGTGGAGTCAGCTGTTCTTGTTCTTTTTCCTTCACAAACCAATCTTCCTTCTCCAGCTCAAACACATCTCCTTTAGTAGAGCCCTTCTTGGCTACATATGTCAAAGGACGCTCATCCACTTCATAGTATTCTGGTTTAGAATCATAGTCTACCAGCTGCTCTTCGATCTCCTCCTCCTTATCAACCAGTTTCATCTCAGTTGTCTTCTTACCAGCTTCAGTAGTTTGGTCTTTCACCACCTCCTCACCAATAAAGTCTTTATCAATATCCAATCCTAAATCGATGAATCCAGCCTCAACAACTTTCTCCACACCTCCTGCACCTTCTTCCCTTCCAACTCTACTTGACCCACCAACATCAACAGAGCTAACTCCAACACCTGTCTCACCAGCTACAACACCAGCCTCACTAACATTCGTATCTTTAGCACCCGAACCTCCCACATCTGCAACACCAGCACCACTAGAGCCCTCTCCTGCCCTTGATGAGCTACTCACTTTGAGAAATGAGTACTTTGATGTATCTGTAAGATCATTTAACTCAGACTGAGTTAACTGATTTGGCAGGCCGGCTGATGGTTTCAACTCATTCACTTATTTCAGTAATATCTTAATCAAAGCCTGCTGATCCATTATCATCTTAGTCATACTCTCCAACATCTCATCTTTCTTTTTCTCTCGTAACTCCTGATTTAGTAGTTTTGTCTTTATCATGCTTAACTCATTTTCCAGAGAAGAGTTAAGATTTCTAATCACATCTTCATCCAAAGATGACCTTTCATCTTTTCATTGAGTCTCAGAGAAGGTCTGATGTTTATGCTTTGACATCCTTTTAGTCACCTTCTCAGACTCTGCTTGATCAACCTTTCTCTTTGATCTCTTTTTCCTTTTTAGCCCTCAGTGCCTCCTCAACCTCATCAATTTCCTCCTCAAAATCATATTCTTTTTCTTTGCCATATCTCTTTTCCTTCTTGATAGCCTCAGATTGTTTTTCCCTATTATCCTCAGCATTCTTGTTTTCTATCTCTATCAACCTTCTGATATAGTTCCACCTCTCTGCTGGATACATATTTTCCCATAAGTGAGTAATCTTTCCACTAAAATCATGTCTTATTGCAAAGCAGTTAGCAAATATTCTTGTGTTCATCTGAACAAGCCTCTTAATTTCACCATGACATGGAACATTAGGGATCAAATCCTTAATCAGCATCTGTATGAATCTTGGGTATAAAAGCAATTTGTCTTTCTTTAGAGCCATGATGTTTTCAGTCATGCAATCAAATATAAGTTTGGCAATGTTGGCTTTTTGGCCTCTGCAGAATATAATCATGGCCCTTGCGCAATCCAGGTTTAGCCCATTTGACCCTCCTTTCTTGTGATCTAAACACATGATGAACACGTGGGCAATGTATCTCCATTCTTTGGATAGAAAGGATTTCTTGATTTCCTTTCTAGTGCCAAAAGGAGGTCCCTCATAACCAATACATCTGAAGGCCTCCAATACTTGAGTCTCTGATAATGTCACCTTATCTCCACAGTCATCTACTAGTCTCAGAACCCTCGCAATAATCTCCACAGTAATAGAAGTGTCATGCTCCATAACTCTTTCCACTATCCTCTGTGGATTTGACCTTGTATCATACTCTACCGTTCTCCAGAAATCTCTGATGTGAAGGTCATAGATGGTCGGTGAATGAGAAATAGTATAAGTGATAGTCGAGTTCCGGAGCCATCGAATACAGTCTCTGAAGCCCACAGCTTTTGGATTTTGATCATCCAGAAGTGCCGTGATGTTGTTCCGGTCATCGAATTTCAAATTCGTCATTTAACTGAAAAAGTAAATAAAATATGGTTAGAAAAGAATAAAATGACAAATAAGAAAAATAAACAATAAAAAATGATACAATCAAAGTAAAATAGATATAGTTTCGCTGGCCCAAACTATAGTTTCGGCAAGGCGAAAGTGTAGTTTCGCAGAGATCAAAGAAACTGAACAAGAGTTGAGCGAAATTGTAGTTTCGCTGAATTCAGACAAGCAAAACCGTCAAGTTCGCCCGGGCAACATGATACTACAGTTTCGCTGAATTCAGATGAACTTTCGTTCAATTTCGCACAAAGCTTAAGTACTTTCGCTGATTGAATCGGCGAAGACAATGAATCGACGCAATCAATAAACCCCCAAAATGCGGTTTAGACACAAATTAATATATCTAAACGAGTTCGAAACACCCACCTAAGGACTAAAACGACACACAAATGAAGCAGAACCAAACAAAGAATGATTTCAGTCGAGAGGTCTGATTAGGGCACTAAACAGCCGCGGAAATTAGTAATGCGAAAATGAGAACATAATTTCGCATAACCCATTATATAGCCCATAGTTTCGCTGCTAGCGAAACTGTAGTTTCGCCCGGTAAAAGATTAGATCAAAAGGATCTGAAATGAGCGAAAGTACCGGCGAACCTATAGTTTTGCTACACGAAACCACCAGCGAAACAATAGTTTCGCTGAAACCAAAACTTAACTTTTCTTTTTCGTTTAGTTATTTAGAACAATTTTTAAACTAAGACACAAAAGAATTTAAGAAACAAAAACGCCCCACAAGACCAACACCATTTCACAAAGAAATATAGAAAAAGATAAAATACTAAAAATAATAATAATAAAATATTAAAAGAGGTGAAAAGGATATAGAAACACTTTAAGCTGAAGAGGTATATTTGTTCTTTTAAACCCATGCCTTCTTTCTTTCAACAAGTAATCTGCAGTTTCTATTATCATGTTTTTGAGGTTAATTTGAAGAAAACTTAAATGACTTGGTAGAGCTGGCAAGTAAACTATTAAGTACACGGGTAAGGGGAACATGGAATTTTCTTTGAAGATCATCAAAGTAGAGTTTATTACGCTCTCAATCCATTTTGAACAAGGACTTGTAACTTTGTGTAGGCCAAAATGTCATGGAGATAATCCAAGTCAAAAAGTTTCTTATCCTTTTAGTTTAGCCATAAGATCACTGTCTACTTCGTATTCTGGCTGAGCCTATCATGCATATCCCAACACAATACTGTTGACCTCCTTCAAATCTTTCATGCAAATAAAACTTTATTTCCGAGGGTCCTGCAAGAATGAAAAACAGATAATTTTATGTTATTCTCTCTCGAAATTTCTATGTATTAGCAAGATGAAAGAAATTTCTACACACATATATATATATATATATATATATATATATATATATATATATTAATTAATTTTTTAAGTAAAATAGTGAAGGACTATGGAGCATAAAAATTTATTAGAAAAAGAAAGAAAAAGAATAATAAAAATTATGCACAATATTTACATGAGACATCTAAGAAAATGAGGTTTCAAAATGATATTAATCCTAACATCGAGATCAGTTTATAAAAATGAGGTTTATCAAAAGTTTTAGTGAAAAGATCTGCTTTTTGATTTTTCGTGTCAATAGGAATAATATCAATAAAACCCTTTTCTTGAGCATCACAGATGGCATGAATTCTTGTCTCAATGTGCTTGGTGTGAGAATGATGAATTGGATTTTTGGCGGTTCCAATGGCTGCTTTATTATCACATAATTATGGAGTGTGAAGAAAATTGATCACATAATCAATTATCTGGTGTTGTATTCACAGCACTTGAGAGCAATAGCTAGAAGCAGCAATATACTCTGCCTCCCCCGTGGAAAGAGACACAGTTGTCTGTTTTTTGCTCTGTCATGATACTAGACAATTTTCTAGATATTGACAACCATTAGTGACTAATTTTCTATTTATCCTGCAACCATTAGAATCACTATCAGAATAAGCATGCAAATCAAAATTTCCACCATAAGGATACCATAGACCTAGACGAGAAGAACTATTTAGATAACGAAAGATTCGTTTGACTGCTTTTTCGTGAGACTCCTTTGGGTTAGCTTGGTATCGAGCAAAATATCCTGCAGCAAAAGTGATGTTTGGATGACTGGCTATAAGATACACCAGGGAACCAATCATTGATCTATAAAGATGAGGATCAACAGATTTCCCGTTTTCATCGGGAGTGAGACATGTCTGTGCAGTAAATGGGGTCAATTCAAAAGAAGCATCATCCATCTTGAATTTCTTAAGAATTTCTTTGACATACTTTTCCTGATGGATAATAATGCCTTCAGGATTTTGTTCAACTTGCAGACCAAGGAAAAAACACATCTCCCCCATCATGCTCATTTTGAAGCGACTTCTCATAACCTCCTTAAATTCTCGACAAAGTATAGGATTGGTGGAACCAAAAATAATGTCGTCAACATAAACTTGCACGAGTAACATCTCACCATCCACTTCTTTTTAGAATAAAGTCATATCTATAGAGCCACGAGAAAAACCATTTCTCAGAAGATATTGTGTAAGAGTCTCATACCAGATGTGAGGAGTTTGATGTAAACCATAAAGAGATTTATCAAGTTTGTATACTTTATCAGGAAAGTCTGGATCCTTAAACCCGGGTGGTTGACACACATAAATTTCTTCATCAATGTCTCCATAAAGAAAAGCACATTTGATATTCATCTGATAGACTTTGAAATGCTTGTGAGCAGCATGAGCGATAAAAATTCGGATTGCTTCAAGACGAGCCATGGGAGCAAATACTTCCGTGTAATCAATCCCTTCTTCTTGAGCAAATCCTTGAACCACCAGCCTGGACTTATTCCTCATCACTATGCCACGATCATCTGGTTTGTTTTTGAACACCCATTTTGTGCCGATTGGACATTTGTTTGGTGGAAGATCAACAAGTGTGCATACTTTCAGTTTCCTAAATTGTTGAAGTTCCAGCTGCATTGACTCAACCCAGCAAGGATCCTAAAGAGCTGCATGAACATTCTTTGGAACAGTCTGAGATATGAAACAAGAGAACAAACACACGTTTATCAAACCAGATTGACTCCGCGTCCTAACACCATCCGAAATAGATCCAATAATGTTATCATGAGGATGATCTTTCAAAGATTTAAAATCAGTGGTTAATGGTAATGGATTTGGTTGGGGTGGGAAAATAGGTTGATGTTCAATAGGTGGTTGGACAGGTTGAGGCGATGGAAAGGTTTGAGAGAATTGAGATGGAGTGGAGGTTAGGGATGAAGATGAGGTTGAAGGAATAGAGGCCAAACGGGTGGGGGTGGAATGTCAGAGGGAGATGAAGATGGAAGTTCAATTGAGGTCGGAGGTTCATTTGATGAGTTAGGAATATTTGGAGGTAATGGATCTGATGGAATAATGTTCGTTTGAACATTAGAAAAGGTCGTATCATCGTCAAAAACTAGAAGATTGAAGAAGTTAAAAACAGTGTTCGAGTCAAAGAACCATGCAGGTTTAGTTCTGGCATCTGAAGAATTAGATTCCTACCAGTCAACATAGAATGACTCTTGCACTATGCATGTTCTCTTGTTATATACACGGTAAGCTTTATAAGAAGATGAGTAACCAATGAAGTAACATTCATCTGACACAACTCCAAATTTCGACTTCTGTGCATGAGTGTTAAGCAAGGTACAAGAACATCCGAATGGACGAAAGAAATCAATCAATGGCTTCCTTCTATGAAACAATTCGTAAGGAGTTTTCATCTTATCTTTCACAATCAAAACGCGAATAAGAACATATGACGCACAATTCACCGCTTCTGCCCAAAAGATAATTGGAAAAGTAGATTCGATCAACATGGTACAAGCAGCTTCGATTAAGGTGCGATTCTATCTCTCAGCAACACCATTTTGTTGAGGTGTTCTGGTTGCACTGAGTTGTCTCAAAATTCCTTTGTTTGCACAGAAGGAGTCAAAGATATGATTTTTGAATTCGATACCATTGTCACTTCGAATAGCCATGACCTTCCTTTTGCTTATCATTTCGATTGACAGAATTAATTTCTGCAAATCTTCAGCTGTTTCTCCTTTATGAGCTAAGAACCTCACCCAAGAAACCTGAAGAAATCATCAGTAAAAACAAGACAAAAAGATTTCTTAGCAATTGATTTTACGTTGATTGGGCCAAACAAGTCAGTATGTAACAACTCGAGGGGATTAGAAATAGTGTTTTCAAGTTTTGGCTTGTGAGGTTTTTTGTGTTGTTTTCCTTTGGCACAAGCCATACACTTTTCAACAACAGAAAAATCTTTTAGTGGTAATCCCCTAACAAGATTGTTTTTAACCAATTTGTTAATATTTTTGAAATTAACATGGCCCAATCGTCGATGCCATAAAAAAGCTTCACAGGGTGATGCTTTTGATAGAAAGCAAGTAACAATGGAAGTGGATTCTTTGGATCCCATATCAAGAAGATAAGTATCATTCTTTCTCGGGGCTCGCATTAACACCATTTTGTTAGAGATATTAAACCCTGACTTTAGAAATAAGCATTCGTTTGAGAGAAATAGAACTGGAATGTATTTATCACAGATTTGAGAGACACTCAATAAGTTGAATGCTAGCTCTGGCACAAAGTTGACTTTATCCAAAGTGAGAGAACCATTTGACACCTCACCATGACCAATCATCTTACCACCTTTCTTGTCACCAGCAAATGCCACATACCCTCCATTGATAATACTATAATTAGTCAACAAATCTTTCAACCCGGTCATATGCCAAGAGCATCCACTATCAACGTGCCAAAACTATTTACAGCATTAGTGGACGACTCCTGCATAAAGAGAATGACCAATTTTACCATTTGAAACTGGAACCCATGTTTGAACAACTTTAGGTTTCGGTACAGATGATTTTTTGCAAAAGAAATTATTAATAATATGAGTTAATCTACTGCCAAAAGAATTCATATGTACAAATCTGTGATGAAGCTCAGGACAGTTTTTAACTACATGACAATCTTTACCGCATCTAAAGCAATGGGATTTTAATCTAGGCTTATTATGCAACAAATCAGGAATTTTATCTATAAAGATTTCCTTGTCTTTTTCAGATAAACTAGAATCAACATCACTGTAAGTCTCATACATTTCTCTGGTTCTGAATTTGTGTTTTAAGGAATGATTATTTGAAAATGTTGATGTATCATTATTTGAAGTACTTGAGGTACTTGTTCTAGCACTTGAAGAAGATATTACCTGTTCATTAGATTGTGAAATTTTGATTGGGGTAAAAGATGGAATGGGATGAGAAAAGAACTTTTCAAAGCAGTTTACTTTTGTTTTATCATTACAAGCAATAACAGAATCATCCACAACTTCATTCACGTAAGCAATTGAAATATCATCATTACATCTTAAATCATTCGACAAAGAAGTGGAACAAACATTTGAACACACAGAGCTAATGTCTGAGGTAGACTTTTGAGGAATAAAAAAGTTACTTAAACTAGAACTATTATCTAGAATAGATTGTTGAGATTTAGGGGTACTAAGGCTATTGCATCCAAGCCCACTCGTTGGTCCATAACTGTACTCCTCACGCACTTCCTTATGATTAACACCTTTTAAACCTGCTGACAGATTGTTAGTATCTGTTTGAATTAAATCATTTGAAGGATGAGGAATTGGCATTCGTGAATAACACTAAGTACTAGGAGGAGGATAAACTGAAGCATTTTCATAACCCAAACCTATTTTAATCCTAGCCCCCCGTTATGATTTACGCAAATCGTCATGTTTCATCCCTGAGATTGTCCATTTATCAAGTTTTGATTGAAGTTTACTTGTTTCAAACTCAGCAAGAGTGACTCTTTCAATCAAAGTATTTATTTCAAGATTTCTTTCTAAAACAATTCATTTGAGATGCTCATTTTCTTTTAAAGCTTCATATAATTTAACAAAGTATTTTGACTCATTTAGTTTAAGCTCGTCATTGATTCGTTTTAATTCCTTTTCATTATAAAGTAATAGATGATTTGCTTTATAAACACCAAATAATCTGATTTTGCAAGCAGAAGAGCACATGTCTTGTATTACCTCATAAGGAAGACCCATCACCACCTTTTTTGCTGCAAGGGCTTTATCACATTGGCACACTGGAGTACTTTTCTTGATTTCCTCAACAATGATTATACTTGCTTGCCTCTCCTTGCCCTTCTCCTCAGATTGTATCTTCACCAACTCCACATTCTCAGCTTTGAATTCTTTCAGATTATCATTCTCCTCACCAACATTCATACTCTCTTCACAGCAATCCTTCTTTTCACCCATTCTTGTACCCTTAGGCTTGGCTTGTTCAACTTTCTCATGGATAAGAATCTGATTAACTTCAGCTTCATCAATAAACTCCTGGAAAGGATCAAACTCTTCAATACTCTCCTCTTCATCTACTATTTCTGCAACTAAGGCTTGGTTGATTTCCTCTTTGGTCTTTTTAGCTTCAGCATTCCAATCAAAGCTTGTAATTAGTGCCATCTCTTTCTTTTACTTACTCTCTTCTTTCTCTCCACCTGAGCCTAGTCTTGGAACTCTTGAGTTGCTTGGATCAGTTACTATTGGCAAAGGACACACTCTTTTGAAATGTCCTAACTGCTTGCAGTTAAAACATCTTAACTTTGATTTGTCAAAACCCAATCTTGAGTTAGAATTTTGACCTCCAAAATTCTTTCTGCCAGTCCTTTCCATAAACCTCCTAGCTCGAAGAGTCAACATCGCCATCTGCCATTGAATGTTTTTTTCTTCCAAGTCATCTGGATCATCTTGATCCATATCTTCCATAGTCATCCCTTTACCTTTCAATTCACCAGCTACCAGTGCTTCGTAGCCATGGACAAACATACCAAACACTGCCATTATGTCATACGGAATCGAAGTACCAGAAGCAACCTTTGGGTTTGATTGATCACTGAATGAGCTACAACCATCACTTGATTGATCAAATGAAACATTTGTAGTTGATCCTCCTTTTCTTAATACATGCATTGGCGAGCTTGCAGCGGATGTGATTAATGCAGCATTTGAGAAAAACCGGATGATGGCATCATCGACTAATTGAACTCTCTCCTTTTCAAATCCAATTCAAAAGACTTCAACTTGTTAATGATATCCATGAGCTTGTAATCAGTGAATCCTCTCTCTTACTTTAACATTCAAACTTGCAGACTCCATTGATGTGGAAGTGAATCCAACAACCTATTCACTTGTTCACAATTTGTAAGCTTTTCATCATATTTTTTTAGAGTGCTTGAGACTGTCAGAAAATGATTTGTTAAATCAGTAAGGTTCTTATTATTGTATCCCACAAACTAATTGATCTCTTTCTCATCCTGTATCTGTAACACCCGAAAATTTAAAGAAAAGAAGAATAAAAGAAAGAAAAGCTATATAACCCAAGTCGAGTGGTTAATTATGTACAAGGGGCAAAGATTATTATTATTATGTTGTTTGAAAGGAGCATGGCCGCCCACTTCTTGTACCATCACCTTTTTTCTATTGGCTTCTAAAGAGAGAAAGAAGCTGAATTTCGGGTTTTAGAGAGCAGAAGAAGAGAAGTGCAGATTTCAGGTTAGTTTTTGGTGTTTTGGCTTGTTCTTGGCTGGTTTTCAGCCTCAGTTATGTGCTTATGTGTGTTTTGTTTGTTCGTTTGTGTGTTTTGGTGGGTTTTTAGGTGTTTGAACTCATTTGCATTTGGGTTTGAAGAAGTCTACTCGAAAGTTGCAAGAGGTGAGTTCTAGATCCCCGTTTTTGAATGTTTTGACTTACTTTGGGGCTGGAATTTTCATTCTTTAACGTTTTTATTAAATGTGGGTGTTTACCCGTATGTGTGTGTGTGCCTGTTTGGGAGGGTCTATGATTTGAGATGATTTCTGTTTATGTTCATGTTTTAGGCTTGTTTATGATGCTTTGTATGTTAGAATTAGGCGTAGAACATGTGAAAATAATGATTTGGGGACTGATTATGATGTTAGTTGCAAGTTAGTTACCCATGCACCTGAACAGTAGTCCATGCGCCCAACTACCCAAGTGCCTAAGTGTTCCCCAAGCGCCTAAGGATCATGCGCCTTAATAGTGCCCGAACGCCCAAAGTGCCCATGTGCCTAAGTTAGGCCCATGCGCCTAGAATGTTGCCCAGACGACTAAGTGTTGGCCATGTGCCCATATAGTGCTCATGCGCCCAAAACCTTCCCATGCGCCCAAGTTTTCCTCATGCGCCTAAGTGTTCCCATGCGCCCTCATAGTGGCCATACACCTGCATAGTTCCCATGCGCCTAAAGACTTAGAATTTATTCTGAAAATTTGGAAAGAAAGTGTTTTTAGGCTATGACTTGGAATGTTCCCGGGGATGTTGTATGGTATGTATGTTGATGTTATGCATGTTTTTGATCTCTTTCTTTATGTTCCTTATTACGTATTATTCCGTGGCTTTACGTGGTGTGATTATGCTAATTAACGTAAAGTATTATGTAATGAAAGCGGAAGTTAATGATAATGAAAAGTGGAACGTAAAGAAAAAAAGAATGAATGAAAAGTCTTGCAAGCAAAACGTAAGGAGGTTCACACCCAATGAAGGGTGTTAGCTCAACTGTGTGTGGTTTAGCTAACCCAGAAGGATGCACACAGGGGTCTAATCTTTATGATTGATCAAATGAATGGGACCCTTATCACTTGCCCCAGGTACTGGAGTCAGCTTCGTGCACATTGTTCGGGGTATAGCACATGGCATTGGTCCGGAGTGAAAGTAAAGGTTAACGATGAATGTACAAAATGTACGGTATGGAAGATTATGAATGAGAACAAATGATAACAAATGACGTACGATGATGAACGATGATGAAAGATAATAATAAATATTATCTCTGTGTACGTATGATGTATGATCACGAATGGAAGTAAAGAAAGGTTTTAAACGAAAGTAAAGTATTTTATATATAAAACTAGAACTCACTTAGCAATGCTTACTTTATGCATTTTCTAGTTGGCAGGTAATGGTTGCTGAGGATGGCACGGGGTGAAGCTACTTGGCGAGTTTTGGATGGCATCCATTTTATATCATAATGATGTTTTTGCGTTGTAATGCAATCAAACTATATTTTGTAATGATTAACAATGTTGTATTATTTGACAAAAGCGATTATTAATATATGAAATGGTTTTAGTTAAATGTTTCCGCAGTGTTATTTAAATAAAGTTTATGTATTTTAAGTATGATGTGCAATGATTATCCGTTTGTGAGTGTTCCGGAAACGGGGCCTTACAAGTTGGTATCAGAGCCAAAGTTTAAGAGAAATGGGTAAATACTTTTAAAAACCTAAACTTAAACTGAGAATGGGACGAAATGGAAGGATGCCAACCCAAGTAGCTACGTGCCATCAGGTATTTTCTTTAATGATAACCGGTATTATGTGCGCATGTTATTTGAGTTATGTGCTTTTAGTAGATTTGGATACTGATGTAGTCAGGATAGGAAATACTTGGGGTATGAAGAGTAAAGTAAGTGGCTAATCACAACTGGCCACTGTAATTAGGGACTTACTATACTTGACATAAACTGAGCTATTACGTTGAATGACCGTGTTGGTGTTTGGATCTTATAGTGTGTTTAGAGGATGGAAGGTGGTAGATCTTCAAAGGTTTCTCAAGGTGGAGGTCGTGGTGGACGTGGTGCTGGACCATGGGTCACTAGAAGCAGAGCTATGACTGGGGAGACAGCTCATGAGGAGCCCAAGACCCATCACCAGGAAGGCGGTGATGAGAGTGCTTATATGAGGGCCTCAGTGAAGGAGGCTGTTGTTGAGGAGGTTCACCAGGTCATGTAGACGATCCTACCGTCTGTGGTGACCGAAGTGATTAGAGCTGTACGAGAGGGTGAGAGGAAGGAAAAGAAGAAAACCTCTGAGAGAGGAGAAAGGGAGCAACCGGAGACTAAGATGGGTGTCTCTAGTGACGAGGAGGAGGAGGAAACCATACAAGAAACAACTCAAGGCTGTAATTATAGGGCGTTCTAGAGATGTAGACCCCCGATTTTTGATGGTAATGGTAACGTTGATGCCGCTCACCGATGGGTGAGAGAGATGGAAGCTGTGCTAGATATCAGCGAATGTAGAGAGGACTAAAGGGTGAAGTTTGCCACTCAATCATTCGTGGACTCGGCTTTATGTTGGTGGGACAATATTGTCCAGGCTAAGGGAAGCCGGGCGATTGGAAGGATGAAGTGGGAGGAACTGAAGAAGTTGGTGATTGAGGAATTCTGTCCTCACAGGGAACTTGACAAGGTTGAGAGGGAGTTCCTGCAGCTGGAGGTGGGAACCATGACACACCAACAATACACCATCAAGTTCAATGAGATGGCACGACTGGTGCCAGATCAGGTGACACATGTGTCACGAAAGATAATGAGGTACATCCGGGGTTTTCCGGCGGATATCCGCAGACACATGATAGCCGCCCGACCAAGTACGTTTAGGTCAGTGGTTGATCTGGCAGGAAGGCTGTATGATGAATGAGAGGTGGCAGTGGTTGAAGTGAGCAAGAAAGGTGGTGGTGACAAGAACTGTAACCGGAAGATGTTTGGATGTGAAGGGGTCGCTCCAAACAACAAGGTTGAGAGGGTGGATGACCGGCGTGTAGCCACATCTGGTGTGGGGTTGAAGAGGTGTGGAAAGTGTAGGAAGGAGCATACTAGAGAGTGTAGGTGGGGATTGAATGTATGCTTCAAGTGTGGGAAGCCCGGTCATATGGCAAGAGAGTGTAAGGTGGGGAGATATTTTAACTATGGTGGAGAGGGTCACATGAGCAGGGACTGCAAGAAGCCAAGGGCTGAGAGTTCCGGAGCGAAGAAGACGACCAAAACTAAAGGGCAGAAGGCGAGCGCCAGTGATTTCACGATAACCAGGGAGGAGGCTAGGATGGACCCCGATGTTGTGTCAGGTACATTTCTAGTAAACCAAACTCTTGCTTTGGTGTTATTTGATTCTGGTGCTTGTAAGAGTTTTTTTTCTGCTGCTTTCTGTGCTAATTTAACCGTTAGAAGTAGAAGCATTGATGAGCCCTTCGATGTAGAAACAGACATGGGTAAGTCTACCAGGATTTCTGATCTGATAGATGGTTGTGACATAGAACTAGAAGGTCATAAGTTTCCTGCTAGACTGTTTGTGATGAACTTAGGTAGGTTTGATGTAGTCCTAGGGATAGAATGGCTAGCGGCCTATGAGGCGAATATTGTGTGTTGCAAGAAGATGATCCGATTGACAATGCCTGACAGGAGTTTGGTGACGATCTACGGTGATCGCGTTACTGTGGTTCCGAAGGTGGTTTCCATGGCGGTGGCTGAGAAGTGCATGAAACGTGGATGTAGTGCCTACCTGGCCTACGTGAAGGATGTGCAAACGTCAACACCACAATTGTCCAACGTACCAGTTGTGTGTGACTTTCCCAATGTGTTCCCAGAAGATTTACCAGGTGTGCCACCGGACCGTGAGATCGAATTCTAGATTGATTTGATACCTGGTTTTCAGCCTGTCGCTAAGGCACCGTATCGATTGGCTCCAACAGAGATGAAGGAACTGATGGTTCAATTGCAAGAATTGTTGGATAAAGGGTTCATTCGATCGAGTATCTCTCCTTGGGGTGCTCCGGTCTTATTTTTCAAGAAGAAGGATGATAGTATGAGGATGTGCATCGACTACCGTGAGTTGAACAAGTTGACGGTGAAGAACCGATTTCCCTTACCCTGAATCGACGACTTGTTTGATCAACTCCAAGGTGCCAGTTAGTTCTCGAGGATAGATCTTCGATCAGGTTACCATCAGTTGAAGGTGAAAGAGCAGGATAATCCTAAAACAGCTTTTCGCATGCGCTACGGACACTACGAGTTTCTCGTTATGTCTTTTGGTTTAACCAACGTGCCAGCTTCTTTTATGGATTTGATGAATCGAGTATGTCGGACGATGTTGGATAAATCAATGATTGTGTTTATCGATGATATCCTGATTTATTCAAAGAGCAAGGAGGAGCATGCCGGTCATATTCGGGAGGTGGTGGAGACGCTTAAAAGGGAGGAGTTGTACGCCAAGTTCACTAAGTGTGCATTTTGGTTGCGTTATGTTCAGTTTTTGGGTCACATGGTGAATCCAAAAGGGATTATCGTCGACCCGGCTAAGGTGGAGGCGGTGATGCAATGGAAGTCTCCAAAGACGCCATCCGGGATTCGTAGTTTCTTGGGATTGGCGGGTTATTACAGGAGATTCATCCAAGACTTCTCAAAGATAGCCTCTCCGTTGACCAAGCTGACCCGTAAGGATGTGAAGTTTATATGGGGTCAAGAACAAGAGAAGGCTTTTAATGAGCTAAAGACGAGGTTGACACAAGCTCTAGTCTTGTCATTACCCGAAGGAAGCGAAGACTTGGTTGTCTATTTTGATGCTTGTTACTCGAGGCTAAGTTGTGTATTGATGCAACAGGGGAAGGTCATAGCTTATGCATCCTGACAATTGAAGGTCCATGAGGTCAATTAACCCACTCATGATTTGGAGCTAGCGGCTGTGGTCTTTGCATTGATGATTTGGAGGCACTACTTATATGGGACGAAGTGCACTATCTTCACTGATCACAAGAGCTTGAAGTACTTCTTTGAGCAGAAGGATTTGAATATGAGCCAGAGGCGATGGTTGGAGCTTATAAAGGATTATGATTGCGAAATCCATTACCATCCGGGAAACACCAACGTAGTGGCGGATGCCCTTAGCCGAAAGGAGAGACCTGAACCAATCTGGGTAAAGGCTTATCAATTGGTTATGACCTCCGATATGATAAAGCAGGTCAAGGAGTTTCAAAACAAGGCGTTGAAAGAAGATCGCCTTAACTCCGAAAGGATATGAGGTCTAGTCACGGAGTTGGGTGAAAACACTCTTGGTGTTAGAACCGGATTTGCGTGAATGTGGATTCCTCGTTATGGAGATCTACATGGAAAGATTATGGATGAAGCTCATAAGACTCAATGCTCCATTCATCCCGGTGCTACAAAGATGTATCATGACATGAAGAAAGATTATTGGTGGCCGGGCATGAAGCACGACGTAGCGGAGTATGTGTGTAAGTGCCTTACTTGCTTGCAAGTGAAGGTGGAGCATCAGAAGCCATATGGGAAGAGCCAACCTTAGGATATACCTGAGTGGAAGTGGGAGCATATCACCATGGATTTTATCACAAAGCTACCACGTACCGCGAGAGGGTATGATGCTATATGGGTGATCGTTGACCGTCTGATGAAGAGTGCTCACTTTTTGCTGATTCCAGAAACGTATTCATCCGAGAAGTTAGCGGATCTGTTCATCAAGGAGATTGTAACTCATCATGGTGTGCCGGTGTCCATTATGTCTGACCGCGACACCCGGTTTACATCCAAGTTTTAGAAGAGATTTCACGATGCAAAAGGGACGAGGTTACACATTAGCACGACTTATCATCCTCAAACGGATGGTCAATCAGAGAGGACTATTCAGACGCTTGAGGATATGCTTCGGGCATGCGCCATTCATTTCGGAGGAAGTTGGGACGAGAACTTACCGTTAGCTGAATTCTCATACAACAATAGTTATCATACCAGCATTAGTATGCCACCATATGAGATGCTATACGGTAGGAGGTGTAGAACGCCCGTATGTTGTGGTGACATTGGTCCGAAGGAGTTAGGGGGCATCGAAGTGATTGAGACTATGACTGGGAAACTGGAAAAGATCAAGGCTTTTATGAAGGCAGCCAAAGATAGACAGAAGTCGTTGGCTTGGTTGATTTCCTCTTTGGTCTCTTCAACTTGAGCATTTTAATCAAAGCTAGTAATTAGCGCCGTCTCTTTCTTTTACTTACTCTCTTCTTTCTCTCCACCTGAGCCTAGTCTTGGAACTCCTGAGTTGCTTGGATCAGTTACTATTGGCAACGGACACACTCTTTTGAAATGTCCTAACTGCTTGCAGTTAAAACATCTTAACTTTGATTTGTCAAAACCCAATCTTGAGTTAGAATTTTGACCTCCAAAATTATTTCTTCCAGTCCTTTCCATAAACCCCCTAGCTCGAAGAGTCAACATCGCCATCTACCATTGAATGTTTGTTTCTTCCAAGTCATTTGGATCAACTTGATACATATCTTCCATAGTCATCCCTTTACCTTTCAATTCACCAGCTACCAGTGCTTCGTAGCTATGGACAAACATACCAAATACTGCCATTGTGTCAGACGAAATCGAAGTACCAGAAGCAAACTTTGAGTTTGATTGATCACTGAATGAGCTACAACCATCACTTGATTGATCAAATGAAACATTTGTAGTTAATCCTCCTTGTCTTGATGAATGCATTGGCGAGCTTGCAGCGGATGTGATTAATGCAGCATTTTGAGAAAAATAGGATGATGGCATCATAGACTAATTGAACTCTTTCCTTTGCAAATCCAATTCAAAAGACTTCAACTTGTTAATGATATCCATGAGCTTGTAATCAGTGAATCCTCTCTCTTACTTTAACATTCGAACTTGCAGACTCCATTGAGGTGGAAGTGAATCCAACAACTTATTCACTTCTTCACAATTTGTAAGCTTTTCATCATATTTCTTTAGAGTGCTTGAGACTGTCAGAAAATGATTTGTTAAATCAGTAAGGTTCTTATTATTGTATCCCACAAACGAATTGATCTCTTTCTCAGCCTGTATCTATAACACTAGAAAATTTAAAGAAAAGAAGAATAAAAGAAAGAAAAGCTATATAACCCAAGTCGAGTGGTTAATTATGTAAAAGGGGCAAAGATTATTATTATTATGTTGTTCAAAAGGAGCATGGCCGCCCACTTCTTGTACCATCACCTTTTTTCCATTGGCTTCTAAAGACAGAAAGAAGCTGAATTTCGGGTTTTAGAGAGAAGAAGAAGAGAAGTGCAGATTTCAGGTTAGTTTTTGGTGTTTTGGCTTGTTCTTGGCTAGTTTTCAGCCTCGGTTATGTGCTTATGTGTGTTTTGTGTGTTCGTTTGTGTGTTTTGGTGGGTTTTTAGGTGTTTGAACTCATTTTCATTCGGGTTTGAAGAAGTCTACTCGAAAGTTGCAAGAGGTGAGTTCTAGATCCCCGTTTTTGAATGTTTTGACTTACTTTGGGTCTGGAATTTTCATGCTTTAACGTTTTTATTAAATGTGGGTGTTTACCCGTATGTGTGTGTGCCTGTTTAGGAGGGTCTATGATTTGAGATGAGTTCTTTTTATGTTCATGTTTTAGGCTTGTTTATGATGCTTTGTATGTTAGAATTAGGCTTAGAACATGTTAAAATAATGATTTGGGGACTGATTATGATGTTCATTGCAAGTTAGTTGCCCATGCGCCTGAACAGTAGTCCATGCGCCCAACTACCCAAGTGCCTAAGTGTTCCCCAAGCGCCTAAGGATCATGCGCCTCAATAGTGCCCGAACACCCAAAGTGCCCATGCGCCTAGAATGTTGCCCAGACAACTAAGTGTTGGCCATGCGCCCATATAGTGCTCATGCGCCCAAAACCTGCCCATGCGCCCAAGTTTTCCTCATGCGCCTAAGTGTTCCCATGCGCTTGAGAGGCTATGCGCCCTCATAATGGCCATACACCTGCGTAGTTCCCATGCGCCTAAAGACTTAGAATTTATTCTGAAAATTTGGAAAGAAAGGGTTTTTAGGCTATGACTTGGAATGTTCGCGGGGATGTTATATGGTGATGTATATTGATGTTGTGCATGTTTTTGATCTGTTTCTTTATGTTCCTTATTATGTATTATTCCGTGGCTTTACGGGGCGTGATTATGCTAATTAACGTAAAGTATTATGTAATGAAAGCGGAAGTTAATGATAATGAAAAGTGGAGCGTAAAGAAAAAAAGAATGAATGAAAAGTCTTGCAAGCAAAATATAAGGAGGTTCACACCCAATGAAGGGTGTTTGCCCAACTGTGTGCGGCTTAGCTAACCCAGAAGGATGCACACAGGGGTCTAATCCTTGTGATTGACCAAATGAATAGGACCCTTATCGCTTGCCCCTGGTATTGGAGTCAGCTTCGTGCACAATGTTCAGGGTCTATTTATAGACCTCAGGCCCAGTAACCAGCTTCGTGCATAATGTTTGGGTTATAGCACATGGCATTGGTCCGGAATGAAAGTAAAGGTTAACGACGAATGTACGAAATGTATGGTATGAAAGATTATGAATGAGAACGAATGATAACGAATGACGTACGATGATGAACGATGATGAAAGATAATAATAAATATTATCTCTGTGTACGTATGATGTATGATCACGAATGGGAGTAAAGAAAGGTTTTAAACGAAAGTAAAGTATTTTATTTATAAAACTAGAACTCACTTAGCAACGCTGACTTTATGCATTTTCTAGTTGGCTTGTAATGGTTGCTGAGGATGGCACGGGGTGAAGCTACTTGGCGAGTTTTGGATGGCATCCATTTTATATCATAATGATGTTTTTGCATTGTAATGCAATCAAACTATATTTTGTAACAATTAACAATGTTGAATTATTTGACAAAAGCGATTATTAATATATGAAATGGTTTTAGTTAAATGTTTCCGATGTGTTATTTAAATAAAGTTTATGTATTTCAAGTATGATGTGCAATGATTATCCGACTGTGAGTGTTCCGGAAACGGGGCTTTACAGTATCCCTTTGTCCTTGACTAACTCATCATTCCCATCATAGAATTCACATAAGGCATCATACAGAGATTTGACATTTTTATGTTCTGCAAAGCGGTTGTAAATGTCAGGTGCAAGACACAAAGTTAAAGCTCTAAATGCCTTTTGATCTCTGTCAATCAGTTTCAAATCTCTCTTATTGAAAGTAGATGGATCCTTGTTTTGAGAAACAACCTCCCCAATAGTAACAATAGAATGTGCAGACCAGAGATGATTGATTCCCACTGCTTGTGATTTGTGTAATAAAAGAATGCCTTCGAACACCTCTTCCAATCTTCAAAGTTATCTCCATTGATCAATCTTGGAGGTCGGTTTGGTGCCACACTTTCCAAATTGGATATCGTAAGAGTTGCCATTTTAGACATGATCAAACAAGTAGTTTCTCAGGGAATGAGCTAATTTCACTAAAGATTAGTTAGTTTTGCTAGTAGTTTCGGCAGCAGTTTCACTAGCAAGCAGCTCACTGATACTAGTTTCGCAAGCATTTTCGCTCAAAACTAGTTGAACTTTCGTTCAGAGGAAAATTCGGCAGCAATTTCGCTAAGAGTGAGTTCACATACACTGATGAACTTTCGTTCAATAAGGGTACTTTCGCAGGGATTAGAAAAACCAACACAACTAATAAAACAACAAGAGTTTCGCTGAATGAAGATATAGTTTTGCTGGATTATCAGTAGTTTTGCTGAATGAATCTGAAAAACTTTTTCAACATGAAATTGATCCAAAATCACCCAAATCTCAAATCACTTAAGATCTAATGATTACAGAAGCTTCCCTCACTAAATACAAACCAATCTCGATCAATTTTCATAACCAAATCACTCAAAAATGATCCAGAATTGATGAAACAGTGATTTTCAACTAAAATACCCAAAAACTTAATCAATTAAGAGCACAAAGGCTCTAATACCATTTTGTTGGTCCAATTGATCGATAAACAATGCAATTGATGATCAAAACGTTCAAAATCCACTGATCAAACATCCATAATAACCACACAACAATGATATAGAATCAATGGTGTTCAATAATAAAGAAGACAAATCAAACAATAACACAATCAATGGCTCAATATGAATTCCATTAACATCCAGCCACCAAATACATACTTGCAACAATAATATTTTGATTTTGGGTTTTGCAAGGTTAGCCTACAATGATGGAATCAATTCAATTTATAGGCTACCTAGTTTTGCTGATAGTTTCGTTGGACAGCGAAACTATCAGGCCCATGACCAGTTTCGCCCGGCGACGAAACATAGTTTCGCCGGGTGAACATGGTCTGCTTACTATGAGCGAAACTATAGTTTCGCTCATAGTTTCGCTGGGCTCAAGCACAAAATACAAATATTAAACTAAGTAATCTAACATAAAACCTATTACATAATATAAACACTAACTAAGGTGAGTCCAACCTAATCTTGATATTCACTAACTCATCTTCCTCAACTTTATTGGTTGAAATAATATGTACGAGAGAAGGTTCGGGATAAACTTTGATTACCTTAGTCTCTGATTTTTTAAAAGATTTCTTGTCTTTATATGAGACTGCATATTCTTTTTCTTGCTCTAGAAGTTCCATAGTCTCTTCTTCCACATTATCATCATAACTTTCAACCACCACTCGATCGTCACATGGCTCTTCAACAAACGAGGGAATTTGTGTGGTACTAATCTCCATGGCCTCCCCCATTACCTCATTTTCTAGTGAGTCTTCAATTTGGATTTTCTATAACAACCGGATTTTTAAGAAAAGAAGAATAAAGGTGAAGAAAAAGAAAGAAACGTAATAAAACCCAAGTTGAGGGGTTTAAGTTGTACTAGGGACAAAGATTAATATTATTATGTTTAAAAGAAGCATGGCCACCCACGTACAACTGCACATCACCTTTTTCATTAGTTTTTAGAGAGAGAAAGTGAAGCTCTCGGGTTTTTGAAAAAAGAACCAGAAGAAGTTGAATTTCAGGTAAGAATTCGATGTTTTGAAGTGTTTCTTGGCTGGTTTTAGCCTCGGGTTTGTGTTCATCTTTGTTTGTATGTTCGGTTATGTGTTTTGGTGGGTTTTTAGGTGTTTAAAAACTCATGGTGCATTCGGGTTGAAGAAGTCTATCCGAAAAGTTACAAAAGGTGAGTTCTTTTACATGTTTTTACCGATTTTGGGGCTGGAAATACATGTTAAAACATTTTTACTATGTTGGGTGTGTGTACCCGTATGTTTGTGTATGTGATATGTGGGTGGGTGTAAGTTTGGGATGATTTATGATTTTGTTCATATTGGTATGCATGTTATGTTGCTTAGAATGCTAGAACTAAGCTTAGAACATGTTCGGGTTTGATTTTAGGGATTAATTTATGATGTTAGTTAAGTTAGTTGTTCATGCGCCTGAATAGTGTCCTCATGCGCCTGCATAGTGCTCATGCCCCTAGAATGTTGCCTGAAATAGCTAAGTGTTGGCCATGCGCCCGTATAGTGTTCATGCGCCCAGAAGTTCCTCATGCACCTAATTGTTCCCATGCGCCTGGAAGACCATGCACCCGCATAGTGGCCATGCGCCTGCATAGTGTCCATGCGCCTAAGACTTAGAATTATTTCTGAAATTTTTGGGAAGAAGAAAGTTTTAGGCTATGACTTGGGATGCTCCTGGGAAGGGGGAATGCATGATGCTGTGTGATGATGTGTGATGTATGATGATGCATGATGCTGTGTGATGATGTGTGATGATGTTATGAATGTCTTGATTTGTTTAAGTATGTTCCTTATTACGTATTGTTACGTGGCTTTATGTGGTGTGATTATGTTATCGAACGTAAAGTATTATCTTAACAAAGCGGAAGATTTAAGATAATAAAAGTGGAACATAATGAATGAACGAATGAAAGTCTTTCAAGCAAAGAAGGAGGTTCACAACTCCATGGGAGTTGTTAGCTCAACTGTGTGTATTATATAGCGTGCGATTTTGGCTAACCCATGAGGGTTCACAAATAGGGGGAGTTAGTCTATGTGAGTACTCCATATGTGAGATACGTGCGATATGGGATCCTTGTCGCTTAACCCTAGATATGTTGGCTTGGTGCCTAAGAGGGGGGTTTAGCATATGACAGGATCTAGAAGGAAGTGAAAAGATAATGTAAAGTGCGAAATGTACGAAATGTGCGATAGGAATGAAATGAACGAATACGTACTATAACAAAGATAATGAATGGTATTACCTTGATGTATGTACGATGTGTGATCATGTGGGAAAGTAAGAAAATGTTTTAACGAATGGAAAGGGAATGCACATTTTATAAAACTAGAACTCACTCAGCAACGCTGACTTTTTATGTATTTTCCAGTTGGCAGGTAATGTTGCTGAGGATGGCACGGGGGTAGCTACTTGGCCAGTTTTGGATGGCATCCATTTTATGATGAATGATGTTTTTATGATGTAATGCAAACAGATAATATTTTGTGAACAATTAACACTGATGTATTGTTTTGTAAAAGTGATCATTAATATACGAAATGGTTTGTTAAATTATTTCCGCTGTGAATGTTTAGTAAATGTTAAATGAATTTTATATTATATGTGCGATGATTGTCCAACTGTGAGTGTCCCGGGTAACAGGGCCTTACTAGTTGGTATCAGAGCCAAAGTTTAAGTGAATTAGGTAAATATTTTCAAAACCTAAACTAAAACTGAGAATGGGACAAAATGGAGGGATGCCAGTCCGAGTAGCTACATGCCATCAGGTATTTTCTTTAAGGTTAACTGGTATTATGTGCACATGTTATGTGATTTATGTGCTTTTGTAGATTTGGATACTGATATAGTCAGGATAGGAAATGCTTGGGGTATGGAGAGTAAAGTAAGTGGCTAATCATAACTGGCCACTGTAATTAGGGACTTACTATACTTGACATAAACTGAGTTGTTACCTTGAATGACCATGTTGGTTTTTGAATCTTATAGCGTGTTTAGAGGACGGATGGAGGTAGATCTTCGAAGGCTTCTCGAGGTGGAGGTCGTGGTGGACGTGGTGCTGGACCATGGGTCACGAGAGGCAAGGCTAGGGCTGAGGAGGTGGCACATGATGAGCCCGAGACCCCTCATCTGGAGGGTGGGGATGAGAGTGCTAACTTAAGGGCCTCAGTGAAGGAGGCTATTGTTGAGGAGGTTCATCAAGTCATGCAGACGATCCTGCCGTCTATGGTGACTGAAGTGATTAAAGCTGTGAGAGAGGGTGAGAGGAAGGAAATGAATAGGCCCTCGGGGGAAAGAGAACAACTAGAGATGGAGACGGTTGTTTCTAGTGATGAGGAAGAAGAGGTGGAGCCTGTGCAGGAGACAGTACGAAGCTGTAACTATGGGACATTCCAGAGATGCAAGCCCCCTACTTTTGATGGAAATGGCACTGCTACTACTGCTCATCGGTGGGTGAGGGAGATGGAGGCTGTACTTGATATCAACGAGTGCAGGGAAGATCAAAAGGTGAAGTTTTCCACTCATTCATTTGTGGACTCGACCTTATGTTGGTGGGACAATATTGTCTAGGCTGAGGGCAGCAGGGCAATTGAGAGAATAAAATGGGAAGAGCTGAAGAAGTTGGTGATTGAGGAGTTCTGTGCTCACAGGGAGTTGGATAAGGTGGAAAGGGAATTCCTGCAGCTGGAGGCGGGAACCATGACACACCAGCAGTATACTACCAAGTTTAATGAGATGGCAAGGCTGGTGCTGGATCAGGTGACGCCCCTGTCACGAAAGATCAAGAGGTATATCAAAGGTTTGCCAGAGGATATTCGCAGGCACATGATCGCCGCCCGGTCAAGTATGTTTAGGTTGGTGGTTCATCTGGCAGGAAGGCTTTAAGAAGAATGAGAGGTGGTGGTGGTTGAGGTGAACATGAAGGGTGGTGGTGGTGATAAGAACCAGAATGGTAAGCGATTTGGACGTGGGGGTGCTGCTCCAAACAACAAGAGTGCGTGGGTGGATGACCGGCGTATAACTACGCCCCGTGTGGGGCCGAAGAGATGTGGTAAGTGTTGGAAGGAGCATTCGGGGAAGTTAAGTAGGGAGTCAATGTCTGCATCAAATGTGGAAAGCCCGGTCACATGGCCAGAGAATGTGGGGCTATAAGGTGTTATAACTGCAATGAAGAGGGCCATCTGTACAGGGATTGCAAGAAGCCAAGGGCTGAGAGTTCTTGGGCAAAGAAGAAGGCAGGGAATGAAGGGTAGAAGGTGAGCGCCAGAGCCTTCGTGATGACCAGAGAGGAGACTAGGACGGACCCTGATGTTGTGTCAGGTACGTTTCTAGTAAATCAAACTCTTGCTTCTGTGTTATTTGATTCTAGTGCTAGTAAGAGTTTTATTTTTTCTGCTTTCTGTGCTAATCTGCTTGTTAGTAGTAGAAACATTGATGTGCCCTTCGATGTAGAAACTGCCATAGGTAAGTCTACCAAGATTTCTGAGTTGATAGAAGGCTGTGCCATAGAGCTAGAAGGTCATAAGTTTCCTGTTAGACTATTTGTGATGACCTTAGGCGGGTTTGATGTAGTCCTAGCAATGGACTGGTTAGCGGCCTACGAGGCGAATATTGTGTGCTGCAAGAAGATGATCCGATTGATAGCGCTTGATGGGAGTTTGGTGCAATTTACGGTGATCGAGTTACTACGATTCTGAAGGTGATTTCGATGGTGGCGGCGGGAAAGTGCATGAGGCGTGGATGTAGTGCCTACCTGGCCTACGTAAAGGATGTGGATATGCCAACACCATAACTGTCTAATGTACCAGTTGTGTGTGAGTTCCCGGACGTGTTCCCGGAAGATTTACTAGGGGTGCCACCGACCGTGAAATTGAGTTCTATATTGACTTGATACCCGGTGCCTAACCAATTGCCAAGGAACCGTATCATTTAGCTCCAACAGAGATGAAGGAACTAATGGAGCAACTGCAAGAGTTGCTTGATAAAGGGTTTATTAGACCGAGTATCTCTCCTTGGGATGCTCAGGTTTTGTTTGTAAAGAAGAAGGACGGTAGTATAAGGATGCGCATCGACTACCGTGAGTTGAATAAGTTGACGGTGAAGAATCGGTACTCGTTATCGAGGATTGACGACTTGTTTCATCAGCTCCAAGGTGCCAGTTGGTTTTCCAGAATAGATCTTCGATCTGGCTACCATCAATTGAAGGTGAAAGAGCAAGATATTCCTAAAACAGCTTTTCATACGCGTTATGGACACTACGAGTTTCTCGTGATGTCTTTTGTTTTGACCAACGCGCCAACTGCTTTTATGGATTTGATGAATCAAGTGTGTCAATCGATGTTGGATAAATCAGTGATTGTGTTCATCAATGATATCCTGATTTATTTGAAGATTGAGGAAGAGCATGCCGATCACATTCAAGAAGTGTTAGAGACGCTAAGAAGGGAGAAGTTGTATGCCAAGTTCTCCAAGTGCGCATTCTGGTTGCGCGAAGTTAAATTTTTGGGTCACGTGGTGAATCCGGAAGGGATTATGGTCGACCCGGCTAAAGTGGAAGCTGTGATGCAATGGAAGTCTCCAAAGACGCCATTCCAAATCCGTAGTTTCTAGGGGTTGGCAGGCTATTATAGGAGATTCATCCAAGACTTCTCTAAGATAGATTTCCTATTGACAAAGTTGACCCGTAAGGATGTGAAGTTTGTATGGGGTCAAGAGCAAGAGAAGGCTTTTGAAGTGTTAAAGGCATGGTTGACTCAAGCTCCAGTCTTGTCATTACCCGAAGGAAGCGAGGATTTGGTAGTCTATTCAGATGCTTCTTACTTGGGGTTGGGTTGCGTGTTGATGCAGCGAGGAAAGGTTATAGCTTAAGCATCCCGACAATTGAAGGTTCATGAGGTTAGTTACCCTACTCATGATTTGGAGCCAGCAGCTGTGGTCTTTGCATTAAAGATTTGGAGGCACTACCTATATGTGATGAAGTGCACTATCTTCACCGATCACAAGAGCTTGAAGTACTTCTTCAAGAAGAAGGACCTGAACATGAGGCGGAGGCGATGGTTGGAACTTATAAAGGATTATGATAGTGAAATCCATTACCATCTGGGCAAGGCCAACGTAGTGGTGGACGCCCTTAGCCTAAAGGAGAGGCCAATTGGGGTGAAGGATTATCAATTAGTTATGAACTCAGACATGATGAAACAGGTCAAGGAGTGTCAAGACGAGGCATTGAAAGAAGATCGTCTTAACTCCGAAAGGATGAGAGGTCAAGTCGCGGAGTTGGGTGAAAACACTCTCGGTGTTAGGACCCGATTTGAACGAATGTGGATTCCTTGTTATGGGGATCTACGTGGGAAGATTATGGAAGAAGCTCATAAAACTAGATACTTAATTCATCCTGGTGCTACTAAGATGTACCATGATATGAAGAAAGATTATTGGTGGCCGGGTATGAAGCGCGATGTAGCGGAGTATGTGAGTAAGTGCTTTACTTGCTTGCAAGTGAAGGCGGAGCATCAGAAGCCGTATGGGAAGATCCAACCTCTAGATATACCCGAGTGGAAGTGGGAGCATATCACCATGGATTTTATTACGAAGCTGCCGCGTACCGCGAAAGGGTATGATGCCATATGGGTGATAGTCGATCGTTTGACGAAGAGTGTTCGCTTCCTACCGATCCGAGAGACGTATTCATCTAAGAGGTTGGAGGATCTATTCATTAGGGAGATTATAACTCGTCATGGTGTACCGGTGTCTATTGTGTCTGATCGTGACACTCGGTTTACATCCAAGTTTTGGAAGAGATTTCACGATGCGATGGGGACGAGGTTACACATTAGCACGACTTATCATCCACAGACAGATGGTCAGTCGGAGAGAACCATTCAGACGCTAGATGATATGCTTCTGGCATGCGTCAATGATTTTGGAGGAAGTTGGGACGACCATTTACCGTTAGCCTAATTCTCATACAATAACAGCTATCATGCTAGCATTGGTATGCCTCCTTATGAGATGCTATACGGAAGGAGATGTAGGACGCCCGTTTATTGGGGTGATATTGGTCAAAAGGAGTTAGGGAGCATTGAAGTGATCGAGGCTACGACTGAGAAACTAGAAAAGATCAAGGCCTTCAGGAAGGCACCCAAAGATAGACAGAAGTCGTACGCTGACAAAAGACGTAGATCGATTGAGTTCAAGGTGAGTGATAGAGTTATGCTGAAAGTCTAAAGATGGAAGGGTATCATTTGGTTTAGAAAGCGGGGCAAGTTGAGCCCGAGGTACATAGGGCCTTTTAGAATAATTGCTCGAGTAGGAAAGGTGGACTATAGGTTGGAATTACCCGATGAGTTAAGTGGAATTCATCCGACATTCCATGTATCTCATCTGAGTAAATGTTTAGCTGATGAAGATATGGTCGTACCATTGGAGGACATTAAGGTAGATAAGCGACTCAATTATGTAGAGCAACCAGTGGTTATCATTGATAGTAAAGAAAAGAGGTTACGAAATAAAATGGTTCCCTTGGTGCGAGTACAGTGGAAACATAGAAAGGGATCCGAGTCTACGTGGGAGACTGAAGAAGAGATGAAACATCATTACCCACATTTGTTTGAGGAATAACAGGTTTCAGGGATGAAACCTATATAAGGGGGGGTGGACTTGTAACACCCGGATTTTTAAGAAAAGAAGAATAAAGGTGAAGAAAAAGAAAGAAACGTAATAAATCCCAAGTTAAGGGGTTTAAGTTGTACTAGGGACAAAGATTGATATTATTATGATTAAAAGAAGCATGGCCACCCACGTACAACTGCACATCACCTTTCTCATCAGTTTTTGGAGAGAGAAAGTGAAGCTCTCGGGTTTTTGAAAAAAGAACCAGAAGAAGTCGAATTTCAGGTAAGAATTCGATGTTTTGAAGTGTTTCTTGGCTGGTTTTAGCCTCGGGTTTGTGCTCATCTGTGTTTGTATGTTCGGTTATGTGTTTTGGTGGGTTTTTAGGTGTTTAAAAACTCACGGTGCATTCGGGTTGAAGAAGTCTATCCGAAAAGTTACAAAAGGTGAGTTCTAGAACCCCACTTTTACATGTTTTTACCGATTTTGGGGCTCGAAATACATGTTAAAACGTTTTTACTATGTTGGGTGTGTGTACCCGTATGTATGTGTGTGTGATATGTGAGTGGGTGTAAGTTTGGAATGATTTATGATTTTGTTCATGTTGGTATGCATGTTATGTTGCTTAGAATGCTAGAACTAAGCTTAGAACATGTTCGGGTTTGATTTTGGGGATTAATTTATGATGTTAGTTAAGTTAGTTGTTCATGCGCCTGAATAGTGGCTCATGCCCCTAAGTGTCCTCGTGCGCCTGCATAGTGCTTATGCGCCTAGAATGTTGCCTGAAATAGCTAAGTGTTGGCATGCGCCCACATAGTGTTCATGTGCCCAGAAGTTCCTTATGCGCCTAAGTGTCCCCATGCGCCTGGAAGGCCATGCGCCCGCATAGTGGCCATGCATCCGCATATTGGCCATGCGCCTGCATAGTGTCCATACGCCTAAGACTTAGAATTATTTCTGAAATTTTTGGGAAGAAGAAAGCTTTAGGCTATGACTTGGTATGCTCCCGGGAAGGGGGACCGCATGATGCTGTGTGATGATGTGTGATGTACGATGATGCATGATGCTGTGTGATAATGTGTGATGATGTTATGCATGTCTTGATCTATTTAATTATGTTCCAGATTACGTATTGTAACGTGGCTTTACGTGGTGTGATTATGTTATCAAACGTAAAATATTATCTTAACGAAGCAAAAGATTTAAGATAATGAAGGTGGAACATAATGAATGAACGAATGAAAGTCTTGCAAGTGAAGAAGGAGGTTCACAACTCCATGGGAGTTATTAGCTCAACTGTGTGTACTATATAGCGTGCGATTCTGGCTAACCATGAGGGTTCACACACAGGGGGAGTTAGTCTATGTGACTACTCCATATGTGTGATACGTGCGATATGGGATCCTTGTCGCTTAACCCTAGATATGTTGGCTTGGTGCCTAAGAGGGGGGTTTAGCATATGACAGGATCTAGAAAGAAGTGAAAAGATAATCTAAAGTGCAAAATGTATGAAACGTGCGATATGAATGAAATGAACGAATACGTGCGATAACGAAGATAATGAATGGTATTACCTTGATGTATGTATTATGTGTGATCATGTGCGAAAGTAAGAAAATGTTTTAACGAATGGAAAGGTAATGCACATTTTTATAAAACTAGAACTCACTTAGCAACGCTGACTTTTTATGTATTTTCTAGTTGGCAGGTAATGTTGCTGAGGATGTCACGGGGGCAGCTACTTAGCCAGTTTTGGATGGCATCCATTTTATGATGAATGATGTTTTTGTGATGTAATGCAAACAGATAATATTTTGTGAACAATTAACGCTGATGTATTGTTTTGAAAAAGCGATCATTAATATACGAAATGGTTTGTTAAATTATTTCCGATGTGAATGTTTAGTAAATGTTAAATGAATTTTGTATTATATGTGCGATGATTGTCCAACTATGATTGTCCCGGGAACGGGGCCTTACATTTTCATAAAAAGCACATCACATTTTATGCTAAGGTAGTGGAATTGTTATTGATCAGAAAGTTGGTTTTGTGATAAACTTTCATCGATCGTGGACAACATCACTTTGAATTGAGCAATCTTTTCCTCCTCCTTAGATTGATAAGTATGTTGAAATTGCTTAACATTTTGGATATCAACATTTTCTTGTTTTTGACAATGAAACTAACATTGATTCTGATTATAACATTGAGAAGTATTTGAGTGGTTTGAGCATCCATCAAAATCTCCTTCATTATGCCTATTAACATCAACGTATGTTTCCTCAGAGTATTCTTGTTGATAGGTATAATGATCTTCCTTATAACTGGAGCTTTGTACCGTTTATGGTTCATAATTGTTGCAATACAAATCTTTTCCAAAGTTGTAGTTCACCTCTAACTGATAATATCCTTCATAATATGGAGAAGTTGCCTCATAGTATGGATAAGATGATGGTACATCATCATAATAAACATCCAACATATATAATTTTCTTCTCGCATCCTCACACTTTTGCAAGTACTCAGGACAATCATCTTGTGTTTGAACTGGACTTCCATAACTGGTACATGAATAATAAACTCGATTCATGGTTAGCTTTAACTTCTTGAGAGTAACCTACAAGACATAAAACACCTAGCGTAGCACCCAACAAAACAAAGAAAAATAAAAGAGAAAAAAACAAAAAAAATTACAAAAAATAACACTTTGTGCACTAATTCCCCGACAACGACGCTACTTTGATCTGTTTGTCGAGACTTGATAAAAAACAAGTGAATTTATCAGTCTTAGCTACCTTTATTGTGCAAGGATAAGTAAGGTCTTCTCCATAGGGAATATGTGGAAAGTGTTTAATTAATATGACTTGATTAACTAAAAGACACAGAATTTAGAATTAAAAATTGGAACTTTGGATGAATTAATGAATAAACGTGCATAAAACAAAGAACTTTGAAACTAATTTACTTAATATTGAAAAACAATTACTTCTGGGTTTCCAATTCTACAAGATCAACAAATGATACTTTTAAATTAGGGTTTGTAAGAAGAATACTTTAAGATCTTAGCTTTTTATTTAAGTGACAACAAATGAACAATCTTTTAAGATTCGTTCATTCATAATGTTACCAATTTACCTATATCAAATTGTCTACTTTTCTTAATGAGCTCATGATGTAAGGAAACCGAGAACTGATAATCAAGCAAACAACTTTATTACCTTTTCAATTAATCAAAACATAAAACTTCATTCAATCACTCAATGTTCATTACAAAAACCTAATCAAAATATACCAAATATCTCACTTGACGAGAATCGTACTTCCGGAAGTAATCACGAAAAGCCTAGCCACACATAATCTTCATTATGCATTCGATCTTGAATTGGAGAATGTTTGTGGATGATTTGAGGAGCCTTGGAACACCAAAAATCACCTAAAGTTTGTCACTTTTTGTCTCCCAGAAGTTCTCGATCGAATTGGGGTTGATTTGGTTTAAATAAACTTGAAAATCCAAAAAATCCGAATGTTGTTAGGCTACCGGCGTATCATACGCCCACTGGCATATGATACGCTGCCTCATACGCCGCTCGTATGCCCAACTTTTTGTTCCTTCTGTCAAATACACCCACCAATACGCTGCCCGGTGTATGATACGCGGCCCATACGCCACCTCATATGCCGCCCGGCGTATGATACGCCAAAACCCGTAGTATCATATGCCGGGTCTCTTTCTTGAGCTCTTTTTTCACATTTTTGGTATTTACATTTTAAGTCCTTCAACCTTCATGTTTTGCTTCTTTTGCTTCCAATTAAGCTACTTTAAGCTCCAAATACCTATGAATCAAAACATAAACAAAGACAACTTGTTCTACAATATTAACGATGTAAAATCAAGTATTTAGATTAATTAAAGACTAAAATATTGACTCGTGATCAAGGAGCAACTCTGCATCCTCTGCTTCCTTCCTCTCCTTTAACAGCGCTATGTCTGCCGGTTCATTAAGGGAAGAGAGATGAGTTCATCCACATTGTAGTTCCTGGTCCCCAAGTAGTTTATCCTGGCTGCCCTCAACTCATCATCTTGAGTGTTTGGCCTAGGGGCAACCTTGATAGCAGCTTCCATGAAGCCTGGGGACCCACTTAAACTCTCTCCCCTTAGCTTCCTCTTCCTCTCACTCTCGTGCTCCTCAATCTCCTCAGGAGTTAGTTTCTTTTTTCCTTTGTCACCCATAGGCCTTGGTGACTCGGGGTGGAGAGAGCTTTGGCCTTCATTGCTTGATGTAGCAGTCAAGATCTGGCCAGAAAGAGGCTATGAAGCACCTTCACCAGCTGGTGCCTCAGTGAGGGTAATGGGTGCTAAAAAGGTGCATGTCTTAATGTTAACAGGTTCAACTACTGGGCCTTCAGTCAAGGCTTCCCCTTTGAAGCTAATCTTAGGGTCTACCTCAACATCTAGTTGACCAATAGTCTTACCTTTAGCCTTTGTCTATATAATCTTGATCTTAGCTTGAATTCTTCTAGCACCCTTTCTTGAATCCTATCTTCTAACCTTACAGCTTGCTTATTTTGACTTGGGTTGGCAAGTGGAAGGTCAATTAGATCGGTGCTCTCATAGAATCTCAGTTGGAGAAGTTGAAGATTTCATGTTGCCCCTGAGTTCTAGAGATTACCAGAGCTCTTCTATCAATATCATACCTCCATCCTATAATTAGATTCTCAAAGTGATGAGATGGGGTAGGCATAGCTCCAGGAATAACCTCCTCAAACAAACTCTGTATAAGTAAGTCCACATCAATATGAACTCGAGGAGGTTGCTGAGTATGGACAATTGCAAGTGAGGGTGGTGAATCCTCAATGTCCATACTCTGTGAACAACTCTAGGTTCTGTGATTGCTTGGACTTTCTCCCCCTTTTTGGTAGCATCATCCTCTTGCATAGGTGAGCTAAGGATAAAGTCTATCACATCCACAGGTTCTTGTGTTTCTGGTTGAGTCCTCCTTAAAGGTCTCCAAGCTAGTTTTTCCGTGAGATCAGAAATCTAAAGTTGCTGATCATTGACCCTTCTTTGCAAGGTAGTCACTTGAGATTCCAACTGACTAACCTTGGAGACTAAATAGGTGCATGTTTTGGTTAGTTTTTGCACCTTTAGTCTCATGTTCCCCTTATCTTCATCAGAAGAATCACTGGGGGATAAGAGAATAAGACCTAAGTCTTCTTTCTCATCACCAGGATGTTGTTCTTAGCTGTTGGATTTCCCCTACACACTAACAACTTCAATTGAAGTGTCAATGGGTTGGGTTGTCATGGTTTAGGTCTTAATAATGTAATCACTTGCTGAAGTGAGAGCCTCTTCCGACCTCCTGAACAGGTTTAGGGAGATCCACCTCAGTAGTAGGTGGATGATGTGGGCTAGACATTGGAGAGGCAAGAGTTCTCATCTCTCTTTCAGCAGGGGTGGAGAAGAGAGAGTCATGGTAATCACTGAATCCCGTAGCTTCATCATCACAGAATTCGAGGTTGGGAATTAGTTGGTTCAAATCAAGAGACTGGGGATGTAGCTATCCCCTGAAGGTTGTTCACTAGAGTTTCGAGACTCTAAGTGAAGGCTTAAGGCTGTTGGGGTTGTGAGCTCATCAGGCTGTGTATGAAGAATCACAACACTAATCACTAGTAAGATGAGAGTGGTTTGCTCCTTAGGGGAAATGTGAGCTCTAGTGTCCACTTCCTCCTACATGGGTGGTGATATGGGGGCCTACACAAGCTGAGTAGCTTGTGCAGGGGTTTGTTTGTATTTTCTTTGGTAGGTGATGGTTATTTATGGATGTGTGGGTTGTTGTGAGGTAGAAGGTATGGTTCAACACTAGCTGGTGCTGCTAGGTTGCCACCTTGAGTAATGAGCTATAACATTTTTAGGACAAGGGCTGTTTCTACCCCTGAGAAGCCCACAATAGGCTTTCTCAGTGTCTTAAAGATGTCAAGCTTCATCTGTCCCAATTTTAGAACCTTACATGTTTCCCTCAACTGTAAGCCCAGTTCATAGTTGAAAATGTACTAGACATATCTAGGGAACATGTAATATTCTAAGGAGTCCAAGTTAGCAAGTAAATTTGTGTAAACAAACTAAGAGTACCTGAACTTGACCCCCTGAACCATCCCATAGACTATCAAGGAGAGATCTTTAGGAATCTGGTCCTATCCTCCATGCTTGTTGGATAAACTATGAATGACCACATGGAGGAGGTACTTCCATTGAGAAGGGACATTCCCTTTCCTGAGGTTCTGACTAAGAAGTCACCTTCATAGCCCATCTATCCAAAGGATTGGTTAACAACAGATTTAGGAAAGGACAAATAATCTTCTACATCATCCAGCTAAAGATGAGTGTTTATTAATGGAATGATGAAGATTGTCCTCCCCTTCACTTTGGCAGATAGTGCCTTCTCCCCATCCATGATGACCTCTTGGCAGGTCCTTTAGAAGTCCAGTAACTGATCCTCATAGCATGGAGGATCTATCTTGAGGGAGGTGAAGTAGTTGGATAGAGTAAAAAAGTGGCACACCTCTGAGAAACCTGGATCTTTCTTAGAGTCCAACAGAGCAACTTGATTATGTTGGATGTGAAGATGCATGGAGAAATTGGGTTGGTTTCTGATCACGTGTCAATAATTTGGTGTTTAATTGATATAAATTCTGGATTTTACATCATGATTATGATGGAACCAGTTCAAGTTGTTTGTGTTTTGAATTAAAGGTGTTTGGAGCTAAAGGAGACTTATTTTGGATGAAAAGAACCAAAACACGCAACTATAAGGACTACTGATGTAAATATCAAAAGTTACAAGAAAAGGCACAAGTTTAGGCGTACCGACGTATGATATGCCGAATTTAGGCGTATAGTACATCGGGCGGCGTATTGGTGGCGTATCAGTGGGCGTATTTGGAAGAAAAATCAAAAAGTTGGGCGTTTGGTTGCTGATTTAGGCATATTATACGCCCATGTGGGCGTATCATATGCCGATCCCCAACAAGCTTGCCGAATTTTGTGGATCTTCAAGTTTATTTAAACACATACAACCCCAAGTCGAAGAACAACTTTTTCTAGCAGAAAACAGGTGATTTCAAGAAGATTTTAGGTGCTTTCAAGCTTCCTAGCATCTTCCATATCATCATTGATCATCATCAAATCAAGATTGAAGATTCAATGAAGATGATGCGTGGCTAGATTCCCTTGATTGCTTTCGGGAGTACAATTCTTGTAAAGTGAGACAATTGGTATGATTGATTAGGTTTTTGTATTGAACATTGATTATTGAATGAAATATTATGTTTTGGTTGATTTAAATAATTTGCTTATAAATAAAGTTGTTTGCTTGATTATCAGTTTTCGGTTTCCTTGCATCGTGAGCTCATTAAGAAAAGTAGGCAACGTGATATAAGTGAATTGGTAACATTGTGAATGAACGAGTCTTAAAAGATTGTTCCTTTGTTATCACTTTAATCAAAAGTTAAGATCTTGAAGTATTGTTTCTTACAAACCCTAATTTAAAAGTACCAATTGTTGATCTTACAGAATTGGAACCCGGAAGTGATTGTTTCTTAATATTTAATCAAATTCGTTTTAAAGTTTCTTGCTTTACGAAATTGTGATCATTAATTCATTTTAAAGTTTCAGTTTTTAATTATAAAGTTTGAATCTTTTAGTTAATCGAGTCGTGTTAGTTAAGCACTTTCCACATATTCCCTAAGGAGACGACCTTACTTACCCTTACACAATAAAAATAGCTAAGACCGGTTATTTAACTTGTATTTGGTCGAGTCTCGACAACCAGATCAAAATGGCGCCGTTACCGGGGAATTGGTGCGCTTAGTGTTTAATTTTTTTTCTTTGCTTTTCTTAAAACTAAATAAAAAAACCTAAAAAGATTTTATTTTCTTGTCTTTGTTTAGTTTGTTTCTTTGTTCAGTATTACGCGATGTATTTTTGTGTTTTCTTGTTTGCAGGTAACCATTACGTTAATGTATACAAGATTTTCAGGACGGACCTCACCATTGCACTTTGATCCGAAATTGAGAAGACTTTAAGAGGAAATTATGTGTTTCACAAATCATCAACTTCAAGGATTTCTCAACTTCGTGGTCAAATAAGATCTGAAGAAGGTACATCTTCAGCAACAGCTCAACAGATTTTCAATAGGCTTTCAAGAACTCCCGAAAGTAACTAAGCAAGGAGAATGAATAATCCTTTAAACCAAGGAGGGCCATAACCCAACCAACCCTTGGGAGACATCCCATTCCCTATGTTTCCTCTACCTGATGATCCTCCACCTCAACCACAACCTATGCAACCTCAACCTCAGGGGCCGATTCCTGTGAATCAAGGGGTGCAACATCAACCTCCCCCTGTTAATTTTCAACCAATGCCTAATGTTTGGATCCGTTATCCAGATTTTCAACATGACGTGGAAGGGAGTCATCATAGCACTGAGGACTGGTTTTCAGTTGAAGGTAATCACCATACTAATCATGTGGAAGATTGGATTGAAGATCAAGTTAACATGGGTGGACCAAACTAACATGACTTTGAGGATTATAGAAACAACCAGGATATCAAAACCGTCATCAGGGTGGTTATGCTCAACCACCCATTCGCAACAATGCTGGAGGTCAACCATTTAATAGTATACTCGCCAATCTGGGAGCACAACATCATGTACCAACACATGGTGTGGATAGTCACTTTCGTCCCGTCATTGCTATCAATTCATCTCCCATAGTTTCACCAACACAAAGGGGGTGAACTTTTGAAGTCCGACCATAATGTTTGAGAATTCTACCTCACTTCCATGGTATGGCAACTAAAGAACCCTACTTGCATATATCAGAATTTGAGGCATCATGTAGCACCATTAGTGGCCAAGGTTTCTCACCGGATGAAGTTAAATTGGTCCTATTTCAATTCACCCTTAAAGACAAGGCCAAGCAATGGTTCCTATCTCTACCATCAGCAAGTATTTACACATGGGTACAAATGCAACAACAATTCTTGGATGAATACTATACCTCCCAAAGGACAAGTGATGCAAGGAGAGCCATCCGAGGATTTACACAACAATCAGGTGAACAATTTCATGAGGCTTTTCATCGATTCAAAGAGATGTTAAGAACTTGTCCACATCATTGCATAGCGAAGTGGGAGTTAATTTCAGCGTTCTATGATGGATTATCACCGGAGGATGCAAGAGATGTAAATTCCACAAGTGTAGGAACATTCACCTTGAACCATGAAGATGATGATTAGGATATTCTCAATAGGATGAGTGTAATCTCTAAGAAGCATGCACAATCAAGTCGAAGGTCGAGGGGGTCAAGTGTGAAGATGGTGAATAATCATGTGGCCATGGATAGAATTTCAATCTTAGAACGATAAATTACGAGCCTTAAACTTGGAAAGAGTGGTGTGGCAAACATATCTAGTGAGTATGACGTGTGTGACATGTGTAATGACATCAGCCATACATCAGTCACATACTACTTGACTTTGGGGAAGAGTGAAAATGTACACCAAATACAAGGCCAAGGAGAAAGGAAGACATATGACATGAATTCTAACACTTATCATCCCGGTCTTAGAAATCACCCAAATATTAGATATGGTAATTCTACTAACCAATTTAATCCTTCTTTTCAGGTACCAAATCAAGGAAGCAACCAATATCAAGGCCGACAACAAAGTTACAACCAAGGAGGCTACCAAAGGAATAACTACAATCAAGGGAGTTACCAACAAGGAGGTCAATACCAACAAAGGAATCAACAACCGCAACAAGAGATTTCTACAAGTAATAGTAATGATAATGCAATCCTTGCGGCGATTCAAGACCTTGCAAAGGAGATGAAAGAGTGTAAGCAATTCAAAGAGGTGCAAGAAAAGACCAATGAGGCTATTGCTAAACAATTGGGACAACTAGCTGAATAGCTGTCCGGACGGGAACTGGGGAACCCAAGTGACACAACCAAAAACTCTCAACATCAAGCCTCAAGTTCAAATAATATGCACATAAACTCGGTTAGTATCACTCCTAAATCTGAATGTAATGATTATGATTTAACCTCTACTCTGCAAGTAGTTGTAGTTAACAATAAGGAATGCGATAAAGAACAAGGAAGTGACCTAGGAGAACCAGTTATTCCCATTCAAGTTGGGAAATTTAAAATCAAGCGGGCAGTTTTGGATTATGGAGCCGGTATGAGCATCCTTCCTGGGAGCTTGTATGACCAATATGACTTTGGTCCATTACATGAAACCAACAACATAGTGGTGCTTGCTAATTCAACATGGAAACAACCACGAGGAATGGTCAAGGATGTCATCATCAAGATAGGAGAATTCTATTACCCGATGGATTTTATGGTGCTTGATTATGCACCTGTAAGGAAGAATGAGCAACCAAAGGTAATTTTAGGTCGCCCATTCTTGGCAACAGCTAAAGCTCAAATCAATTGCCGAGATGGAATCATCGACATGACATATGAAAATCGTAAGTTCTTCTTTAATGTGGTTTCAAAATCAATTACATATATGGTTAATAATGATTGTTCTAAAATAAATGCTACTAACGGGTATGCTCCTCCTTACATCTCACATGTAAGTGAGGACATCACCAAGGAAAATGGTTTTGATCCCTAAAGGTTTGATCTTGAGAATGAGGGAAAGGAGGAGAATCTGAAGGTGGAGTCACAAAGGAATGAGAAACCAAAACGAAAATTTAAGATGGGTAAGCCACTGGATGAGGAGAATGCAAGGGTAAAAGAAGAGATATTTGACCCTTATGGGAGCAAACAAGAGAATCCATCAAGCAATGAGAAAAAGTTCTCCAAAGAGAAATTTGGAGAAAAGCACTCAATATAACCAACATAAGTGGTCGCAGGTAAGGTCTGGCTGAAGACCTAAAACTTAGCACTTTTGGGAGGCAACCCGAGAACTATGTGGGTGTGTTCACTATAAACCCTCACGAGACTACAACTCATCCACTCGGGTCTACCGAGGGATTTAAAGGCTTGTTGTATATGCTAAATGCAACCGTGATTCCTACGAAAGTGAGTTTTACTTCTTTTATTAGTTTGTCTGTTCTTTATTTTGTTTTGTAGTTCAACCATGCAACATACGCAAGCACTCAAGTGTGGGGAGGTGCAAGTCCCTTACCGAAGACTCCCACTAATGATCAAGTCTATGTACTCCTTCCTTATCTTGTTTATTCATTATCACTATGGTTATTAATGTTTAAAACCATACATTAGGGACAACGTATCCCAAGTGTGGGGATGGGGAAGCAAATGAGAAGAATGCTAAAATTTGAAAAAAATTAAAATTTTAGTAAAAGTGTCCTAAGTAAGCTTGAAAAGATATAAAGATTTAATCTTTAAGTACAAATCATTAACTAATTACCTACTTAAGCATGGTTTTTGGTTTGTGGTCATGGTTAGATTCGTTTTGATGCTCAAAAGGTTTATAAGCTAGAAGGTGGACCTTGCATGCATATGTTACATTAAATTCCCTAAGTTAAAAGAATAATTCATATGGAATGTTTCAAGCAAGAAACCAATTTATGCACAAAGATGATAAAGGCATTAGGATCAAGCCTTAGGAATTGAAAAGCCTTTTTATTTTTTATTTTTTTATTTTTTAGAAGATACCCAATATTATCCATTAGAAACCAAAAAGAAACCAATGTAGTACCCAATGCTATACATGATGAAAAGAAGAAAAATATGAAGCCTTTTACTATTCTAGTTTTGTTTTTGATGAAATCCAAATTGTATAGGTGATTATGTGTTAAAACATGGCCAAAGTGCCAAGCCTCATACTTTGGTAAGCCGATAAGGACGCTTTCAAATTATATGAAAATATAGGCTGAAAAAGGTCATATCATTCGAAAAGCGAGAAATCAAAAGAGGGCCAATGTTAGTGTGTCCCACAAAAGAAAAAAAATCATAAAAGATGGGCCAATGTTTGCCCCACAATGCAAAATGCATTGATATCAATAATAGACCTTCAAAGAAGGTAACCTTACCCTATTTTTGGATTTCATCACTTTTTAGCCATTTTTATCCTTAAAATCCTACCCTTAACCTAAGCCTAATGAAACGCATAAAAGTCCTTTTGATTTGTGTATACTTTTAGTGTATTGTGAGAAAATGTGATTATATGCATGGGCAAAACATGAAGGCCTATTAGGCTCGGTTAGGCAAATCTAAAATCTAAATTGACATGATTATGTTTGAAAGAACAAAATTGACAGATATGTTTAAAAGAAAACATTTACAAGTTTGGGTATGACCTTGAACTAAAGCTGAGAATGAGTAAGGGATTGGAGAATGTATTTGATAATAAAAGTTGAAATTAATTAGCTTTGCTTAGGGACCAGCAAAAGGTTAAGTGTGGGGATGTGATCACGTGTCAATAATTTGGTGTTTAATTGATATAAATGCTTGATTTTACATCATGATTATGGTGGAACGAGTTCAAGTTGTTCGTGTTTTGAATTATAGGTGTTTGGAGCTAAAGGAGACTTATTTTGGATGAAAAGAACCAAAACATGCAACTACAAGGACTAAAGATATAAATATCAAAAGTTACAAGAAAAGGCACAAATTTAGGCGTACTGACGTATGATACGCCGAATTTATGCGTATAATACGTCGGGCGGCGTATTGGCGGCGTATCAATGGGTGTATTTGGAAGAAAAAGCAGAAAGTTGGGCATTTGGTTGCTGATTTGGGCGTATTATACGCCCATGTGGGCGTATGATACTCCGGTCCCAAGCAAACTTGCCGAATTTTGTGAATCTTTATGTTTATTTAAACACATACAACCCCACGTCGAAGATCAACTTTTCCCAGCTGAAAATAAGTGATTTCAAGGAGATTTAGGTGCTTTTAAGCTTCCTAACATCTTCCATATCATCATTGATCATCATCAAATCAAGATTGAAGATTCAACGAAGACGATGCGTGGCTAGGTGTTGGGTTTTTTACAAGTTTTAACAAGGATGTTTAACCATTTAAACAACAAAACGCAGCGGATATAAGGGGTTTAAAACTTGTGTTATATTCTGAAAATAAACATTTATATGTTCAAGAAACAAACCCAAAAACAAGGATCATATATATGTGAAAAGAAATGCTATCAAAACCAACCATAGGATGTACATGAATACTACCTTTCTTGAACAAGCAAGTTGGATACGGATAAGAGGAGGAAGATGATGTTTCTTGAATGTCTAGTCTTCAAAAGAGAAGACCTCAAGCTTGTATAGACACAAGCTCTTGCAAAGCACCAAACTAGTTAGGAAGTTAACACCCAAAGCCTTCTTTTTCAAGCTCTAGATCCGTGGATTGATAAGAGCAAGATGGAGAAGAAAGAGTTCTTTGCATGTGTGAGAGAGAGAGTGTGGTTGAGTGTATCTTCCAAGGGATTTAAAGTCTTGTATTAAAACAAGACAAGGAATCCCAAGAAAACCAAAGAGGGCGGCCGAAAATTGGGTTCAAAATGGGTTCCCCCCCATTTTGAAAAACACCCTTTTAATTCATTTTTAATCACTCATTAAGTTATATAATTAAACCAATTTTAATCTTATAACTTAAACACTCTTATATTTGATGTTATTTAACTTATTTAAACAACATTACAAATGATATCTCATGAACAAAATATCCATATAATTTGTTCTATCTCAAATGCAATAATTCAGAAAACCCATTTTCTAAATTGGTGTCATAATTTATTTGCTTGATCATGATCAACAAATAAATGTTTAACGGTGTTTCCTAGCTTGTTATTGGGTATGACCCGACTTGGATCATAACGTACTAACCACATCAATCTTGTATGTGTCTTGGGCATATAAGATCCAACAATCTCCCACTTGCACAAGATTCATAGAAGATTGATGCAAGCAGTAAATACCGCCTAACAACGGTTTACTACCCTTAATACGTATGACTAAGTGCCATTCAATAACATCATCCCCTTCAAGTATCTTACTCGAAAATGTTTTAGGTGAATCAATCATCTATCCTTTTGTCACAGATGTCATGTTAAATCTTAGAGACACAGAATGATCATTCTCCATTGACTTAACTTTAGCAGGCCTTAGACATCTTACTCTCAACGAATAAGAGGAACAAATCCCATCTTGATTACATACGTCTCTCACAATCACCTCGTGCTATACCTGAATTTAGTCTTATGTACTGCCATGTTTCAGAACAGCGAAGAACTAAGTCAAAGTATAATACCCGGTGAATATCAAGACCCAATATGTATCTCAGGTCAGAGGATACCAAATGATATTCGCCTTTACTCAAATTTACTTATGATCAATCAAGAAGATTCCATGTAGTAATATTTGAGATGTGGGTCAGTCCAATATTTATATCCCATAAATATCTATGAACTTTGGCAGCAACCCTTTGCTATATATTCATCCAAATGAATATCTACCAATCCAAGTTCATAATAGTCTTACCCTCATACTTGTTCCCATAGGTATGAACGACTACGGACGTTTAGAGTAAATGATTTACTCATGGATTAAACATGCAAAATTGGAACATTAGTTGAAACATTATAACCATATAGTTCATTCAAGTAATAAAAGGTTCCAATATCCAAATACAAGATCACAAAATCAAATCCAGTCACTAGAATATCGAAGTCCCATGGCACAAGTATGACCCTCATGCTTTGCATTTTCAAGAAGCTTCGTGAGTGGATCCGCAATGTTTTGATCCGTGTGAACTTTGCGAATACATATTTTTCCCTTTTCAACTTCATCCCTTATGTAGTTGAATCTCCGCTCAATGTGCCTAGTCTTTTGATGTGCACGGGGTTCCTTGATTTGAGCAATCGCACCCTCATTATCACAAAGAATTTCTAGGGGGTCCTGAATGGAAGGGACAACCCCTAGATCGGCAATGAATTTCTTCAACCATGCAGCTTCTTGAGCTGCTAATGAAGCGGCGATGTATTCTGACTCTGTAGTTGATAATGCCACCACATCTTGTTTAGAGCTCTTCCAAGAGACTGCTCCTCCATTTAGGATGAAAATGTATCCCGATTGTGATCGTGAGTCATCCCGATCAGTTTGGAAACTCGCATCCGTGTAACCTTTTACCACGAGTTCCTCCTCACCAGATCCATAGATTAGGAACATATCTTTAGTCCTCCTTAGGTACTTAAGTATGTTCTTAACACCATCCAATGACTATTTCCAGGATTTTGCTGGTATCGGCTTGTCATGCTCAAGGCGCATGACACGTCCGGCCTAGTGCATATCATTGCATACATGATGGATCCTATAGCAGACGCATACGGGATTCCCTTCATTTTATCTTGCTCATCCTTTGAGCTTGGACATTGAGTCGTACTCAATATCGTTCCTCTTTGAATAGGTACCGTACCTTTCTTAGAGTTCTCCATCTTGAACCTTTTCAAGATCTTGTCAATGTATGCACTTTGATTTAAACCTATCAACCGCCTTGATCTATCCCTATAGATCTTTATTCCCAAAATGTAGGCGGCTTCACCAAGATCCTTAATGGAAAAACAGCTTCCAAGCCAGGTTTTTATACCTTCCAAGGTTGGAATGTCATTTCCAAATAGTAGGATGTCATCGACATACAATACTAGGAAAGTGATGATGCTCCCACTAGCCTTTTTATACACACAAGCCTCATCAGCATTTTTGATGAACCCAAATTTAATTACCTCTTCATCAAAATGGTGATTCCAACTTCTTGACGCTTGCTTCAATCCATAGATTGATTTCTTTAACTTGCATACTTTGTTAGGATGTTTTGGGTCGACAAAACCTTCAGGCTGAACCATATAGACATCTTCCTCAAGATATCCATTTAGAAAAGCGGTTTTGACATCCATTTGCCAAATCTCATAATCATAATGAGCAGCTATGGCAAATAATATCCTAATAGACTTTAGCATTGCAACAGGCGAAAAAGTCTCATCATAATCAACCCCTTGAGTTTGAGTGAAACCTTTTGCTACAAGTCTAGCTTTATAAGTATCCAAGTTTCCATGCATATCGGTTTTCTTCTTGAAAACCCACTTACTTCCAACTACCTTGGAGTTAAGAGGTGGTACAACCAAGTCCCACACTTGGTTGTCATACATGGATTGCATCTCAACATTCATGGCTTCAAGCCATTTGTCACAATCCAAATTGGACACTGCATCATGGTATGTGATTGGTTCATCGGAATCAACCACATAGCACCCATCCATGAAAAATCCATATCTTTCAGGTGGATTACTAGTTCTACCAGATTTGCGAACGTTTTGTGTGTATTGATCAACCATTTGATCATTCTCAACATCCTCATGTTGAGTGCTAGTGTCAACCAAACGTGTATCGGGTTGTGGTTCTTGATCCTCCTCAAGATCCACTGTTCTACTGCTAGCTCCTTCCATAAGGAACTTGGCTTCCAAGAACTCACCCTTCTTGGCAACAAACTCCTTTTGTTCCAATGGATCATAGAAATAATATCCCATAGAATCTCTAGGATATCCAATAAAAATACACTTAGTGGAACGTCTTTCTAACTTGTTTGAGGTGGGAGTCTTTACATAAGCCTCACATCCCCACACCTTTAAATATGATAGAGATGGAACCCTTCCATGCCATATTTCAAAAGGTGTCCTTTCCACTTTCTTGGTTGGGGCCATATTCAAAATACGGGCCGCAGAGAGCAAAGCAAAGCCCCAAAATGATAGAGGCAATGAGCTTCCAGCCATCATAGATCGAACCATATCTAATAGAGTTCGATTTCTCCTTTCGGACACACCATTGTGTTGTGGTGTTCCAGGTGGAGATAGTTGTGAGATAATCCCACAACTTCTAAGATGATCTCTAAAAGCATCACTCAGGTATTCACCTCCTCTATCGGTGCGAAGAATTTTTATTGATTTGTTGAGTTGATTTTCTACTTCATTTTGGAAGGTTTTGAACATTTCAAAAGCTTCATCTTTGTGTCTTAACAAGTACACATACCCATACCTACTATAGTCGTCGGTGAAGGTAATGAAGTATCTTTCATTATACCTAGTCATTGGCTTAAAAGGACCACATACATCCGAATGTATGATACCTAATAAATCTTTTGCCCTTTCGGTTTTGCCACTAAAAGGCGCCTTAGTCATTTTGCCTTGTAAACAAGATTCACATACATCAAATGAATCATATTCACTTGCTTTTAAAAGACCATTCTTTTGAAGAGTTTGTATGCGCTTCTTGTTTATATGACCAAGACGGCAATGCCAAAGATAGGTGTCACTCAAATCTAATTTGAGCTTCTTGGGGTGGTTTGGTACAACGAGCTATCATATAATGTGTTTTCATGAACCAATTCATAAATACCATTAATAGGAGTAGCTTTAAAATAAAAGATGTTATTTAAAGAAACATGAATTTCATTTTCAATAAACATCAAAACATAACCATATTGTCTTAATTGTGCAACTGAAATAATGTTCCTAGTCAAACTAGGAGCATACAAAACATTGTTCAAAATTGCTTCCAAACCATTTGGAAGCTTCAGGATGTAGTCCCCTCGGGCTTCAACTTGAACTTTTGCCCCATTCCCCATGTAGAGGCTAACATCCCCTTTGTTGAAGTTTTTACTTCTTTTGAACCCCTGCAACAAATTGCAAATGTGAGTCCCACATCCGGTATCCAATACCCATGTGTTAGAGGATATTATATTTAGATCAATATGAATCATGAAAATTGTACCTGAGGTCTGCCCGGCATCCCTCTTTGCTTTCAACTCTTTGAGATGGACAGGACAATTTCTTGCCCAATGTCCTATCTCCCCACACTTAAAGCATGGGTCATCCGAAGCAACCTTTTGCTTCTTCTCCGCTGGTTTTGGTGGTGGCACTTTTACCACTCCCTTTCCCTTTCTCCCAACGTACCCTTTACCTTTGGCAACACTTGCCTTGGATGCGGGGTGAGGCCTCTTCTTGTTCCCACCTTCATTGATGGTGAGAACGGGTAAACTCCTTTTACCCATGGCCGCCTCGGCTGTCTTGAGCATAGAGTGAAGCTCAGTTATGTTCTTGTCCCAACCGTTCATGTTATAATTCATAACAAAATTGTCAAACCTTTTTGACAAAGAGTTGAGGATCAAATCCGTAGCCAACTCTTTCGAGACGGGACAATTCAGCCTTTCGAGGCGGTCTATGTGGCTCTTCATCTTAAGTACATAAGACGAGACCGATTGGGTATCATCCATACGACATGCATGGAGTGCTCGAACCGTTTCGAAGCGCTCTACCCTTGCTTGTTGTTGGAACGTTTCCTTCAACTGGGTTATCATGTCGTATGCTCCGTGATGTTCGTACTCCTTTTGGAGATCCGGAGTCATACTTGCCAACATGAGGCAAGACACTTGGACCGAGTCCTCAGTGTATTTCACCCAATTCATGTAGGCCTCTTCATCTTCCTCATTGGGTTCATCGGGAATCGGATCGTCTAAGATATATGACCGTTTCTTTTGCTTGAGAACAATTCTCAAGTTTCGAAACCAATCAATGAAATTGTTATGGTTTAGACGCTCCTTTTGGAGAATGGTTCTTAGTGATAGGTTATGTGCGGATGGAATATCATTATTTTCATTGTTGTTGGTGGCCATCTACAAAATTTAACAAGGTTCAATTTTAGTATTTACGATTATATATACTTAATTATAAATTTCTTTTATGTGTCATACACAAAATAAAATTCTAGAATCCAACGTCACATTTAAATAGTGGTTAGGTGATCTTTATCCCATTATTTAAATTAACAAGGTAGTCAACGTTTGACAATTGCAACCCTTTGCAACTTCTAGAGGTATGGGATCGACTTAAACATCATAGTCGACATGTTAATCCCATCAACACCTTTTGTAAACCATATTGTAGGTGATCCATTTAACATGGTTTCAAATCAAGTTACCCTACTTACACACACATGTGAGTTTACCAATATAAGTGGTTAGGTGATCTTTATCCCACAAATATGGCATTCCCACCTTAAATCACAAGTTCCCTCAAAATGGTTAGGTGACCTTTATCCCATTAAGAGTTTTCAAGTGACTTAAGTGTTGTGTAAAAGGATGGTGATAAACTTGTTTTCAAAAGACATTTTAAGTTTTCATAATTCTAGTTTAGAAAACTCTATGTACCTTGCATTTGCATGCTTTCAAATACATGGTACCCTATGGTTCTTTTAATAAAACCCTTTTATTTAAAATCATTAATCTTTTTAATAACCTTTTATTAACCACTTAATGATTAAGAACCATTTATTTTCAGCTTGTTATGTTTATAAATTTGTTAGTTATGCATATCCATATATCAAACAACCAACATAAAACAAAACAACCAAACAAGCACAACCATTCAATCATAAGTGCATAACCATAGCCACTAAGGTGACCACACTTGTTTGCCATCACAAGTGTTGTCATTAGGTCTTTCCTAAGGGTTAATAATGACACATTAAAATGTGTCCAAGAACTCCCACTCGAATCCGCATCCAAATGCTTCAAGTGTCCATGTCTTTTGAGTTCTTCCTTTGTATCTTCCCTTGAGTCTCCAACTTGTGCATCTTCTTTTACAAAATCATATCCTAATACAATTTTTCTAATAAAAGAAATGCACCTAATCTATTTATTACATAACCAATGAATAAATAAATTACAACCCAAAAGATACAAACACCAAAATTATTATTACAACCCTTTAATGAATAAAACTAAACATGACAATCACATTCATCCAAATCCAAAACACATTAGGTCAAGGCTATGTTATGCACCAAAATATGTATCAAATACAACATCCAAGAACAACCATGAACTCCCTTTTTAACCCTTAAAGTTTCGGCCAACATAAACCCAAACTTTAGGGTTTAGTCCAAACAAAACAATCAACCACTTGATGTTAATATTTCAAGGTTTATTCTAAAGCATGTAAGATAAAACTTCGAAAGATAAGGGATTCATTTATCCATATCAAAACAGCCCCTAATGGGTTGAAAAAGTTCAACAAAACTAACTTTTCTTGGACTTTTGAAGCAAGTTTTCCACATAACCGGCTCTAGATGCCATTGTTGGGTTTTTTACAAGTTTTAACAAGGATGTTTAACCATTTAAACAACAAAACGCAGCAGATATAGGGGTTTAAACTTGTGTTATATTCTGAAAATAAACATTTATATGTTCAAGAAACAAACCCAAGAACAAGGATCATATATATGTGAAAAGAAATGCTATCAAAACCAACCATAGGATGTACATGAATACTACCTTTCTTGAACAAGCAAGTTGGATATGGATAAGAGGAGGAAGATGATGTTTCTTGAATGTCTAGTCTTCAAAAGAGAAGACCTCAAGCTTGTATACCCACAAGCTCTTGCAAAGCACCAAACTAGTTAGGAAGTTAACACCCAAAGCCTTCTTTTTCAAGCTCTAGATCCGTGGATTGAGAAGAGCAAGATGGAGAAGAAAGAGTTCTTTGCATGTGTGAGAGAGAGAGTGTGGTTGAGTGTATCTTCCAAGGGATTTAAAGTCTTGTATTAAAACAAGACAACGAATCCCAAGAAAACCAAAGAGGGCGGCCGAAAATTGGGTTCAAAATGGGTTCCCCCCATTTTGAAAAACACCCTTTTAATTCATTTTTAATCACTCATTAAGTTATATAATTAAACCAATTTTAATCTTATAACTTAAACACTCTTATATTTGATGTTATTTAACTTATTTAAACAACATTACAAATGATATCTCATGAACAAAATATCCATATAATTTGTTCTATCTCAAATGCAATAATTCAGAAAACCCATTTTCTAAATTGGTGTCATAATTTATTTGCTTGATCATGATCAACAAATAAATGTTTAACGGTGTTTGCCTAGCTTGTTATTGGGTATGACCCGACTTGGATCATAACGTACTAACCACATCAATCTTGTATGTGTCTTGGGCATATAAGATCCAACACTAGGTTCCCTTGATTGCTTTCGGGAGTACAATTCTTGTAAAGTGAGACAACTGGTATGATTGATTAGTTTTTTGTATTGAACATTGATTATTGAATGACACATTATGTTTTTGTTGATTTAAACGATTTGCTTATAAATAAAGTTGTTTGCTTGATTATCTGTTTTCGGTTTCCTTGCATCGTGAGCTCATTAAGAAAAGTAGGCAACATGATATAAGTGAATTGGTAACATTGTGAATGAATGAATTTTAAAAGATTGTTCCTTTGTTATTGCTTTAATCAAAAGTTAAGATCTTGAAGTATTGTTTCTTACAAACCCTAATTTAAAAGTACCAATTGTTGATCTTATAGAATTGGAACCCGGAAGTGATTGTTTCTTAATATTCAATCAAATTCATTTTAAAGTTTCTTGCTTTATGCAATTGCGATCATTAATTCATTTTAAAGTTTCAATTTTTAATTATAAAGTTTGAGTCTTTTAGTTAATCGAGTCTCGTTAATTAAGCACTTTTCATATATTCTCTAAGGAGACGACCTTACTTAACCTTACACATAAAGGTAGCTAAGACCGGTTATTTAAGTTGTTTTTAATCGAGTCTTGACAACCAGATCAGTTTCTACAGTCAGGGTTGGCTATTTGAGGTAGCTTTGTTGTGAAGGAAGATAAGAACAAGGTCCAGTTTGTGGGTGAATTTAGGTTAGAGAATTTACAAATAAAGAAGATAGTGAAAGAGGGGGGAACCGTTGGGTATATATATATGAAATGGATTTGAGACAAAGTTAATGCAAAAGGATAAACTTTAAAATCTGAATGTTGGTTCACCTCTAAAAAAGGTGCCCAAAAAGGTAGGTTTCTTGGAAGTCGAAAATCATCCGAAGGTATTTTGTCTTCGAAAGTTTTATAAAAACTTCCGAAGCCAAATTTGACTTTAGAAGATATTCCTTAGCTTTATGAGAATTTGGTTCGGAAGAAAAAAAATACTTAGAGTATTTTCTCTTTAGAGACATATTTGGTTTCAGAAGAGATTTAAAACTTGAAAGTCTTATTCTCAAAGGAATAAATCTTCTAAGAGTTAATTGCTTTCGGAAGAAAATTGTTCTTCAAACAAATACACATACTATTTTGATGGCTTAATGTTCTTCCGAAGACAATATTAATGTCTTCCGAAAGAAAATATGTTTAAATTTTTAGAATTCTAAGGAGTGTCATTTGAAAAAGGTGTCTTCCAAAGTAAACTAGGCGTATATAGGTGATAATTTAGACAACTTAGGACACACATGTTTTAGAAATAGTCTTGAATTAAGTATTTAAGAAAACCTACTCAAATTTAATCATCCCAATAGCTGATACAAGATATTTAAATCTTTTTTCATCAAAAGCCTTTATGAACAAATCAGCACATTCTTCATTTGTGTTAACTTTGACTAGTTTTATCAATCCTTTTTCAAAATTATCTCTAATTAGATGATACGTAATGTTGATGTGTTTTGTCCTTGAGTGCTGCACATGATTCTTTGTAATAGAGATAACACTGTTGTTATCTATGTGGATTGGAGTCTCCTTGAAATTAAATCCATAGTCCAGTATTCGATTCTGAATCCAAAGCACTTGAGCACATTAGCTAGCAGCAACAATGTATTCAGCTTTAGCAGTTGATACAGACACACATGATTGTTTCTTGCATTACCATAAGACTATCCTTCCACCAAGGAATTAACATCCCCTAAATATGGACTTTGCAGTCATGTTGCAATCACCATAGTCACTATCTATATAGGCATACAGATTGAAGTCAGAATTCTTTGATACCAAAGGCCTAGTTTAGGAGCACCTTTGAGATATCTAAGAATCCTCTTGACAGCAACCAGGTGTAACATCTTAGGGTTGGCTTGATATCTTGCACAGATGCATGTAGCAAACATGATATCAGGCTTGTTGGCTATGAGGTACATAAGAGACCTAATCATAGCCCTATAAAGGTGTTCACCTACACACTCCCCCCTCAGGATCAGGTCCAACAGAGTGGTTTCTGGCTATGGGTGTCTTTGTAATCTTACACTTAGTCATGTTGAATCTTTTAAGTATGTCTTGTACATCCTTTGACTAACTTATGAAGATGCCATTGTCAACTTCCTTCACTTGAATTCCTAGAAATAAATTTAGTTCCCCCATGGCACTTATTTTAAATCTATTCTTCATCAGCCTCTCAAAGTCTTTGCAGAGCATTGGATTAGTTTACCAAAGATAATGTTATCTACATACACTTGAACCAGCATTAAGTCATTCCCTGTTCCTTTGATGAAAAGAGTTCCATCTATAGTACCCCTCTTGTAACCATGCTGACAGAGATACTTAGATAGTGTCTCATACCACTTTCTTAGAGCTTGGTGCAGCCCATAGAGAGCTTTATCAAGCTTGCAGACATAATCTGGATGATCTGGGTCTGTAAAGCTAGGTGGTTGTTTGACATACACCTCTTCATCAATCACCACATATAAGAAACCACACTTGACATCAAGTTGGTAGACTTTGAAAATCTTGGATGCAACAATATCTAGGAATATCCTAACAGCTTCAAGTCTTGCCATAGGAGCAAAGACATCAATGTAGTAAATTTCTTCTTCTTGTGTGCACCCCTAAATAACTAGTCTTGCCTTATTCTTGATGACAAGTCTCTATCATCCTTCTTATTCCTAAAAATCCACTTAGTTCCTATGGTAGTCTTCCATTAGGGAAGAGGACATAGGTTCCAAACCTTTTGTCTTTTGAATTTGAAGCAGTTCCTCTTGCATTGCTTCAACCTAACTTCCATCCCTTCAGAGCCTCATCAACTTTCTTTGTCTCTCTCTGGGACAAGAAACAAGAGTATAGACACACATTTTTGTCATGGGTTTGTTCTCTTGTTTTCACCCCCTTATCAACATCTATAATGATGTTTGTGGTAGGGTGTGACTTGTGGATCCTAAGTTGAGGGATCACAGCAAGTTGATTTGACATATCTAAATTTGTGAAGATTAGATCTGGCAATAAAGTGTCTCCCACCACATCAGCACACTTATCAAGAGAAGCTTGATCTAATGAGTGTGTGACATCATTGATGTTGTCTTCCTTGGAGTGGTTGTCAGCATCAATAAATTTTTGATCACTGTCAGCACAACACCATTCTGCTGAGGAGTCCTGGGAGCACTATATTGTCTTGTAATACCTTTTCATCACAAAATGTGTCAAGGATGTGGTCTTCTTCCATGGGTGTCCTGTTTCTTCTCTTAACAACAGTATTTTGCTGAGGAGTCTTGGGAGCACTATATTGCCTTGTAATACCCTTTTCATCATAAAATGTGTCAAGGATTTGGTTCTTGAATTCAGTTCCTTGATCATATCTTATGGTCTTGACCTTGTGATCATATGATTCTCAATTTTAGAATGAAGTTCTTTAAGATCTCAGGAGTCTCATCCTTAGTTCTAAGGAAAAGACCCAAGTGAATCTTGTGAAGTCATCTATGATCACCATATAGTATGAGGTCTTTCCTCGACTCATTACCCTAGTGGGGCCAAAGAGATCCATGTGTAATAAGTGTAGGGGAGTAGTGATGGAGTTCTTTTCCTTTGATTTGTGAGACACCTTATGTTGCTTCCCATTCAGGCATGCAACACGGTGATCATCACTTGTAAACTCTTTCTTTGGCATTCCGGTTACTAAATCATTCTTAATCAATTTGTTCAGGTTGTTAAATTTTACATGGCACATTCTTTTATGCCAAAGGAAAAACTCATCACTATTTGCTTTAGATAGAAAGCAAAAACTTCTCCTAAGGGAGATGTTTCCTGCAAATCTATCTTGCACGTGTTCTCTTTCCTGGGGCCCTAAGCAGGATATGCCCTTGAGGAATAACCACCCCAGGCTTGAGAACAATGCACTCATGCTAAGTAAAGAGCATGTTATGACTCTGATCACAAAATTGGGATACACTTAGTAGATTATACCCAAGCTCTTTGATAAAGTTGACATATTCAATGCTGAGCTTACCATTTATGACCATGTCCCTTCCAGTAATGTTAACTCTTACATCTCCTCCAAAAGCAACCGACCCTCTATTAATTTTCTCAAAGTTTTGAAGCAAAGAGCCATTGCCTGTCATGTGCCTGGAACAACCACTATCAATGATCCATACATTTCTCTTACTCTTTAGCTATTCCTATACAAAAGGAGAAGATTAGTTACATCTGGAAACCCAAGCCTCATTGGTCTTGGGCTTGTCAAAATGGACTGAAGACAATGCAACAGTAATTGATCCTATGTTAAAACTTTGGGAATCATTTGCTATTGTTGATGAAGAACTTCCAGTCACTTGGTCTTCCTTCATCTTGGTCTTCCTTCATCTTCACACCATCCTTGGAAGATTAGACATGACCTTCAATACTTCAGAAGTTTTGACAACTTTGGAAGTTTTGGAGACTAATCCTTCGGAAGATCTTGTTTTCACTACAACAAGCTTTAGTGCTTCGAAAGCATTCCTTTCTTCCAAGACCGAATTATCTTCTGAAGCCAAGTTTTAACTTGTCTTCATTTCCATTTTAAAGCTTTTGAAAGGAAGAGATTTTCCTTTCAAAGCTTTCTTCTTTCTTTTCTTCTTAGAAGTCTTCTTCATGATCATGTGGACAGTACTTTTAGGATTATAGATACAATCATTAGCAAGATGAGAAGTACTACCACACATGATACCATCAAATTGCTTTCTTTTGAGAGTCTTCTTGTGAATAGAATATGAATCCAAGGATCGCAATCAGGAATTATCAGTGTTAGATTGAGTTCGAATTAATGATCGCGGAATTATCACTAATCGTTCTTTAATTGATGAAGTAATAAATATCAAACACAATAAATATTAATAATGAAGAACGCAATGATTTCAATACAATAATGAAGGAACAAGATTTGATTCAAAAGTATTTCATTAAAAATAATTAATGAGTACATATGAATAAAGATAATTGCTATTGATGATGTTTGCTATGATTGTATTTGATGATTTTGGTGTAATTGATGTGGCGGCTGCTAGGGTTTCTACGGAAGAATTTATCCTTCCATAGAGGATCCTAAAAGTACTGTCCACATGATCATGAAGAAGACTTCTAAGAACCTGCAATCATACATATAAATCAACACATATATGGGTTAACCTATATACATAATGCATACATTATAATAATGAATTACAGGAGTTTCTTATAAAGTATTTATTAAAGTGCTAAGCCTATACAAAAGGATCTAGACCTATTGTCCCTAGATCTAACAATACTCCCTCTTAGGCTTAGCCACTTTCAGATCAACTCTTCAGGCTTGAGAGCTCTTTGACTCTTGCAATTATTTTGTTGTAGAAGTAAGTGACTGCAGTCTTCTGATCATCATACTTGTATTTAATCTCCATCTTGCAGATCATCTTTAGAGTTTCAAAACTTAAGCCCAAAACATCTTCCTCAGTAGTAAGTGTTTCCATAACACTCTGATTATGCACTATCTCAAGCTCATCTTGTTCTGAGATTCTGAGTTTAGATACTTCTTTGATGTTGGTTCTAATTAGCTGCCCAGACTCATATCTCCTTCTTTTGTATGCCTTTGCATGTAACTTGTCAATCACTTTAATTAATTGTACATACAAGCATAGATCATTTTGAGCTTTCTCATCAGCCAGCTTGGGGAAAAATTTGTCATGCAGATATGAAGTGTAGCTTGGATGAATTAGATTGATTTCCACTGGATCAAAGATCCTTATCCATTTAGCTTTCTTTCTATCTTCATTTCTTAGCAGCACTAACTCTTTAGTTTTCTCAACATGTCCCCATTCTGTTATGGGATATGTATATTGATTTCCTTCAAAGCTCTTTATTGCTGCTGAATTCCTGTTGTAGTATCCAACCCTCTTTAAAAATTCATCATCTACCAATGTAGAGGAGTTGGATTTTGATCTTTTCTGCCCTTGCTTCCTTTTTCTGTTGTCAGCATCCTCTCTCGTAGCATCTTTAAGCACATCATCTCTGAATTTTGTCTTTTACTTTCCCACTAAAACAGAGAAGTCTCTTCCTTTTGGGTGTATTGGGTAGTTAGAGATGATTAAGCTTTGTAGATCCTTAATGTCACCTTTAGGAAGACTCAGTAAGGTTTCTACATCATTGAAGTATTGAATTCTTCCAGATGTTCTCTTAATTACTGCACAATCCCAGTCTAGATCATATTTCCACGCCATAATCCTGTTTACTTCCACAGAACTGGGGGTTGTGAGATGATCAAAAAGCTCTATCAATGTTGATTTTTGTTTAGTAATTTCCCTCACTGTAGTCCCCAATGGCCATACTTTGCCAGGAATAACTTCACGAGGCTCTCTGATAAGATTTTCTTTCCCTTTGTGATGGTCTTTGCTCTTAATAGTCACAGGCTCAGTAGGGAGTTTGTTTTGATGCTCATAAGTAGGATTTGGAGCTTCAGTCCTGAATCTCACACCAGTCTCTAGCTCTACTTTCATTACATGTTCCATCATTTTCCTTAACTCAGCCACTAACCTTCCCTTCAGTTCATGCACTTTGTAATTATGACCTTATAGCCAACAAGTCATATTGTATCTTCTTAGCTTTGCAGTATCACAGTGACCTAACTCCTTCTTTGTTTTCTGAATTGACTGAAAAGCACTGAATGTTTCATATTTGCAGTTGGGGATCATAAACCTTGCAAGCTCAAACTCCTTCAGCATATCCTTTATCTCATTCATGCTTATCCTCTCTACCATGTCATATGGAAAGCCATGATTGATCAGAGTCATAAACATTGCTGATTCTAGCCTTTCTTCCAACATGTATTTGGTTGTCATCAGTTGATCATCCTTTTCTTTGGGAGAGTCAGTCTTGGTCAACTCCTTCCATTCTTTATCACTCTCACTATCTTTATGATAAATGGCCTTCACAGTAGATAAATCTACTGAAGGGGTGTGTTTAGGAGACACGGATTTTGACCTTTTGGGTGAGTCTTCAACTTCAATCACTTCCTTCTTAAAAGAACCCAAGTACTTCCTTTTTCTTGAATATTTAATGATTGACTTTGAAGCTTCAGCAGTTTCTTTTGTTGATTTTGTTGTAGGAGTACTTGATTCATGAGCACTTAATCTTATCTTAAGCTCCTCAACTTCTTGATCTTTCTTCTTCAACCTCTTAGATACATTGTTTTAGTTATTCTTTGCTTTGTTCAATTCTTCTTGTGTTCTCTCCTTTTCATCTATTTGTTGCTTCAATGACTCCTTGAGTTCTCTTACAAGTTGATGTAATGCATCAATTACTTCATCGTTGGTTTGTGCATCTTTTCTTAATCTGTTCAGTCTAGCTTCATGTTCATTCAGCAACTCTTCATTTTCTTTTACCATTCCCTTTAATTCCTTTATTCTTGCCAACCTCTTGTTTGATTTGATGATCAACTTGTTGTATTCAGCCACCAAGTAACTTTTGCTGACCGGGATGTCCTCATCACTAAGATCATCTTCAAGATATGCAATGACATCAACATATTTTGCTTCCTCTTCACCTTCTTGATGTTGATCAGCCATCTCATCATTATTAACTTCAGTAGGAGCTATACTTGCACTGGACTCCAGTGCTTGATTAGCTAACTCTTGATCAGGTTGATGTTGGTGTTAAAGGTTAGTGATTGGTGAGACAAGCTCAGTATCATTAGAGAGAACAAGAGTTTGAGATTTGGTTATTGATAATGGAATAGTGCTAGCTTGAGATGCTAACTCAGTCTCACCAGTATAAACATTCTCAGGTGATTGGTTTTGAGGAGTTGGAGGTTGTTGATGAATTGGTGATTGTGGATGAATTGGAGAGAATGGCAAGGTGTTTTTACTGGCTGGTGATTGGTTTTGTGGTGTTGGAGGTTGTTGATGAATTGACGAGATGGGCTAGGTGTTTTGACTAGCAGGGGATTGGATTTGTGGAGATTGATGATGGTGGTGTATGGGTGATTGGGATGGAGAGTGAGAGACTTGCTCAGTGTCAGCAGATGAACTATCTTGCTGGTCTTCCCATACTAGCTCTGGTGGAATGTTAGCATTAGGATCAGTCACATGTGCAAACATGGGCATGTCATCACCTTAATATTTTCCACAGATATTGTTCAGGATAGATCTTCCTAAATGAGCTTGAACAAACACATCACCATCTCTGTCTATTCCAGGCAACTCAGCATTGATGATTAGTTGTAGGAACATTGGAAACATGTACATCTTATCAGCTTTTGCCACTCTGATTTGGTCACACAGACAACCAAAGATGTATTTTGAGTAGTTGTAAGTCCTTCCCTCGAATATTCCAATGATTCCAGATGAAATGTGCCTTGAGAATCTGTCCAGTCCGGATTTCCTGTTGGAGATGCACTTGAGATACGTGTGACATAGGAATCGATAGGGCTCGCATAATCTTCCTTTCTTGATCTCACCCTTGTCAAAATCACCATCATAACCCATTAGATAGAAGATCTTCTATATGTACTCATTCTCGAACACAATCAGGGTGACCCGCTTCTTGATCTCCCAGCTCAAGTACTCTTCTAATAATATGTTCATCAACTCTCAAGAGTTCTTTCCCAATATCAGCATGTATCACCACATCTTCTCCTTCTTTTTCTATTCTAGCCGAGTTCCAGAAATCGACAATGTATGATTGATGAATCACAGGCTGCTTCGACAGGGCATAGAACAGCCTAGATCTTCTTAAATAGCGTATAAGGTCTTGACACCCTTTAGACACAGGGTTGTCTGCATTTAGAAAAGCACATACATTGTGCTCTCTAGTAAATCGTTTAGCCATCTGTACATAAGAATGAAGAAGATTAGGTTCGAATCGACATGAGAATATGAACAGTTTTACTGAAATGTATGACTCAAAATGTTGATTCTTGATTTTGAGCTTATTATATGATTTACCTTGTAAACAATGAATGAGATAAGAATCACAAATCAAGTTTACTGTATGGTTTGATGATTTGAAGAAGGTAATTTAAATGTTGGCAGAGAGAGGGGTTAACATTTTGTGAACAATTTTCGAGGTCTGGAAAAGAGTTCTGAAAAAGTGAATAATGAATCCTCAAGTCAAAACATCATTTATACTCCCTTGAACTAATTAATTTCATTTATTAAGTAATGTGGGACCCTCTTTCCATATTACCCTTTCGCAGAATTATATTGATTCATAAGATTTTAGTTCTTCCGTAGATCATCTACGGATGCTTTCTTCGAAAGAACTGAAATTGATAAGTATAATCTAATTTTCCAAAGGTTACCAATCTATGAAAATAGTTATACTTTTAAAATATCACTACATCCGTAGGTTACCAATCTACGGATGATCATAATTTTCTGGTTTAAAGTTTCACACTGTAGCATCTGCTGATGAAGAAAAAGCACTGTAGCTTCTACTGATTAAGAAAATGCACTATAGCTTCTGCTGAAACTTATTTGTTTGTATGATTCTATCAAATTGTTAGAATCATTTATTGCTTTTGGACCTTGTTGACTTTGTTTACATGACAATTGGTGCACAAGAAAAATTATAACTTGAAAAATTTCATGTATCCTACAGCCAAGTTAGCTCATGACCCAATTCCTTCATTTTACTTTTTGTTTCGAAAATTTAGATTCCATGCTTCATGTTTAACTACTCCCCCTAAATTTGTGATTAATGTTGAACTGAAGCATTTATCATAAATTTATTTATGAGAAAGAGCATGAAAGACACTAGTCTGTCCAACAAAAATGGAAATTACTTAACTACAATTTAAAAATAAAATGAATTGAAACTTATCAAAGAAAGTGAAACAGGAGTTATAAGTTAACTACAAAAATGGAAATAACTTAACTACAAAAATGGAAATAATTTAACTACAATTTAAAAATAAAATGAATTGAAACTTATGTACAAGCATATATACAAACATAATGGGATCATACTATGACACTAAGCACCTCCTTGTTTAATTTGTTTGATAAAAAGAGACCTGAATCTAGTCCTGATTGTAAGTATGTTGTTCCACTTAAATTCAAACAAGAGTATGGTGTCAACTAGGCATGCTATTTATCATGTTTTGATGGTGATTAAAGAGAAACAGTTATGGGCTCCACATTCAATTCACATTAGAGTTTGTCCTTCCTTTGTGAGTCAAATCATCACTTTTTCACACTTAGAAACTATGTACTTTAAGTTATAAGTTCTATCTTGAGATGTATTTTACATCTCATTAATGCACTAATGCTAAAGCTCTTAAGATAATATACAGTTGATCACAATGGATTCTTTTGAGATTTTGAGATATGATCATCATTTTTCAGGTCACCAGGTCTTTACTTCCGTAAAACAAAGGTGCCTTTAACCTAGGTCTTTGTTTACACAAAACAGAGGGATGATGAGGATCGTGATCTGTTCACCTGTTGGTTACAAATGTATACCAAGGTGATCATAAACCCAGGTCTTTGTTTTGTAAGGCCCCGTTCCCGGAACACTTACAGCTGGTCATTCATCGCACATAAAAAATAATATTAACATTTAAGTTTACTAAAACATTGCAGCGGAAATACTTAAAACCTTTCATATATAAATAATTGCTTTTGCAAAATAATACAATCATTGTTAATCATTACAAAACATCATTTGTTTGCATTACAATGCAAAAACATCATTATCTTAAAATGGATGCCATCCAAAAATGCCAAGTAGCTGACCCCGTGCCATCCTCAGCAACCTTTTACCTGCCAACTAGAAACACATAAAAAGTCAGCGTTGCTGAGTGAGTTCTAGTTTTATAAAGTAAAATACTTTTACTTCCGTTTAAAACCGTTCTTTACTTTCATAAGCGATCATATATCATACGTACAAATAGATAATCTTATTATCTTTCATCATCGTTCATCATCATTCATTATCATCATTCATTCCTTCCCTTTCGTATCGTTCATTCCGCACATACATCATTTACCTTTACATTCATTCGGACCAATGCCATGTGCTATACCCCACCGTCATGCATAAAGAGGGTACTGGGCCGAAGTCTATAAATAGACTCCCGTACATTGTGCCCGGTGGCCTGACCACAGTACCAGGGTAAGTGACAAGGATCCTATACGTGTGGTCAATCACAAAGATTAGACCCCAGTGTGCATCCTTCCAGGGTAGCTAACCCACACACCGTTGAGCTAACACCCTTCATTGGGTGTGAACCTCCTTACAGTGCTTGCAAGACCTTCTTACATTCGTTCTTCCATTAATGCATGCATTCATTCTTTCTTTTCGTTCCTCTTATCATTATCATTAACTTCCGCTTTATGTTACATAATACTTTTCGTTCATTTCATATTCATAACACGTAAGTCACGGAATAATACATAATAGGAATATAAAGTCAACATAACACATTCATACATAACATTACCATAAACAACACATACAGCATCACACATCATCACACATACATTCATCATAAAAACATAACCGACCCTCCGCGGGACAACGGGGGTTCGGGGGCGGCAGCCCCTGACAGCGGGGTCCTAGGGGTAGCAGCCCCTGCTAAAACCTCTTATTTTATTTTTAAAGCACATTTTGTTATAGAAAAATCGATCTTCCTGTTAAAACCTCTTAAAATCTTGGTCATTTAAAACATATATTTAGTATGCATTTCTAGCCCCAATCAAGTTTAAAACCTTTAAAATAGGGGATCTAGAACTCACCTGGACTCAGCGAGTAGCTTCTCAATCAAGCTTTCTAAGCAAGGGTCGCACTACACAGCCTGCAGATAAGTTAACACTCAAAGAGGTTAATTTCTGCCTAATTTCACTGCTAATTTCGCTGCCAGATCAGCAGATTCGCTGCTAGTTTCGCTGGCAGTTTCACTGGCAGTTTCGCTACCAGTTTCACCCAACTTTCGTTGGAAATCCAGGTCTGCGAAACTATAGTTTCGCAGAAAGTCTTCATAGTTTCGCTGGACGACTACATAATTTTGCTGGATGAACCCACAGTTTCGCAGAACGGGCTGAAATTACGAACCAACCCATTTTTAACCCCAAACATTAATCTTTTACACCTAAATCCTTGATTTGTCACCCAAGAAGCTATATCTAAGCTTCATACATGTTTTCTTACACAAAAACGTGAGTTTTGGGTAATTCTTTGCCACTTTCAAAAACCCCAAACCCTAGAATCCGAATTTACTCTTAAAGAAACGATTAAAAGATGTTTCTTACCTAGATTCTTGGTCTTTTCTTGTTGTTTGGATGCCCACAAACACCAATCTTCAATCTCTTGATCAACTGAGTCTTGGATCACCACTTTCTCTCCACTTTCTCTCTCTACACTCTCTTTCTAAAGTTGGGTGTCGAGTTGCAAATGAGAGTGGCTCTTGAGGATCCGTTTATATATACCGGGCGTTCCCGGGACCTTAAACTCATCGAACACATAACCCGCGAGGTCTACCTGGTCCATACTCCATTTCCCGCTTATTTTCTTTAAGTAATCCCGGCTAAGCCCATTATTATTAATTGGCTCGTTTCGACTTTATTCTGGGCGTTACATGTTTACACAAAACAGAGGGAATATGATTTGCAAAGATAGAGATTATAAAGTGTTGATACATAGTGTGCTTAGATGAGTGATTTGATCATATCAGAATATGACTCACTTGCTTGATCCTCAAAATGGAATTTCCCACAAACAGTCACCTTGTCATTATGTTATTCATGCAGTTAGTATATTTTCCACTCAGGCTGAACCTACTCACATATCAACGCACATCTGATCAGATTTTAATTAAATTTAGGAACTCAGGAAGCAAGCAAAGGCACAGTGTACTATCATTTTCCATATATATGCCATGCTGAATAAAGACAATATTTTTGTATCTTTGTATGTTTTTATGACTGTTTTTGTTTTTATTATTAGAGACTATTTACAAGGACAAACACATGCTTTTTTTTTGTTAATGATGATTATCTAAATTAATCATGCCCAAAGACTCAATTAGAAAATTAAATCTAACTAAATCAAAGGCTTTAGTGAATAAATCACCAAGCTGATTTGTTGTATCCCCCTTGACTAACTTGATTAAATCTTTTTCTGAGCAATCTCTCAGAAAATGGTATCTGATTTCAATATGCTTTGTTTTACTATGTTGTACTAGATTAGCAGTAATGAACATAGCAGCTGAATTGTCAATATGAATTGGAGATTGAAGGAAATTGTAACCATAATCAAGTAATTGGTTTTGCAACCAAAGGACTTGAGAGCAACCAACTGAAGTAGCTATGTACTCAGCCTCAGCTGTGGATACAGATACATTTGTTTGCTTTTTGCACTGCCATGAAACAAGTCTTGGTCCTATGAATTGACATCCACCAATTGTTGATTTTCTGTTGTTGTTGCATACTCCAAAGTCATTATCTGAATATGAGTGGAGAGTGAAGTCTCCATCTTTTGGATACCAAAGACCAAGGGCTAGTTTCCCTTTGAGATATCTGAAGATTCTCTTCACAACATTCAGATGGGACTCTTTTGGATCTGATTGGTACCTGGCACAAACACACATAGCAAACATTATGTCAGGACTACTGGCAGTTAAATACATGAGAGATCCTATCATTGATCTATACAGTCTTTGATCAATAGATTTTCCTAAAGGATCAGGGACAATCTTGTCAATTGTTGAAGTAGGTGTTTTGCATGAAGATGTATCAGCAAGGTTGTACTTCTTCAATATTTGATGAATATACTTCTCTTGATTAATGAAAATGCCATCTGGTTTCTGATGAACTTGTAGACCATGGAAGAAAGTTAATTCTCCCGTTGAGCTCATCTGAAATTCAGATTTCATCAACTCTTCAAAGCTGACACTCAATTTCTTGTTAGTTGATCCAAATATAATGTCATCTACATAAATTTGAACCACTAAGAGATCTTGATGTTCTTGTTTGAGAAAAAAAGTCAAATCAATAGTTCCCCTTTTATATCCATGCTTGAGCAAGAAGAATGATAATGTTTCATACCATTTTCTTGGTGCTTGATGAACACCATACAAAGCTTTGTCAAGCTTGTGTACCCTATGTGGGTAATCAGGATCTTCAAAACCTAGAGGTTGAGCTACATAGACCTCTTCATAAATTTTCCCATATAAGAAAGCATACTTGACATCCATTTGATAGACTGTGAACTTCTTATATGATGCATATGCTAGAAATACTCTTATGGCTTCAATCCTTGCAACTGGTGCAAAAACTTCATCATAATCTATTCCTTCTTCTTAAGTATATCCTTGTGTAATCAGCCTTGCTTTGTTTCTTACAAATATACCTCTGTCATCTTGCTTATATTTAAAGAGCCACCTTGTCCTAATTGGGTGTTGACCTTATGGTAGATCAACTAGATTCCAGACTTTCTGCTTTCTATATTGTTGAAGCTCTTCCTGCATAGCTTCAACCCAGCTATTATCTTTTAGTGCAGCTGTGATATTTGGAGGAACTACTTGTGAAAGAAAGCAGGTGGAAAGACAAATGTTTATAGCTCCCCCTTGACTTCTTGTAGTTCTTTCATTAAGATCACCAATAATGTTGTCAATTGGATGAGTCTTATGAATTCTTGTTGTTGGAATAGGCTCAACTGGGATAGATGATCCCAAGTTAGTCATATTCATTAATGAAGATGGGTTCAGCTGAGATGAAGAATTTATGAAATAATCAAAATTTTCATCTTGTGGATCATCTGAAGCTAAATGACATCCCTCCTTATTTTGAATGTCAGCTGCAGTGTGAACCCCTTCAGCAGGAACATCAACGAATGTGTTTTGAACTTCCATAGGAGTTACAGGAACATCTACGGATGTGTTTTGAACTTCCGTAGGAGTTACAGGAACATCTACGGATGGTGTGTGTTGACCTGCTGATGTTGGATGGACTATATGCTGATGTGAATGGACGATCTGCTGATATAATATCCATATCTCCGGATGTAGAACACTCATCTGGGATGTAGAGTTAGCATCTACTGTTTTAGTGTTTTCATCTAAGGATGTAGATCTATTTGACTGGTCTTGTGCTGCACTGTTTGCTTGATTTGTGGTTCCTTGTTCAAAGACACTTGAATTTGGAGGATCAGAAGATAATGATACTTTATTCATGTTTGGAGGCATAAATGGATAGCATACATCTTTAGAACCTGCAGTATTCAAATAACCGGAGTTAAATAAGTCGATGAGTGCATCTATATCAAACAACCATGATGATCCTTTAATAGATTTTGGAATTAAAGACTCATCAAATGACACATTAGGAGTTTCTTCCACAATGTTTTGTTGTGGAATGTAAATCCTATATGATTTAGATATTGAAGAATATCCAACAAAGAAACCATCATAGGCTTTCTCTGAAAACTTTCCCAGTTGTTCTTGTGTGTTTAAAACAGACACATGACACCCAAAAGCTTTAAGATATCCTATGTACGGTTTTCTTTTAAATAGAAGCTCATATGGTGTTTTATTATGTTCTTTGACAATTAATGTCTTATTTTGAACATTGCATTCTGTGTGCACTGATTCAGCCAAAAAGGTGATTGGCAATTATGAATCAGCTAGCATTGTTCTTGCTGCTTCAATGAGAGTTCTGTTTCTTCTTTCAGCAACTCCATTTTGTTGTGGAGTTCTTGGTGCACTAAATTGCCTTGCAATGCCTTTAATCCTGCAGAAAGAATCCAAGACAGTATTAACAAATTCAGTCCCATTGTCACTTTTGAAAATTTTAACTTTTTGATCAAGTTGATTCTCAATCTTAGTGACAAACTCCATTAATGTTTCTGATGTTTCACTCTTTTGTTTTAAGAAAAAGACCCATGTGAATCTAGTGAAATCATCCACTACCACTAAACAATATTGCCTTTTACTAATGCTTATCACATTGGTTGGACCAAAAAGATCCATGTGAAGCAATTTGAGTGGTGTTGTGTTTGTATTGATAATTTTGGATTTATGTGACACCCTATGTTGTTTTCCTTTATAACATGAAGAATAATGATTTGAACAATGAAATTCTTTCTTTGGCAGTCCAATGACTAAGTCATTTTTCACCAATTTATTCATACTCTTCATGTTGGAATGAACAAGCCTTCTATGCCACAACTGAGATTCATCTTCTGATGACTTAGACGGCAGGCAAGTTTCATTGCTTGTGAGTGCAGTATTGTTCATATCCAAAACATATGTGTTTCCTTTTCTTGATGCTTTAAGAAGGATCCAGTCTTCTGGGATTGCAAAACCTGGCTTAAGAATGTAACAGTTAGTTTTATCAAACAATGTGGTATAATTTTGATAACAAATTTGAGACACACTGAGTAAATTGTATTGTAAATTTTCACAGTAATTAACTTTCTCAAATTTGAGCACACAATTAGTTACCATTCCTTCACCAACAATTTTACCTCCCTTTTTATCCCCACCAAATGCCATACAAGAGGCATTTTTATGTTTCAAGTCATGGAGAAGAGAATAGTTTCCTGTCATATGCCTGGAACAACCACTGTCAACAAACCACTTGTTGTCAGCTCTCCATGATTGTTCCTGCACACATAAAGAAATCAATTAGAACTGGGAACCCAAGCCTTAATGATCTTGGGTTTTCCAGTTGTATCTAAAATTGTAACTCCCTTATGAATGAGTCTTGATGTTTTAATATTAATTTTAGATTCAATTGATTCATTATGTGTTGTTTGTGCTGAGGATGATTCTGTTACAGATGAGCTTGTGGAGTTTTGTTCTTGTTTATCAATCTCTTCCTCATTCATCTTTTCTTTCTTTGTTTGCTACTTTGAGTTTGATGATGAACCTTGATTGTTGAAAGTTTCATCATCTTTTGATTTTGAAAGTGAAACAGGATTCCCCTTTAAAATTATCAAAGAAAGTATCATCAGAATTTTCTTTCTGATCTGTCAAATCCACCTTTTTGTGAGATGTTTTGAGTTCTTAATGTGGTTGTCTTTTCTTTAAAGGTGTACCAACAGCAGATGTTTTCTCCTTTGGTTTTGACAACTTTTGTTTTTCTTGTTGTTTCTTTGATTTTGATTCTTCTTGACCATTACTGGATTGAGAGTCTGATTCATCCTTCTTAGATTGATGCTTCTTTGTGCTCTTTGTCTTGTTCTTTTTGTTAAAATGACACTCCTGAGTAGAATGGTTATTTTTGTTACAAATAGCACAATGTTTGTTGAAGTAGCAATCAGAAGTCATGTGGTTGTTCATATTGCAAATAGAGCAATAACTGCTGAAGTAACAATCTTCAATGTTGTGATTCTTCATATCACACCATTTGCAATACTTTTCTTCTGACTCATTTTCATATTCAATCCCTTTCTTGGTTTTTTGCTTCCTTTTAGCCTTCAATTCTTTTTCAAATTTTGCAGTAGATGACCCCTTCCCCTTTCCTGACATAATATCAAAGGGTTCTTGTTTATCAGCTGAAGTCTGTTGCTTAGAGTTCACAGCTTTCTGTTTTGTTTTCTTGTTGGTTGCTGCTTTTGGCTTTCGCATATTTTCTACTGACTCAGTAGATTTGTTCTTCCACAGATCTGCCACTGATGCAGAAATGTTCTTCTTCCAGAGAAGATCTGCAGATTGTTGTTGCTTTCTCTTTTCTATGAAAGATGTGTTTACTTTTTCCATAGCTATGCACTTTTCATTGACTTCAATTGAAGGTTTTTGTTTCTTGTGAAGTTCTTGAAGTCCTTCATTCAACTGAGCTATCCTTTTACAAATAGTCTTCAACTTGTTTCTTTGCTTAGGAGGATAAGGCAACTTGGTTTCATCAAGAACTTTGGGAATGATTGGTTCAAATGAAACATTCTCACCAACATACAGTTCATCCGCACATCCATCATCAAGTTCATCAGAATCATCCAAGTCATCACATTCATCAAAGTCAAATTCTGAGTCATTTTGTTTAACTTGCTCTGATTCAGAAGACTCAGTTTCACTCACCTCAGACTCATTGTTATTTACCAGTTGATTAGACTTTGATTCAATCTTGGTGCTTGGCACAAAATGGTTTGACAAACTATTTGTCATTGTTTCAGGTAAAGTTGTATAGTTATCATTCAGAGCGGGTGCAACAACATTGTAACCCAACCCATGCCTATTCTTTGAATCAATATGAGAATTTAACATTCTCTCATATTGCTGAGATGAAAGTTGAAACTTCTGAAGTTTCACTTCAGTTGATGCATGATCTACCATGGATTTTGTTAAGGAAGTGGTCAAATGCTCAACTTGGGCTTTTAAACTGTAATTTTTAGAAACAAGTTTATCTAAATCTTTCTGTAAAGAATTAGTTTTGATTTGATATAGTTTATATTCTCTTACATGAGGTTCATTTAAAATCATTGTTTCTTTCACTTTGTTAGCCAGTTGTTGAGCATGGACTCTATATCTTTCAACTTCCTCAACACATAATGATGAACATAATCTATCTCTTACCTCTCTAGCCATGGGTGGTACTCTATTCTCCATGTTGGCCATTAGAGCTTGATTCTCTTCCAACACTTCCTTCTCATACATGCTCCAGTCACAGGTTCCATCTTGTAAAATGATTAATCCAGTTTCTTTTGAATTACTAGATTCTGCTAATGCATTTACGGCTGGTGGGGATGAGTTGGTTAGCTGAGGTTGTCTGGAAAGATCTTTGAGATGTTGATAGTTGATGAGATTGGTGTTGATGAGACTGTTGTTGCTGATTTTGTCTCATGTCAGCAGATGATTGTTGATTACATTCTCTTGAGAAGTAACCATAGATATTGCATTTGAAACATCTCACTTTTGACATATCAACACCAATTTTAGTTGTTTTACTTGCAGCAGCCAAGTTTTTGTTTCTTCTGAAGTACTGTTTGGCTCTATAAGCAATCATTGCCATTTGCCACTGAAGATCAATTTCCTCTACAACATCTGGATAAAGTTCTTCCAGGTCTTGTTGGCAGATGTTGGCAGGAGTTAAAGTGTTTCCCAGGTAAGCTTGAAAGCTTAAGCTGAATGCTGCAAAGGCTTCCTTTTGTTCTTCAAAATCCAGAATCACAGTAATGGGTTCTACTTGATTGTTGTTTGATGAAGACTTTGCTGATGATGAAGATGGATCTTTTCTTTCCTCAGGTCTTCCTTTTTCTTTTCCTGATTTGCTTTGAGAAGATTTCTTTGATGGCTTTGAGGCATAGAAACTAACTTCTTCTTCATCTTCACTCATAGTACAAGAGTTGTCATTATCCTCATTAGAAATAAAGGCACTTCCAGCACTTTTAGTTTCTTTAAAATGATAAGGAGTGACATGTGTTCTCACACTCTTGTTTCTTGACTTCTCATCCATTTCAAGAGCTTCAACTTTAGCCAGGAATGTATCTAAACTAGTGGTTTTGACATCAAGGGTGTTCTTGAACATGGACACAGTTTGCTTCCAACTTTCTAGCAAAGTATGGAGCATCTTTTAGTTTAATTCCTCATTGGTATACTTTAACTCCAAGATGTTCATCTCGGTTACCAATTGCATAAACCTATGAAGTTGTTGAGGAATTGATTCACCCTTAATATGATAAAATGTTTCATATTATGAGTGGAGGGTATCCTTCCTTAAGCTTCTGATTTCATCACTCCCTTCACAGAGATTATGAAGTATCTTCCACAAGGAATTTGCTCTTTTGTAGTTCTCACACCTGCTTAGTATTTCTTCAGGTAAAGCCATACTAAGCAGACTGTATGCTTTAATAATGACTTTAACCATTTTGACATCCTCAGGTGACAGATCTTTTGTACTTATGGGTTGATTATTATCATTATAATCCGGCCCAAGAGTGGGTGGAATATAAGGACCTTCAATTATTGAAACCCATAAGTCAGAATCAGTGCAATTCATATGTGTAAGGCCCCATTTCCGGAACGCTTACAGTTGGTCAATCATCGCACATAAAACATAAATCATACATTTTACATTACTAAAACATCGCAGCGAAAATAATTTTGGCAAACCATTTTTTATATTAATGACCGCTTTTGCAAAAAAATACAATACAGTTCACTGTCACAAAATGTTATCGTTTGCATTACATCACAAAAAAGTCATAATTTAAACAAATGGATGCCATCCAAAAAATGCCAAGTAGCTGCCCCGTGCCATCCTCAGCAATATTTACCTGCCAACTGGAAACACATAAAAGTCAGCGTTGCTGAGTGAGTTCTAGTATTATAAAATAAAATACTTTTACTTCCGTTTAAAACCATTCTTTACTTTCATATGCGATCATGCATCATACGTACAAGTAGATAATCTTATTATTATCTTTCATCATCATTCGTATTCTTTTCATTCATTCATCAATGTATGGCATCATTACCATTCGTTCTCATTCATTAACTTTCTTGCCGTACATTCCATTCATTCATCATTATCTTTCACTTTACATTCCGGACCAATGCCATAAGCTATACCCCAAACGTAGGCACGAAGCGGGTACTCGGCCGAAGCCTATAAGTAGACCCCTAACATTGTGCACGTATCCTGGCACCAGTATAGGGGCAAGCGACAAAGGACCCATACATCTGGTCAGTCACAAAGACTGGACCCCTGTGTGTATCCTTACGTGTTAGCTAACCCGCACACAGTTGAGCTAACGACATTTTAGAGTCGTGCACCTCCTTACATTTGCTTGCAAGACTTTCTATTTCATCCTTCATTCATTAATGCATGTATTCTTTCATTCTTTACGTTCCTCTTTTCATTCATCATTACTTTTCTCTTTCATTACATAATACTTTACGTTCATCATTTCATCATTAGCATCATACCACGTAAAGCCACGGAAATATACATAATGAGGAACATAAGAAAACATACATAAACATAACATAGGCATGCATACATACATAAACATCATCACCTAACATCACATAACCTCATATAACCTTCATACATTACCCCAGGGAATATCCCAAGTGAAAGCCTAAAACTTTCCTTTTTTTTCCCAAATTTTCAAAAAATTTTCTAAGGCATTAGGCGCTTGGGCACTATGCATTAGGTGCATGGGCACTATGCAGGTGCATGAGCACTATGCAAGCGCATGACCTTTCAGGCGCATGGGAACACTTAGGCGCATGGGAAACCACTGGGCGCATGGGCACTATTTGGGCGCATGGCCTCAACACTTAGGCGTTTGAACAACTTTCTGGGCGTTCGGGCACTATTTGGGTGCATGACCTCAACACTTAGGCATTTGAACAACTTTTTGGGTGTTCGGGCACTATTTGGGTGCATGGCCTTACTTAGGCGCATGGGCACTCTAGGCGCATGGACACTTAGCCAAATTCCAGCCTAAATCCTAGGCGCATGGGAACTATTTGGGCGCATGGGTTTGGGCGTCTGGGAACACTTAATCAAATTTGTACCTTTTCAGGCGCATGAGTACTGTTTGGGCGCATGGGGTTGGGCGCATGGGGAACTTAGGCGCATGGGCCACTTTCAGGTGCATGGCCAACTAACTTTAACTAACATTCACATTTCAGTCCCCATATCAGATCCGAATGTGTTCTAAGCTTAGTTCTAGCATCCTAAGCAACATAAACACATTTCTAACATCATCAAAACATTATAAACACCCAATTCACACCCCAACCACATACACATACACAAACACATACGGGTACAAATACCCATTTTATACAAACGTTCATACATGTATTTCCAGCCCCAAAATCGTTTAAAACATGTAAAAAGGGGTTCTAGAACTCACCTTATGCAACTTTCGTGTGTGACTTCCTTCAAACTCGTATGCAATGAGCTTAACACCAAAAACCCACCAAAACACACACCCGAACACACACAAACACATATAAGCATAAACCCGAGGCTATAATCAGCCAAGAACAATTTAAAACAACGAACTCTTACCTTGAATTCAAATTCTTCTTCTTGTTCTACAAATATCCATGAGCTTTCTCTAATCTCTCTCTCTAAAACCAATGAAAAAGGTGATGTGCAAGGTGTATGGGCAGCCATACATCTTTTGTATAAAATATTATATATTATTTTGTCCTTTTTACACCTTTAACCCCTCTACTTGGGTTTTATTGCATTTCCTTCTTTTACTTTACTTTTATTCTTCATTTCACATCTTTAAAAAAATATTCGAGTGTTACAAGTCCACCCCCGTTATATAGGTTTCGTCCCTGAAACCTGTTATTCCTCAAATAGACGTGGGTAATGCTTTCTCATCTCTTCTTCAGTCTCCGGCGTAGACTCGGATCCCTTTCGGTGTTTCCACTGTACACGCACTAGGGGAACCACTTTATTTCGTAATCTCTTGTCTTTACGATCAATGATCGCCACTGGTTGCTCCATATAATTGAGCCTTTTATCTACTTTGATATCATCTAGTGGTACAATCATATCTTCATTAGCTAAACATTTCTGTAGATGAGATACATGGAATGTCGGGTGAATTCCACTTAACTCATCGGGTAACTCCAACCTATAGGCCACCTCTCCTACTCGAGCAACGATTCGGAAAGGCCCTATGTATCTCGGGCTCAACTTGCCCCGCTTTCTAAACCGAATGATCCCCTTTCAAGGTGAGACTTTCAACATAACTTTATCACCCACCTAGAACTCAATCGGTCTACGCCCTTTGTCAGCATACGACTTCTGCCTATCTTTAGCTGCCTTCATAAAGGCTTTGATCTTTTCAAGTTTCTCAGTAGTAGCCTCGATCACCTCAATACTTCCCAACTCCTTTTGACCAATATCACCCCAACAAACGGGTGTTCTACATCTCCTACCGTATAGCATCTCATAAGGGGGCATACAAATACTAGCATGATAACTATTATTGTATGAGAATTCGGCTAACGGTAAGTGGTCATCCCAACTTCCTCCAAAATCAATTACGCATGCTCGAAGCATATCTTCCAGCGTTTGAATGGTTCTCTCCGACTGACCATCCGTCTGTGGATGATAAGTCGTGCTAATGTGTAACCTCGTCCCCATCGCATCATGAAATCTCTTCCAAAACTTAGATGTAAACCGGGTGTCACGATCAGACACAATAGACATCGGTACACCATGACGTGCTACAATCTCTTTGATGAATAGATTTGCTAACCTCTCAGACGAATACGTCTCACGGATCGGTAGGAAGTGAGCACTCTTCATCAAACGATCAACTATCACCCATATGGCATCATACCCTTTCGCAGTACGCGGTAGCTTCGTAATAAAGTCCATGGTGATATGCTCCCACTTCCACTCGGGTATATCCAAAGGTTGGATTTTCCCGTACAGCTTCTGATGCTCGGCCTTCACTTGCAAGCAAGTAAGGCACTTACTCACATACTCCGCCATATCGCGCTTCACACCCGGCCACCAATAATCTTTCTTCATATCCTGATACATCTTTGTGGCACCGGGATGGATAGTGTATCGAGTCTTGTGAGCTTCTTCCATGATCTTCCCATGTAAATCCCCATAACGAGGAATCCACATTCGTCTGAATCGGGTCCTAAAACCGAGAGTGTTCTCACCCAATTCCGTGACTAGACCTCTCATCCTTTCCGAGTTAAGGCGATCTTCCTTCAACGCCTCGTCTTGAAACTCCTTGACTTGCGCATCACATCGGAGGTCATAACCAACTGGTAAGCTTTCACCTGAATTAGCTCGGGTCTCTTTTCAACTAAGGGCATCCGCCACTACGTTGGCCTTGCCTGGATGGTAATGGATTTCACAATCATAATCTTTTATAATCTCCAACCATCTCCTTTGCCTCATATTCAAATATTTCTACTCGAAGAAGTACTTCAAGCTTTTGTGGTCCGTGAAAATGGTGCACTTCGTCCCGTACAGGTAGTGCCTCCAAATCTTTAGTGCAAAGACCACAACTGCTAGCTTCAAATCATGAGTAGGGTAATTAACCTCATGAACTTTTAACTGTCGGGATGCGTAGGCTATAACCTTCCCTCGCTGCATCAACACGCAACCCAACCCCAAGTAAGAAGCATCTGAATAGACCACCAAATCCTTGCTTCCTTCGGGTAATGATACGACAGGAGCTTGAGTCAACCTTGCCTTCAACTCTTTGAAAGCCTTCTCTTGCTCTTGATCCCATACAAACTTCACATCTTTACGGGTCAACTTAGTCAATGGAGAAGCTATCTTTGAGAAGTCTTGGATGAATCTTCTATAACAACCTGCCAATCCCAAGAAACTACAGATCTCGGATGGCATCTTCGGTGTCTTCCATTGCATCACCGCCTCCACTTTTGCCGGGTCTACCATAATCCCTTCAGGATTCACCACATGACCCAAAAACTAAACTTTGTGCAACCAGAACGCGCACTTGGAGAACTTAGCATACAACCTCTCCTTTCTCAACGTCTCCAACACCTCCCGAATGTGACCAGCATGCTCCTCCTCACTCTTCGAATAAATCAGGATATCATCAATGAACACAATCACTGATTTATCCACATCAGCTGACACACTTGATTCATCAAATCCATAAAAGCAGCTGGCACATTAGTTAAACCAAAAGACACAACGAGAAACTCGTAGTGTCCATAACGCGCGAGAAAAGCTGTTTTAGGAATATCTTTCTCCTTCACCTTCAAGTGATGGTAACCAGATCCAAGGTCTATCCTCGAAAACCAACTGGCACCTTGGAGCTGATCGAACAAGTCATCAATCCTCGATAACGGATACTGGTTTTTCACCATCAACTTATTCAACTCGCGGTAGTCAATGCACATCCTCATACTACCGTCCTTCTTCTTTACAAATAAGACCGAAGCACCCCAAGGAGAGATACTCGATCTAATGAACCCCTTATCAAGCAATTCTTGTAGTTGCTCCATCAATTCCTTCATTTCAGAGGGGACTAACCGATACGGCGCCTTAGCAACAGGTTGGGCACCGGGTATCAAGTCAATCTGGAACTCAATCTCATGGTCTGGTGGCATACCTGGTAAATCTTCTGGGAACACGTCTGGGAACTCACGCACAACCGGTAGATCAGACAGTTGTGGTGTTGGCGTATCAACATCCTTCACGTAGGCCAAGTAGGCACTACATCCACACCTCGTTCACTTTCCCGCCACCGCCATTGAAATCACCTTCGGAATCGTAGTGACTCGGTCACCGTAGATCGTCACTAAACTCCCATCAGGCACTGTCAATTGGATCATCTTCTTTCGGCATACAATATTCGCCTCATAAGCCGCTAACCAGTCCATCCCTAGGACTACATCAAACCTGCCTAAGGTCATCACAAACGGTCTAACAGGAAACTTACGCCCTTCAAGTTCTACCTCACAACCTTCTATCAGATCAACAATCCTGGTAGACTTACCTATGGAAGTTTCTACATTGAAGGGCTTATCAATCCTTCTACTACTAACAAGCAAATTAGCACAGAAAGTAGCAGAAATAAAACTCTTACTCATACAAGAATCAAATAACACAGAAGCTAGAGTTTGGTTTACTAGAAACGTACCTAACACAACATCGGGGTCCATCCTAGCCTCCTCTTGGGTCATCGTAAATGCTCTAGCGCTCGCCCTCTGCCCTTCAGTTCTGGTCCTCTTCCCTGCCCCAGAACTCTCAGCCCTCGGCTTCTTGCAATCCCTACTCATATGGCCCTCTTCGCCACAGTTATAATACCTCCTTACCCCGCAGTTCGTCGCTACATGTCCTGTCCTCCCACACTGGAAACAGACATTGGATCCCAATCTACACTCCCCAGCATGCTCCTTCCCACATTTAACACACCTCTTGGGTCCCGAACCGGGCGTGACCATACGTCGGTCATCCACCCTCGCAATCTTTTTGTTTGGAGCGGTCCCGCCACGTCCAAACCGCATACATTCCAGTTCTTATCACCGCCACCTTTCTTACTCACCTCAGCCACCACCACTTCACGCTCTTCATACAGCCTCGTAGCCAAATCAACCACCGACCTAAAAATGCTCGGTCGGGTGGCAATCATGTGCCTGCGAATATCCGACATCAAGCCCTGGATGTATCTCTTGATCTTTCATGACAGAGGCGTCACCTGATCCGGCACCAGCCGTGCCATCTCGTTAAACTTGGTGGTGTACTGCTGATGTGTCATAGTTCCCGCCTCCAACTGTAGGAACTCTCTTTCCACCTTGTCCAACTCCCTATGAGGACAGAACTCCTCAATCACTAACTTCTTCAGCTCAGTCTATCTCATCCTACCAATCACCCTGCTACCCTTGGCTTGGATGATATTGTCCCACCAACACAGAGCCGAGTCCACAAATGAATGAGTGGCAAACTTCACTTTCTAGTCTTCTCGGCACTCGCTGATATCAAGAACAACCTCCATCTCTCTCACCCATCGGTGAGCAGCAGCAGCAGTGCCATTTTCATCAAAAGGCGGGGGCTTGCATCTTTGAAATGCCCCATAGTTACAGCCTCATGCTGCCTCAAGCACAGGCTCTTCTTCTTCCTCGTCACTAAAGACAACCATCTCAGTCTCCGGTTGCTCTCTTTCCTCCGCGGGTCTCCTCCTCTCCTTCATCTCTCCTTCACATATATCCTTAATCACTTCGGTCACCACAGACGGTAAGATCATCTGCATGACCTGGTGTACCTCTTCCACCACTGCCTCCTTCACTGAGGCCCTTAAGTTAGCACTCTCATTACCACCCTCTGGATAAAGGGGTCTCGGGCTCTTCAAGAGCTGTCTCTTTAGCTCTAGACTTCTCTCTCGTGACCCGTGGTCCAGCACCACGTTCACCACGGCCTCCACCTCGAGAAGCCTTAGAAGATCTACCTCCAGTCATCCTCTAACACACTATAAGATTCAAACACCAACACGGTCATTCAAGGTAATAGCTCAGATTATGTCAAGTATAGTAAGTCCCTAATTACAGTGGCCAGTTGTGATTAGCCACTTACTTTACTCTTCATACCCTAAGCATTTCCTATCCTGACTACATTAGTATCTAAATCTACTAAAAGTGCATAAGGCACGTAACATGTGCACATACTACTGGTTAAAATTAAGGAAAATACCTATGGCACGTAGCTACTCGGACTGGCATCCCTTCCCTTTTGTCCCATTCTCAGTTTAAGTTTAGGTTTTAAAAAATATTTACCCAATTCACTTAAACTTTTGCCTTTGATACCAACTTGTAAGGCCCCGTTTCCGGAACGCTTACAGCTGGTCAATCATCGCACATAAAACATAAATCATACATTTTACATTACTAAAACATCACAGCGAAAATAATTTTGACAAACCATTTCTTATATAAATGAACGCTTTTGCAAAACAATACAATACAGTTCACAAATGGATGCCATCCAAAAAATGCCAAGTAGCTGCCCCGTGCCATCCTCAGCAACATTTACCTGCCAACTGGAAACACATAAAAGTTAGCATTGCTGAGTGAGTTCTAGTTTTATAAAATAAAATACTTTTACTTCCGTTTAAAACCATTATTTACTTTCATATGCGATCATGCATCATACGTACAAGTAGATAATCTTATTATTATCTTTCATCATCATTCGTATTCTTTTCATTCATTCATCAATGTACGGCATCATTACCATTCGTTCTCATTCATTAACTTTCTTGCCATACATTCCATTCATTCATCATTATCTTTCACTTTACATTCTGAACCAATGCCATAAGCTATACCCCAAACGTAGGCACGAACCGGATACTGGGCCGAAGTCTATAAGTAGACCCCTAACATTGTGCATGTAGCTTGGCACCAGTACCGGGGCAAGCGACATAGGTCCCATACATCTGGTCAGTCATAAAGACTGGACCCGTGTGTGTATCCTTACGGGTTAGCTAAACCACACACAGTTGAGCTAACGACATTTTAGAGTCGTGCACCTCCTTACATTTGCTTGCAAGACTTTCCATTTCATCCTTCATTCATTAATGCATGCATTCTTTCATTCTTTACGTTCCTCTTTTCATTCATCATTCCTTTTTGCTTTCATTACATAATACTTTACATTCATTATTTCATCATTAGCATCATACCACGTAAAGCCACGGAAATATACATAATGAGGAACATAAGAAAACATACATAAACATAACATAGGCAGGCATACATACGTAAACATCATCACCCAACATCACATAACCTCATATAACCTTCATACATTACCCTAGGGAATATCCCAAGTCAAAGCCTAAAACTTTCCTTTTTTTTCCAAATTTTCAGAAAATTTTCTAAGGCATTAGGCGCATGGGCACTATGCAGGCGCATGACCTTTCAAGTGCATGGGAACACTTAGGCGCATGGGAAACCTATGGGCGCATGGGCACTATTTGGGCGCATGACCTCAACACTTAGGCGTTTGAACAACTTTCTGGGCGTTTGGGCACTATTTGGGCGCATGGACTTACTTTGGCACAAGGGCACTCTAGGCGCATGGACACTTAGCCAAATTTCAGCCTAAATCCTAGGCGCATGGGAAACCTCTGGGCGCATGGGCACTATTTGGGCGCATGGGTTTGGACGCATGGGTTTGGGCGTTAGGGAACACTTAATCAAATTTGAACCTTTTCAGGCGCATGGGTACTGTTTGGGTGCATGGGGTTGGGCGCATGGGGAACTCAGGCGCATGGGCCACTTTCAGGCGCATGGCCAACTAACTTTAACTAACATTCACATTTCAGTCCCCAAATCACATCCGAATGTGTTCTAAGCTTAGTTCTAGCATCCTAAGTAACATAAACACATTTCTAACATCATCAAAACATCATAACACCCAATTCACACCCCACCCACATACACATACACAAACACATACGGGTACAAATACCCATTTTATAAAAACATTCATACATGCATTTCCAGCCCCAAATCATCTAAAACATGTAAAAAGGGGTTCTAGAACTCACCTTATGCAACTTTCAAGTGTGACTTCCTTAAAACTCGTATGCAATGAGCTCAACACCTAAAACCCACCAAAACACACACCCGAACACACACAAACACATATAAGCATAAACCCGAGGCTATAATCAGCCAAGAACAACTTAAAACAATGAACTCTTATCTTGAATTCAAATTCTTCTTCTTGTTCTACAAATACCTGAGAGCTTTTCTCTGATCTCTCTCTCTAAAACCGATGAAAAAGGTGATGTGCAAGGTGTATGGGCCGCCATACACCTTTTGTACAAAATATTATATATTATTTAGTCCTTTTTACACCTTTAACCCCCCTACTTGGGTTTTATTGCATTTCCTTCTTTTACTTTACTTTTATTCTTCATTTCACATCTTTAAAAAAATATTCGGGTGTTACAACATGAATCTTGAATTTGATTTTCTAGGATTTAAAATCCGCTTTAGTTTCCAACTTAAGAGGTTGGTATGATGATCCATCGGCAAAGTTACTCATTTTTAGTCGAAGTATAAGAGTTCACCTAAAACAAAGCTTCCTTTTAATGAACTAATTTATGACAAGAACTTAATTATTGAATAACTAAGCAATAAGAGTAACAAATCAGTCAATCCTCTTAATGATTATTAATATCAAATCAAGGATTTTGTTAATGTTTTTGTTCAGCTGATTGAACAGTTATTGAATATCAATCAATGACACTGATCTATGTTTCAATTAACATGAATATAGATCAATGTTAACCAAGCAATGTAATAGTACTCGCTGAAAGACAAATCACTGTTTTATCGATTTTAAAAATTAACACTTCACACCAAAACGATTTTACTTAAAATCAATAGATCTAATCAGAAAACTGATAGATCTAATGAAATAAGTGATCAATTAAACAATTCTAACACGAATAGATCAATCGATCTAAATCAATGAGCACTTGGCTCTGATACCACCTGTGAATCCAAGGATCGCAATCAGGAATTATCAGTGTTAGATTGAGTTCAAATTAATGATCGCAGAATTATCACTAATCATTGTTTAATTGATAAAGTAATAAATATCAAATACAATAAATATTAATAATGAAGAACGCAATGATCGCAGAATTATCACTAATCATTGTTTAATTGGACATGAACTAGAATTCTTGGTACTAGAGTTCAGAGTTGAGTCCTCAGTCTTCACCACTTCAAACCATGTAGAAATACAGACTTGTTTCTTCTTGGAGTTGAAGGTGGTCTTGATTTCTTGAGCCTTCTTTGATCTTCTTTTGGTTGCTCTAATCAATTTCTTCCTCTTAGACTTTGTCATCCTTGGTTTCTTCCTCTTCTCAAGAGAATAGTGACCCTTGTTAGGATGATCTTCTTCACTCTTCTCAGATCCATCCGTCATTACCTCCTCTTCATCCTCTTCTTTAATGGGGACCATAAGTGGAAGCTCATCTTGATGAGTTCCACACCTAGGAGATCTTGTTCTAATAACACACTTTTGCATGCAAGATGAGCATATCATGTTCTTGAAGGTCTCTTCTTCAAGAACACATTTCTCTGCCCTGGCTTTACTGATCACAAGCTTAGCCTGACATTCACTTAACTTAGTGATGAGGTCTTTGATCTGAATCCTGCAGTTGGTATGTTCATGCTTAAGAGTGGAAATGGTATTCTCTAAATCTTCTATTTTAAGTTTGTAATCATTTTTAGCTCTTTGAAATCAACTTTTAAAATGTTTAAGGACTCAAGATCAGATGTCATCACTAAGTTATAGGACCTATATCTATTAACTTTAGCAATACCTTCTAGGGTACAAAGATGTTCCAATACCTTGGCTTCTTCTTGATCTGCCATCAGTGCTTGGTTTGGAGATGCATCTTTAACCTAGAAGTTCCAATCAAAACCTCCTTCTTCAATAGCAACTGTAGCTTGCTGCTTGGGCTTCTAAGTGTGTGGAGCTCCCTTAGTGTAGTTTGGCCTAGGATGTGCTTGGCCACTATTTGTCCTTGGTGCCATGCACTCCCTAGCAAAGTGTCCTATCTAGTTATAATTGTAACACTTCACTTCACTTTTGTCTAGTCCAAACTTTCCACTGGATAAATTGCTAGGAAACTTCCTCCCTGTCCTTTTGTAGAATTTCTTGGCTCTATGAGTGAGAAGAGCCATCTATTGGACTATCTCTATGTACTCCAGGTCATCTGGATGGATGCAGTCAAAGTCTTCAAGGGTGAAGAGAAAGTTGCATGTGCTTTCATCAGCAGACACAAAGGCTTGTGATGAGCTTGTCTTTTGAAATAGGCTTCCTTGGATGTAGCTCTCCCTTGGTGTCTCCGGGAAGGTGATGAAAGGGCACTTTTGTGAGTTATCAGGGTAGCAGATGAGATGATGTTATGGTTCTTTGCAATCCCTTTCAACCACATGAAGGGCTGAACTCTGCTGCTTGTTAGAGTTACCAGATGGATTTTGCATGTTCATTTCTATCTAGTAGCCACTGAGAATACCATACAACTCAGTAAGAGTAAGAGTCTTAAGGTTCTTAGTTCTCTTAACAACCACACGATAGTGTGTCCATTGTCTAGGAAGAGAGGACATGAACTTCCTCACAATGTCCCTGTTCTCAAGCGTTCCTTCAACATCCATTAGAGTATCCACAATCTCAACAAACGTAAATATTTTTGAGTCATGGTTTCACCTGTTTTGAAGGTGAAGTTCTCAAGCTACTGCTTCAAGATGTCCTTCTTGTTCTCTTTTGCTAAAGTGGACCCCTCATACATGAGCTTCAATGCATCCCATAGTTGCTTAGCAGTTTTGCACTTCTTGAAGCCTTTGTATATGTAGTTAGGAAGAGCAGTTTCGAGGGTAGTCATGGCTTTCTGATCTACATCTATCTTCTTCCAGTCTTCTTTAGAGTAGTCAGCCACTTCCTTTGGTATCATGCCACCTCCAGCAGCAACTAAAGAGGTGCATGGTACATGAGGTCCAAAGACAATAGACCCCCACATCCTAGAGTCTTGAGACTTGATGAAGCCTCCCATTCTTTGGCATCAAGTATCAAAATCATCAAGAGTGATCAGTGGAGACTTTGTCATGGTACCAATTTCCATAACAACCTTTGTGATAGCTACCATTTGAGATGTTAAGTGATTTGTGAAACTAAGTGATTTAAGATGGTGAGATCTTACAATCAAGATCCTAGAATACTCTTACACCATTTGTAGGATTGGTTAAGGGTGGTCAATACAATCAGTTTCACAATAAGGAGAGTGTTAGAACACTTAACAAATCAATAGGGAACTAGGTTTATGTAGTGGATACTAAGAGCACAAGCAATTAATGAGACATACAAAAAGAACAAGAACAAATAAATATGGATTTCAAGAATGCTGTATATTGCTCTCAAGTTTTTTTACAACTGTTACAAAGCATCAAAAGAAATATAAGAACATGAGATACTTTATACTACATCTTACAGCTGCCTATACTTTGAAAGCCAACTGGAAATACTAATGTAGACAACAAGATCAATGTACAGTCAAAAGGCCGATTGCCTTTTGACTTGTGACTATGACATGTCATAGCTCACATCCTAATATATTACAAAAAGGATAAAATGTATAAAGTAGAAAGTTACAGACTCTTAACCTTATCTACAGTTACAAAAGCATGGACTTTTTCACCAACTTATACAAGTTGGTGAATCTTCAGAGTTGCAGTGGAAAGTGGGTTAGCTTTATGCAAAAGTTGATTTGAGAAAGCATGTCTTCGGAAGAAATCAATCTTCACTTCATTGGCTTCGGAATACTTTGTCTTTAAAGCTTCAGAAGACTTCATCTTTTGCTTTGGAAGATTTGGTGTTCGGCTTCGAAAGATTTTACACTTAGAATATTTTTCTATGAAGAGTGTAAAACATCCGAAGTAACTTCTACCTTGTACATAAGTGCATGTATGCTGGAAGCTCTTTGGTTGCTTTGGTTGCATCAGCATTTCTAATATAACCTTACGGTTTTACCAAAAGTAAAATCATGCTTATGGTTCAAAACAATCATAAATTACTTCAATACTTACAAGCTAAAGTTTCTATTGCGGCTTTTGATCTTTTAGTTGGTGAGATCAACAAAATTCATCATCTAATGACATCCAACACATCGTATGGGTGTCATCTTTTTACCAATTATGGTCTTCCATGTGCATGTAGATTAAATCATTACTTTCAAATTGGTAAATATTTGTTTAACATTTATTTTTTTTACCATGAATATTATATTGTTCATATATATTTGTTATGTTTTTACTCATTATTTATAGGTCAAAATATACCACTCGATGACATTGATCTTTTTTGAAGAAATCTTGACTTTTCACTGGCGTATATTGTACGAGAGGAGAAAATAAATATACATAAAAATTGGAGATGGTGACATAACATTTACTTCTTCAACCAAAAAGAGTGAAAAGATTTGTAGTGGGCATGATAAAATCACTTATAAATCAAGTGAAATCAAAAAGCTCCGAAAGTGCAAACGAATACACACAATCGTCTAGAAAAGGATAAGCAACAAGATGTGATATTAGACCCTCGTAGACATAGTTGATACATGCAAGAACGAGAAAATATTCAAGTTCCTCTAAGATATTCAAGTTCGGTGGTGAAGTTTATACAATGGTCATTTCAACGCAGTCAATCAATATCTTTCAAAATAAGAGGCAAAGATATATCATCCCAATAGACCTTAAAGTTTTCATATACCCCGGGGGACAAAGAAAAGAACAACTATTACGGTTTTGTGATTCGATTCCATCCGTGTTCTACCCGTACATTTCGGGTGCAGATGATGTATATACGAATGGTAATTTTGGTTTTTGAGCTGTAGCAGTTGGATTGGGATACGATGAAAAACAATGGTGTTTTATTCGTTCCAAACTTATAGTGGAGCTAGATGAAAATGCACATCAGTACGATGATATGTTTCACGATATCAAGCGACTAAGAAATTCATTGGACTAGACGGGATAGATGCAGCTCCATATAAACATTGGATGACCGTGCCACCCACAACGATCTTAATTGCTAACAGGTTTCGTGTCCTTTTAATGTATATTTCAATCGCTAACAGTGCAACTTATTTTCCATTATGGTTATATCCTCATGATATCACTAAAAACCAATTGATTGCAGGCTTCGATTAATAGGTATCCAATGCCTTTTCCAAGTGGATATTAAAGAAATTATAAAACACCAAATGCTAATGATTGGGAGCTTATATACGAGGCACAATTTCAAAGATTTGCTGAATGAGAAAAGACGAGAAGCCCAAACATATTAATTTGTTATAAGTTGTATTATTATAATGGTGTTTGTAATAGTTTTTGTATTATTGTTATAATAGTCGGATTTTAATATAATATGCAATTTGTAATTATCTAATCACTAACTATGTAACTTTGAAATGCAATTTGTAATCATCAAATGAAAGACATTAAAACTAACTAGTTTTTAAATAAATACAATTTTTTACATCAAAACAGAAACAAAATACATCAAAATAACTACTCCAGAGGTGGCTGATCCGCTGCGTCATCGGCTGCCTCGTCACCATCTACTGGCGGCCTCACAAAAGAGACAATCTCCGGGCGAGGCGGAGGAACAATCCCCTGTGATGCAGCCCATGTGCTGCTAAGCTCCATCTGCCATAAAGGCATAGTGTGCATCTCCCGAATCAAAAGTATGGACTCAACCATAAACTCCCCGGTAGGTGGAATCTATCGGATAATAGTACTCGGCGGCGATGGCGCCTGCTATGGAGGGCCTTGTTGCCGCGCTCTAGGCTGCTGCACCTCCCCCTCCTTCTCATCAACCTGAAAGGGAGGGTGAAATATCATCCGACTACCATCAGTGGACCATCATAGGTTGTCGTCAAAACTGGCGGCAATACCCATGGCCAACACAGTCTGGCGGCCTAATATCCGCAGCGGGGCATCACTCGTCTGCCGCACAAGTAGCGCATCAGTGTATATCCTTCAACATGAGGCAATGATGGTGATATATGCTCCGCAAACTATAGGCCTATTCTGTAAATAATCAATAAGAAATAAATAAATTAATTAATTAATATTACTAACAGTTAATAAAAAATAATAAATAAATAATATAAGGTAAATGATACATTACCTTCCCGTTAACAATGAAAAGTAGATAAGCTGTCATACAGTGAGCAAGATTAACCCTCTTAGGGTTAATCAAGCTCGTAAAAAAAGACATCTCCAAGCGACACCTGCTCGGTGCTCTGGTCGTGCCTGGCAATAGTGCCGGCAATACACCGATGCAGATATCGGTGCAAAGGATCTCTGATAGAAGTCGCGCGAATTGCGCCCTCCCATCGCTGATCCGAGATAGTCGGGCACCACCCACTAGAGGTACTAGCTCAGATCGAAGTTCGTCCATGAGGAAACGGACGTCGGCTGCCTCCTTCTGTAATGCCCGAAATTTTCACGAAAAGATTGAAGAATAAAGTTCTCGCGCGAAGAGAGCTTTTCGTGTGAGAACCCCAGTGAAAAGTAGGAGTTGGGTATAAATAGCTAAGAACACCCATGTCTGACCCATATTCACATGAAAAGTGCTGCTGGTAGAGAGAGCATGCGGCTGTTTAGTGAAATAAATTGTAGAAACGAAGTGTTTAAGGTATGTAACTCGTGTTATGTACTAAAGAATGATTATTGATAAATATAATGCATGGTTATGTAGTTTTCGTTTGGTAAAGGCTTTAGGAAGGTTGTATTTATGCTAGAACTTCAAGCATTGAGTTTCTAGTCCCCTTTTCTAAGCAAGTTTTATGTTTTTGGGGCTATTATGCAGTTAGAGTGTACGGTACGAAATTGAATCTGATAGTTCTCGTGCTATAGGAAGTTCTCGCGTGATATGTATGTTTCGCATGACTATGACGATAGATTATGCAGGATTTGAATGTGGTAAGGTTCTCTCGAGAAAGGATAGTTCTCGCGCGAGATGATGATACATGGTTGACCTTTCGCATGGTATGCTGTTGTATGTACTTTTTTAGTTTTGTTATATTTTCATGTTAAACGTTTTTCAAAACATTATACTTTTTGATATGGCCTTATATGGTTCGATGTATATATATGTACGCGAAGTATTATGTATTGAAAGTGAAAGATAACGAAAAGAAAAGTGGAACGTAATGAATGAATGAAAGTCTTGCAAGCAATATGAATGGAGCTTTACAACTCATTGAGGGGTTGTTAGCTTAACTGTGTGTGGTTTAGCTAACCCATGAGGATGCACACAGCGGTCTATTCCTTAGGATTGATCGAATGTACGAAACAAGATCCTTGTCGCTTGCCTCGGTACTGAGTCAGCTTCGTGCATAATGTTTGGGGTTTATTTATAGACTTCGGGCCAGTACCAGCTTCGTGTACAATGTTTAGGGTATAGCATATGACAAGATCTAGATGATAGTGAAAGATAATGATAAACGTACAAAAAGTGCGATACGACGAAATCCAACGATGATGAAAGATAATAATAATTATTATCAATGTGTATGTATGATGTATGATCATGTGCGTAAGTAAAGAAAATGTTTTAAATGAATATAAAGTATTTTATTATTAAACTAGATCTCACGCAGCATCCCTGACTTTTGTATGCATAATAGTTGGTAGGTAATGACGCAGTTGTGAAGTGCAGGCATGGATGAGATAGCTATTGGAATGATCCAAGTCTGACATTCTAGATTTTGAGACAATGATTGTAATTTTCAAGTTTTTTGTGATACAACTACAAGAACAATGTTTGTCGTGTATTTACATTTATATATGAAAAGTTTAAATTACGCTGCAAAATGTCATGTTTTAAATGTTTTACGCTATGAATGACCAACTGTAAGTGTTCCGGGAACGGGGCCTTACAGGTTGGTATCAGAGCCAAAGTTTAAGAGAATTGGGTAAAATTATTTAACAACCAAGTCTTAATCTAAGAATAGGATGAAGGGAAAGGGATGCAAATCCTAGTAGCTACATGCCTGCTGGTAATTGCTTATGTAAATGTTTTATGTAAATTAATAGAAAAAGGAGTTATGTGAGGGTGCTATGCGGTTTATGTGCTCTTTGTAGATTTGAATACTGATGTAGTCAGGATAGAAAACGCTTGGGGAATGAAGACTAAAGTAAGTGGCTAATCACAACTAGCCATTGTAATTAGGGACTTACTATACTTGACATAATCTGAGCTATTACCTTGAATGATCGTGTTGGTGTTTGGATCTTATAGTATTTAGGAGATGGCTGGTGGAAGATCTTCGAAAGCTTCTCAAGGTGGAAGTCGTGGTGGTCGCTGTGCTGGGCCGCGTGTCACTAGAAGCAGAGCTAAGATTGCTGAAATGGCTCATGAGGGGCATGAACCCCATAATCATGAAGGCGGGGATGAGAGTGCTAATCTAAAGGCCTCTTGTGAAGGAGTCTATAGTTAATGAGGTTCATCAAGTCATGCAAACAATTCTGTCTTCTGTGGTGACCGAGGTCATTAGAGCCGTAAGGGAGGATGAAATGAAAGGGAAGAAGGAGAAGAAGAGCACTACTTCAAAGGGGTGTAACTATGGGGCATTTCAAACTGTTGTCTCAAATGATGAGGAAGAGGAGGAAACCAAGCAGGAAACTGCAAAGGGGTGTAACTATGGGGCATTTCAAAGATGCAAGCCTTCGACTTTTGATAGAAATGATAATGTTGCTACTGCTCACCGATGGGTGAGAGAGATAAAGGTTGTGTTGGATATGAGCAAGTGTAGGGATGATTAGAAAGTAACGTTTGTGGCTCACTCGTTTGTTGATACAGCCTTATGCTGGTGGGACAATATAGTCTAGGCTGAGGGAAACATGACCATTAGTAGGATGAGGTGGTTGGAATTGAAGAAGTTGGTGATTGAGGAATTCTGTCCTTATCAGGAGTTGGATAATATTTAGAGAGAGTTCCTACAATTGGAGGCGGGAACCATGACACACCAACAGTACACAACGAAGTTTAATGAGATGGCAAGGCTAGTGCCAGAACAGGTGACACCCACGTCACGGAAGATCAAAATATACGTCCAAGGTCTACTGACGGATATTCGCAGGCACATGATTGCCACCTGGCCAGGTACTTTTAGGTCGGTGGTTGACCTGGCAGGGAGATTGTACGACGAGAGAGAGGAGGTGATTAACAAAGGTGGTGGTGACAAAAATTAGAATGGGAAACGATTTGGCAGTGGTGGTTTCACTCCCAAGAACAAAAAGGTAAGGGTGGATTACGGGAAGGTGGTGACAGCAGGTACAGGGACGAGGAAGTGCAGTAAGTGCGGGGAGGAGCATGCGGGGGAATGCAAATGGGGATCAAACATCTGCTTCAAGTGCGAGAAGGCAAGGCATATGGCAAAGGGTTGTATGGGAATGAGGTATTATAACTGCACTGAAGAGGGCCATTTAAGCAGGGATTGAAAGAAACCGAGGGCTGAGAACTCCGGGGTAAGGAAGGGAATCAAGAAGGAGAAGGAGAGGTAGAGGGCTAAAGCCAAAGCATTTACTATGACTTGGGAGGAGGCTAGGGTGGATCCCGACATTGTGTCAGGTACTGTTGGACCAAAAGAACCAATGAGCCTGATCAGAAAAACCTTTAAGTCCCACAGACATTACAACAATTGAAGTAGTCTGCAACAGCTGAAGACATCAACTGATAACAAGGTCTGAAGACAAAGTCTGAAGTGAAAGAGCTGAAGACAAAGTCTGAAGTGAAAAAGCTGAAGACAAAGTCTGAAGCTAAAGAACTGAAGACAAAGTCTGAAGACAAAAGCTGAAGACAAAGACTGAAGACCAAGTTTCAGATGTTGTCACAACAGCTGAAGAAGACCTCTTCAGTAGTTGTGATGGTTTCCTTTCAGTAGTTATATTTTCCTTTCAGTTCTTTTGTAATCAGTAGTTTTATGTTTCTTGTAATCAGTACTTGTAGTTTCAGTAGTTTTAGTTTCATCTTGTACTTAGCATACTCTGAGATGTTCTCAGTTGTTGTGAACATTCTCAGTAGTTTGCTTACTTTCAGTTGTTTGTAATAATTCTGTTAGATGTCACTATCAAGTGACATCAGCAGACGTCACATTCCTTTATATAAGGAATGTTGACCTAATTGTAACCTGCGAAGCTTAGCGGCTGTGTGAAGCTTAGCGGCTGCCATACCGAAGCATTTTGTGCATGAATGATATTATCCCTTTTGCAGAAAACCCTCTTTCTCTATAACCGTGTACTGTTCCATTGAATATCTATTGTGTTCTTGCTATATTTGTCTAATTCTTGTTCTAATTCCGCTGCAATTCAACTCTAATTGATCAAACTTAGATCGCTGATCCTGTCAAATGGTATCAGAGCGGGTTAATCATTGATCTGTTTAATAATTGATCATTGAAACTGCTATTTCGATATCTAAAGTTTGATCGAATTAGCATATTTGCAAGAATTGGTTATAGAGATTGATCTTCTGCTGCTTCTCGTTATTCAATTTGAGTTTCTTCTTGGTTCATATTGAGTTTGTTGTGTTTTTGTGCTAAATCTGTTGAAACTTGATTGAATTGGTTTGAATCTGAGAATGACTACTCTATCTAATGACCCTTACAATACTGGCTCCTCAACCAAGCCTCCGATGCTGGTTAGGAGTGAGTATAACATATGGCAACGAAGAATGCTCCATCACCTGTCTGTTAACAGTTAGGTTGTTGGACATCTGTGGTTCACGGTCCACACAAGCCTATGGTGAACAATCCGGAGACCAACCAAATGGTTCCGAAGAAGAAGGAGCAATACTCAGATGAAGATCGTAAACTGTTTGAGATTGATGCTAAAGCCCATGGAATTCTGGCCATGGCACTGCCTAATGAAATCTATTCTGGGCTTATGCATCATGAAACTGCTCATGACCTCTGGAATGCTTTGAAGGAACAATTCGGAGGAACTGATGAGGTCTTAGCAAACAACAGAGAAATCCTCGCCCAACAATATGAGACATTCTCTCATAGGAAGGGTGAGACACTGACTCAACAGTTTGAGCGTTTCTCCTGCTTGATCTCTGAGCTGAAAATGGTCAAGCATGAGTATACTAACAGCCAGATGAACAACAGATTCCTCAGATCACTGCCTGAGAGATGGGACACATACACCATTGTCCTACGCTCCAGTGCAAATCTGGATAGCCTATCTCTCACCCAACTCCATGGGAAACTGCTTACATTTGAAAGAGAGATAGAGCAGAAAAGGAAACTGGCATCATCAGGAAAGCTCACTGATGACTTTGTACCAGGAACACTGCCTTGGTCGGTCATGAGTCAGAATATGCTGGATCAGAAAGCCATTATGATGAGCATATAGATTTCTCTTCAAACAGTTCTGATCATGCATTTGTTGGTGTTGACAGTCATTCTGGGTGTAATAGTGATAATTTATGCTTTATCATGGATGATTTGAAGGGTATTGCTGATGATGATTTAGAAGAGATGGATATTTTGAGCCAAATGGCCTTGATCAATATCAGATCTCAAAAGTTCTACAAGAGAACTGGTAGGAAATTTCCAGGACTCTCTGGCAAAACCAAAGTTGGTTTTGACAAGAGTAAGTTGAGGTGTCACAAATGCCACAGGCTTGGGCACTTTGCAAGAGAGTGTAGATCAACTGGATCTAACTCCTCTGCACCCTTTGTGACCTTTCCAAGCAATAGTTCACAAAAAAAGGGCAACATCCTGCTAGTTCTGGTCATCACTCACAACCTCAATCTCCTGCATATTTTGTCCCTCAGGGTCCAATGCCATATCCATATCCCTGCTATTACATGCCACAGCCAAATCCAGTTCAAGTTCCTATAGCACAACAACCTCAAGCCCTACCTGAGCCTCAACCATCTCCATCACAATCTCAACCTCATCACAGCTTCTTCACACCAGGAGTTGTTGACTGGAGCAGCTTACCAGATGATCTTTCTGGTTTCAATGAGCAATTATTTGCTGGTGCTGGTCAACATGGTGGTGAACATCCTTTTGGGAATCTTGCTCTCATGGCCCTGGAGTCTACTGAGGGTTCCTGCTCCAATGCATCATCTTCACAGGTAACCCAGGTATCTTCTGAGGCTAAAGCCAAGTTATGTTCTGAATCATGCATAGCTGCCTTTGTCTCTATTAGAGAGGCAAATGTAGCTTTAATCAATCAAAATCTTGAGCTTGAGAAAACTATTTCCAAAAGAAAAGCTGAGTATGAGTCTGCTCTTAATGACAAAGATGATGAGATTTACAAGCTTAAATGCCAACTTAATGATGAAAAGGCTAAGGTAGAGGTCATACTTGAGAACCACAGAAGTCTCAAAGAGACACTTGCAGCTACCCAAGTTGAGTGTGACCGCTGGGTAACATCCTGCAAGGGATTTGAAATGCTTCTCAGCAAGCAAACAGCTTCAAATGTGAAGTTTGGAATAGGTTACAATCATACTGCACCACCTACTGATTTTACTTCAAAATCAATAGTAAAATCTGAAGGTGAAAGTAATTTCCAAACCACATCATCATGTGATTCATCCTCAAATGATAATACAAAATTAGAGGATGAAGTCAGTGTTAAGATCTCAGCAAATCAATTGCCTGATGGTTTAAATGCTGATAAACACATGAAGCTGAGCAATTCAGATGTTGTCCCTCAAAGTACTCCAAGTACTGAAGGGCAAGTCACAACATCTGAAAAGCATTTCAAATCTGCTGAAATAAAAGGATTAACAACTGCTGAGGAATCTATCATACGGTCTTTCAGGACGGATAGAGAACAGCTGAAGAACAAGTCTTCAGTTGTTACCGATCCTTCAGTACTTAACACAAGTACTGAAAGGAGGAAAGTACTGAAGATCACACCTTCAGTAGTTTCCACTTCAGCAGTTGATCAATCCAAGATGAAGAATAAGCCATGTGAAATATGTGGTAAATTCAATCATCTATCTGATGAATGCTGGTACAAAAAGGGTTCCAAACTCAACAGAGATAAGCTCATTAAAGAAGAGATTAATAAAATGAAAAATGAGTTTGAGACCAAGTTTGTACCACAGTCATCTCAAACTGATAAACCCAAGGCCTCACCAAAATCCAAAAAGAAGGATGGGGTTTATCAGAAAACAGCTGATAGTGTTCCTCATGATAAACATCAGACTAAGTCTGTGAATTTCAAGAAGGAGGAAATGGTGGGTCACAGGAACTCATCAAAAACAAGTACTGATGTGTCAAATGAGCTGAAGGCTTTAGCAACAAATCAGACACAACTTGTTATGATGGTTCAGCATTTGTTGGGGAGAGTTAACCAACTAGATGCACCTGTGATCAAACCACTGAAAAGGAAATCCAAGCCCAAATCTAAGAAATCCATTTCAGCACCATCTCCACCTTCATCAGCTGTTAATCATGAGAAACAAGTTATGGTTAAATCTGTTGATGAAAACAGACCCAAAACCAAAAAGGTTTGGGTCTCTAAAGCTAACTAGTTTCTTATGATAAATGCAGGGTTCTTCAGCATGCCAAAGAAGCATCTGGTATGTAGACAGTGGAGGATCTATGCATATGACTGGGAGCAGTTCTCTTCTTAATGACTACTCTCAAGGAAAGAAGGGATTTGTCTCATTTGGAAATGATGCTAAGGGTTACATCATCGGGAAAGGATTTGTGTCAAATGGAGAAATCAGATTTGATGATGTTAACCATGTGGAGAATCTCAAGTATAATCTACTGAGTGTCAGTCAGATGTGTGATAAAGGGCATGTTGCACTTTTCACAAGCCAGAACTGCCGGATTCTGTCTTCCAAAGTTCTGAGGCTGATTGACAAGGTATTGGATGAACATACTCTCCTGAAGGCCAACAGGATAGGAAGAGTATATGCCTTGGATTTGTCAAAGAAGATTGATTTAAAAGGTCATCCTTGCCTGTTCTCCAAGGCCTCTCCTCAGGAATCTAAACTGTGGCATAGAAGGCTGGGTCATGTTAATCTCAAAAACATGAATCAGCTGATCCACAATAGTTTAGTGAGAGGTCTACCAATAAAGGAGTTCCACTGTGATGAAACCTGCACTGCTTGTTTAAAAGGAAAACAACACAAAGTTTCATTCCCTCCTATAGAAGAACCAAAGTCCACTGCCTGCTTGCAATTACTGCACATGGATCTCTTTGGTCCTGTGAGAGTAATGAGCATGGCAAAGAAGAAATACTGTCTGGTAATTGTGGATGATTACTCCAGATTTGTATGGACCTTCTTCTTGCATTCAAAGGATGAGGCTGCTCAGACAATTATTAACTTTGTGTTGTATGTTGAGAAGCAGTATTCCCTATCAGTCAAGTGTATAAGAAGTGATAATGGAACTGAATTTAGAAACCATACACTTGATGATTTCTACCTTTCAAAAGGAATCAAGAGGCAGTATAGCATCCCAAGGACTCCAGAACAAAATGGAGTAGTGGAGAGAAAGAACAGGACCCTAATTGAAGCTGCAAGGTCCATGTTGGCTGACTCTGGTTTGCCACTGACCTTTTGGGCTGAAGCTGTCAACACAGCATGCTATGTGCAAAATAGAGCTTTAGTGAATCAGAGGTTGATGAAGACTCCTTATGAAGTTCTACATCATTTGGCTCCTCTAATTTCATTCTTCAGAGCATTTGGGTGTCCTTGTTACATTCTCAACACAAAGGATCAACTCCAAAAGTTTGATTCTAAGGTGGATGCAGGGTATTTTGTTGGGTATTCATCCACTTGCAAGGCTTACAGAGTGTTCAACTGCAGAACAAAGATGGTTGAAGAAACCTTGCATGTGAAGTTCAATGAATCTCCTAAGGACAAAATCCCACAAAACCCTGTGGAGTTGTTTGATCTGGACATACTGCAATATGTTCCTTATCAGCCTCCAGCTGTTGCAGATCATGTGAATTCATCACCTTCTGCAGCTAGTCATCCATCTGGTGGTACTGATGTTGATGATGATCCCAGTACTCACCTATTCAAGTTTAGTGATCAACTGCCTGAGTCTACTAAACTTGATGTTCCTGTAGCTTCAGTAGCACCATCCACAACAAATGCTGATGAGATTTCTGAATCCTCTACTTCATTTGACTTGCCATCTAATACTTGGTTTCAAGAATCTGGATCAACATCTGTTGCTGCTGAGCGTGCTACAAACACTTGCACAGATCTCATAGTGTACCAAGAGCTGAAGAATCACCCAATGTCTCAAATCATTGGTGATATCAATGCTGGTGTCTCAACTAGAAGTCAATTGTCCAACTTCTGCTTCTATGCTCTCTTCATCAGTCAGCAAGAGCCAAAGAACTATCATATTGCATTAAGAGACAATGGATGGGTTGATGCCATGCAGCTTGAGCTTCTTCAGTTCAAAAAGCAGCAAGTGTGGGAACTGGTTCCTCTACCCCCAGGTAAGTGTGCAATAGGCACTAAATGGGTGTTTAGGAATAAAACAGATGAAAATGGGCAAATTGTCAAGAACAAGGCCAGACTGGTTGTCCAGGGGTTTTCACAAGAAGAAGGTATTGATTATGATGAAACCTTTGCCCCTGTAGCCAGACTGGAGGCAATTAGATTGTTCTTAGCCTATGCTGCATTCCACAATCTTAAAGTTTTTCAAATGGATGTCAAAAGTGCATTTTTATATGGTAAAATAAAAGAAGAGGTTTATGTGTGTCAACCACCAGGTTTTGAGGATAATAAACATCCTGATTGGGTGTATAAACTTGATAAGGCTCTTTATGGGTTGAAACAAGCTCCTAGAGCCTGGTATGAAACACTGTCAAATTTTCTTCTTCAGAATAATTTCACTAGAGGCTCCATAGATAAAACTTTGTTCATTAAGAAAGTGGGTCAGCATAAGCTCCTTGTTCAAATTTATGTTGATGATATTATTTTTGCATCCTCTGATCCACAGTTGTGTGATGCATTTACAAAGTTGATGCAACAAAAATTCGAAATGAGTGCCATGGGAGAATTACAGTTCTTTCTAGGTTTGCAAATCAAACAAAAGGCTGATGGAACTTTCATTCATCAGTCAAAATACACAAAGAGTCTTTTGGAAAAGTTTGATTTACAAAACTGTAAGCCCTGTTCTACTCCCATGTGCAGCACCACACAACTGGATGCAGATCAGAAAGGTAAAGCTGTTGATGAAACACTTTACAGATGTATGATTGGGTCCTTGATGTACTTAACAGCTTCTAGACCAGATATTATGTTTGCAACTTGTGTTTGTGCTAGATTTCAGGCTGCTCCTAAAGAGTCTCATTTGATTGCAGTCAAGAGGATCTTTAGATATCTGCAAGGTACTCAATCTCTAGGTCTTTGGTATTCCACTGGGCACTCTTGCAAATTAGTTGCTTTTTCTGATAGTGACTATGCAGGGTGTAAATTAACTAGAAAATCAACTTCTGGTGGATGTCAATTCCTAGGCAACTGTTTGGTTTCTTGGCAGAGTAAGAAACAAACATCTGTTGCTACATCCACTGCTGAAGCCGAGTACATTGCTGCTGCAAGTTGTACATCTCAGGTACTCTGGCTTCAGAATCAATTATTGGATTATGGCATTACAGAGACTAAGACTCCATTACTAATGGATAGTGCTTCAGCTCTTTGTATTGTCAAGAATCCAGTCCAGCACTCTAGGACCAAACATATTGAGATCAGACACCATTTTATTAGGGATTGTTTTGAAAAAGGTCTGATTGATCCAAAGTTTGTTCCTAGTGCTGATGAGCTTGCAGACATATTTACTAAGCCTTTGGACAGTTCAACTTTCCAAAACCTAGTGTTAAGGCTTGGTATGCTGCAGCTAGAATAAGTGACAACTACTGATGATCTCAGTCAACAAGTACTGATGAGCATTCGTATACTATTGTCACAAATAAGTACTGATAAGTTCTTTTATCCTCAGTAGTTTTCATAACTACTGAAGACTAAATTACTTAAAAGTACTGAAGTACTCTATCTGTTGAAAAGAACTGATGTGGTTACAACTACTGATGTAGTTACAACTACTGATGTCAGTATAACAGATAAGTACTGATGACCAATGAAACGTCTGAAAATCAGACAAAAAGTCTGATAAGTGTTGAGGTCAGAATGAAACAGCTGATGAGCTAAGAATTGACGACAACAGCTGATGAGAAACTTTTCTCTTCAGTTGTTTCTACAACTGCTGTTTCACTTCATACAACTGAAGCCAAAACCATGTCTTCAGTAGTTTTACAACTACTGATGACTAACACCAAATCTTCAGTTGTTTACAACACCTGAAGCCAAAACCATGTCTTCAGTAGTTTCACAACTACTGATGACTAATACCAAGTCTTCAGTTGTTACAACTTCTGAAAGTTAAAACCAGGTCTTCAGTTGTTTTCAAACAACTGATGACAGCACCAACACTTTCAGTCGTTTTATATCAGCCTTTTCTTACCCTATAAATACCTAAACCTACTTTCAAACGTTTCATTAGCCGTTTTATGTCCTTCACTCTCTCAACAATGGCGACCATGAAACTCAAACCCAGACACAACTGTGTTGCCTACCTCTCGAAATCGGCCTTTTGGAACAAATTTGATAATGCCATCGATCTTATGGTAGATTCCCAGTACCGAACCGCTTTTCTTCTGAATCCTACCATATACCCCGATTCCCTAAGCCAATTCTGGACCAACGTCTCTGTGCAAACTGGTGAGAATGATAGCCAAATCACTCTCCAGTCGTTGGTTAACCAGAAACAGGTGGTCATCACTCCAGACATCATTCGACAAACCCTAAATCTACATGATGCCACCTGTGTCACAGAATACCCGAAAGGCACAACTGATATGTCTTTCATCAATAACGGGTATGAAGGAGACTTAAGTGCTACCACCATTCTGAAGAAGCACTTCCATGATGCTGAACGTCTTATATTCCACATGGTGAATGTCTGCCTTGCATCAAAAACCTCCTCATGGGATCAGATGTCCTCCCGATGGCAACAGGTATTATACTCTATCTTTGAACGACAAAATCTAAATTTTTCTGAGATAGTTTTCATGGAACTAAAGGATCTGGCTTTGAAACCTGTGGCAAACAGATGGATATTATATCCCAGGTTTCTCATGGCCATAATTTTAAATCAGCTAAAATCAGACGGCCTTGTTGGCCTTGGAGTCCCTGCTCCGGCTGTATTGCCTGAAGTATACTCCAGGCACAACTCTGACCCTACACTGAAAGGGGCTGCCCGGCTGCTAAAACCCAAGCAGCGGGAACCCACAGCCTCCACTTCCAGATCCAAAGTCCCCACCAAACCCAACACCAAAAAGCCCAAAAAGGCTACTCAGGGAGATGAGTCCCCTGAGGATGCCCCTGTACCACCAATACAGGAAACACTTACTGGTTCTAACCCCCCAGTAGTGTCAAAGACTCCACCAGCCCTAGCCGCTCAGGCATCCTCTCAACAGGATCCTGATGCAACCATAATTGGGGATACCACAATGCTGGAACCTATCTCAATTGAGAAGGTTACCATTGAAGAGCACCAGTCACCCCGGGTGCAATCTGCTTCAAACCTATCTCCAAATGCAACCGCCCCTCAAAGCCCAACCATTATAGTTGCACAAGTGCTGAGTCAGCTGCATTCCTCTCCTCCTCCCCAGAAACCAATTACAATGGGGAGAACCTCAACAGCTGAGGAAGAGGACCAAAATGCTGCTGATAACCCACAGCACAGGGGTTATAATGTTCAATCTCCCCGTGTAGAGGAGGAGGTTAGAACATCTGGTGAGGCTGCCACTTCTACTGATTCAGCAAATGAACAGGATGCAGTTGGTAACATCTCTAAGACCTCACCAGAGGCAACTGCCGATGAAGGACTCAGTCCTGAGGCAGGAAGTCCCCAGAACCAAGAACAAGGGGCACATGCTACAACTGATCTACACTCAGGGCATGTACATCCTGATTCAATCAGGAGGTCAGGTGATTCAGCAAAGACTGATGATGACCTGGGCTTTTTCTTCGATGTCTTAGCCCATAACACAATCCTTGAGGCTGAGGTGAGCAGACTCAAAGAACTGCTTGCCAAAATGTCTCAGGATCAAAGTCCATCTGCCCCAATAAACCCACAGATGGCACCTTCATCTGAAGGTTCACCAAACACTCAGCCACTACACTCAACTGAGCCACCAGCCACTGCTTTTGGCACCACCTCTCAGGGACAGAACCCCTCTGAGCAGATGGTTGCTACCTTTCAACATTCCTTACCTCTCATCACTCCCATCATCAATGAGATTGTGCATAAAGCCATTGATGAGAGGATCTCCTCAAATCTACAAACACTTGTTGATGATGCTGTGCAAAAGAAGCTTTCTGCCATTCAAACCCTGAACCCAATGCACCCAAAAAGGGGGAGTCTAAGGCAGTGAAAGAAAGAAAGAGAAAGAGAGTGGAAGATGAGAAAAAACAAGAGAAAGAAAAGGAGTTAGAAAAGGAAAAACAGTTGATCACATACAAGAGAAAGAAAGTGCTGAAACTCAAAAGCCTGATGAAGAGAAATCATTGGAAGATCTGGTTAAAGAAGCTGATGAAGCTCACAGCAGATCAATGGACAGAATAATAGACCAACTCTTCAGACAGGGGTTGATTATCGAAGCCTTAGATGAAGTAGGTGCTGGGAAGAGAACTGATATGGCCAAGCTTTCCAAAGCCAAACTTACCACAAAAATGCTAGATCAGCCTTCCCAAACTCCCACTCAAAAACAACCAACCCCAAAACTCTCCAAACCAATCCCTAAACCTAAACTTAAACCAACTCAACCCTCAAAACCAACTCCCTTACCCCAAAAACCACCTCAAACCACATCCAATGATGCACCCAAAAGGAGGAGAAGGGTGTTGAGGATGGAAGAAGAAGAAGAAGAAGATGATGATGAAGAAGATAGTCTGCCAATCTCTGCTGTTCTAAAAATACCTGAGCCCAGAAGTCAACAAATGATCACACCAGACTTTTAGAGGCAAATGGTGAAAGTTAAGATTGAAGAAGAAGAACAGCAGAAACAGCACGATGAGCAACTTTTGAAGATGGTTGACAAAGAGTTTCCTCAGTCATCATCTATACAAGCCATGAAGAAACACGCTCAAAGGCTGTATGCTCTCAGGCATACCTTTCAATATCAAAAGGAGAGAGTAAGGATTTGGCCAGACCCCAGGGTTAGTTCTAGAATTCATAAGAAATCCATACCAAGTAGATACAATGGCCAAGTGAGAAAGACCATAGATGCTGTTATTATGTTGGCCATTGTAGTCTCACCCTGGGAGATACTTGAAGACTTCAAGAGAGCCTACAAGTCAAAGATGACCCCTCAAACTCTAATGGAGAACAAAATGGTCAAGAAGGGGTTGTTATACAAGAGGCTTGAAGAGATCAAGAAAAATGAACTCCAGTTGTTATTAGAAGGGACTCACCCAGATGAATTTGCTTACAGAGAGATAACAACTGTTGAGTTGAAAAATGGAAAGACAGTAAAGTACCTATCAGAGTACTATGGCCCAGAGTTCTTCTTCGAAGGAGAAGCAGAAGAACTCACTAAGGAGGAACAAGTTGTTCTCCTTGAGGCCTACGTCAGAGAGTCTTATAGACTCATCAATGGGAAGTAGGTTTCATGGTTGGGATAACAGCTCTGTGTCCAGTTCCCCAAGACAGAGTTCCCTTCCATCCTTTGACATTCACATCTACTGAAACCTGTTCCCTGGCCTGTGCTTATCTGATATCTCTGAAGCTGATCAAGAGAGTATTTCTGCCAAGAATAAGTGGGACCTCAATAAGCTTAAAGGTTTTGGCTGCATTGGTTCAGGGGGAGTTTGTTGGACCAAAAGAACCAATGAGCCTGATCAGAAAAACCTTTAAGTCCCACAGACATTACAACAACTGAAGTAGTCTGCAACAGCTGAAGACATCAACTGATAACAAGGTCTGAAGACAAAGTCTGAAGTGAAAGAGCTGAAGACAAAGTCTGAAGTGAAAAAGCTGAAGACAAAGTCTGAAGCTAAAGAACTGAAGACAAAGTCTGAAGACAAAAGCTGAAGACAAAGACTGAAGACCAAGTTTCAGATGTTGTCACAACAGCTGAAGAAGACCTCTTCAGTAGTTGTGATGGTTTCCTTTCAGTAGTTATATTTTCCTTTCAGTTCTTTTGTAATCAGTAGTTTTATGTTTCTTGTAATCAGTACTTGTAGTTTCAGTAGTTTTAGTTTCATCTTGTACTTAGCATACTCTGAGATGTTCTCAGTTGTTGTGAACATTCTCAGTAGTTTGCTTACTTTCAGTTGTTTGTAATAATTCTGTTAGATGTCACTATCAAGTGACATCAGCAGACGTCACATTCCTTTATATAAGGAATGTTGACCTAATTGTAACCTGCGAAGCTTAGCGGCTGTGAAGCTTAGCGGCCGCCATACCGAAGCATTTGTGCATGAATGATATTATCCCTTTTGCAGAAAACCCTCTTTCTCTATAACCGTGTACTGTTCCATTGAATATCTATTGTGTTCTTGCTATATTTGTCTCATTCTTGTTCTAATTCCGCTGCAATTCAACTCTAATTGATCAAACTTAGATCGCTGATCCTGTCAAATGGTATCAGAGCGGGTTAATCATTGATCGGTTTAACAATTGATCATTGAAACTGCTATTTCGATATCTAAAGTTTGATCGAATTAGCATATTTGCAAGAATTGGTTATAGAGATTAATCTTTTGCTGCTTCTGGTTATTCAATTTGAGTTTCTTCTTGGTTCATATTGAGTTTGTTGTGTTTTTTGTGCTAAATCTATTGAAACTTGATTGAATTGGTTTGAATCTGAGAATGACTACTCCATCTAATGACCCTCACAATACTGGCTCCTCAACCAAGCCTCCGATGCTGGTTAGGAGTGAGTATAACATATGGCAACGAAGAATGCTCCATCACCTGTCTGTTAACAGTTCAGGTTATTGGACATCTGTGGTTCACGGTCCACACAAGCCTATGGTGAACAATCCGGAGACCAACCAAATGGTTCCGAAGAAGAAGGAGAAATACTCAGATGAAGATCGTAAACTGTTTGAGATTGATGCTAAAGCCCATGGAATTCTGGCCATGGCACTGCCTAATGAAATCTATTCTGGGCTTATGCATCATGAAACTGCTCATGACCTCTGGAATGCTTTGAAGGAACAATTCAGAAGAACTGATGAGGTCTTAGCAAACAACAGAGAAATCCTCGCCCAACAATATGAGACATTCTCTCATAGGAAGGGTGAGACACTGACTCAACAGTTTGAGCGTTTCTCCTGCTTGATCTCTGAGCTGAAAATGGTCAAGCATGAGTATACTAACAGCCAGATGAACAACAGATTCCTCAGATCACTGCCTGAGAGATGGGACACATACACCATTGTCCTACGCTCCAGTGCAAATCTGGATAGCCTATCTCTCACCCAACTCCATGGGAAACTGCTTACATTTGAAAGAGAGATAGAGCAGAAAAGGAAACTGGCATCATCAGGAAAGCTCACTGATGACTTTGTACCAGAGAACACTGCCTTGGTCGGTCATGAGTCAGAATATGCTGGATCAGAAAGCCATTATGATGAGCATATAGATTTCTCTTCAAACAGTTCTGATCATGCATTTGTTGGTGTTGACAGTCATTCTGGTGTAATAGTGATAATTTATGCTTTATCATGGATGATTTGAAGGGTATTGCTGATGATGATTTAGAAGAGATGGATATTTTGAGCCAAATGGCCTTGATCAATATCAGATCTCAAAAGTTCTACAAGAGAACTGGTAGGAAATTTCCAGGACTCTCTGGCACAACCAAAGTTGGTTTTGACAAGAGTAAGTTGAGGTGTCACAAATGCCACAGGCTTGGGCACTTTGCAAGAGAGTGTAGATCAACTGGATCTAACTCCTCTGCACCCTTTGTGACCTTTCCAAGCAATAGTTCACAAAACAAAGGGCAACATCCTGCTAGTTCTGGTCATCACTCACAACCTCAATCTCCTGCATATTTTGTCCCTCAGGGTCCAATGCCATATCCATATCCCTGCTATTACATGCCACAGCCAAATCCAGTTCAAGTTCCTATAGCACAACAACCTCAAGCCCTACCTGAGCCTCAACCATCTCCATCACAATCTCAACCTCATCACAGCTTCTTCACACCAGGAGTTGTTGACTGGAGCAGCTTACCAGATGATCTTTCTGGTTTCAATGAGCAATTATTTGCTGGTGCTGGTCAACATGGTGGTGAACATCCTTTTGGGAATCTTGCTCTCATGGCCCTGGAGTCTACTGAGGGTTCCTGCTCCAATGCATCATCTTCACAGGTAACCCAGGTATCTTCTGAGGCTAAAGCCAAGTTATGTTCTGAATCATGCATAGCTGCCTTTGTCTCTATTAGAGAGGCAAATGTAGCTTTAATCAATCAAAATCTTGAGCTTGAGAAAACTATTTCCAAAAGAAAAGCTGAGTATGAGTCTGCTCTTAATGACAAAGATGATGAGATTTACAAGCTTAAATGCCAACTTAATGATGAAAAGGCTAAGGTAGAGGTCATACTTGAGAACCACAGAAGTCTCAAAGAATCACTTGCAGCTACCCAAGTTGAGTGTGACCGCTGGGTAACATCCTGCAAGGGATTTGAAATGCTTCTCAGCAAGCAAACAGCTTCAAATGTGAAGTTTGGAATAGGTTACAATCATACTGGACCACCTAATGATTTTACTTCAAAATCAATAGTAAAATCTGAAGGTGAAAGTAATTTCCAAACCACATCATCATGTGATTCATCCTCAAATGATAATACAAAATTAGAGGATGAAGTCAGTGTTAAGATCTCAGCAAATCAATTGCCTGATGGTTTAAATGCTGATAAACACATGAAGCTGAGCAATTCAGATGTTGTCCCTCAAAGTACTCCAAGTACTGAAGGGCAAGTCACAACATCTGAAAAGCATTTCAAATCTGCTGAAATAAAAGGATTAACAACTGCTGAGGAATCTATCATACGGTCTTTCAGGACGGATAGAGAACAGCTGAAGAACAAGTCTTCAGTTGTTACCGATCCTTCAGTACTTAACACAAGTACTGAAAGGAGGAAAGTACTGAAGATCACACCTTCAGTAGTTTCCACTTCAACAGTTGATCAATCCAAGATGAAGAATAAGCCATGTGAAATATGTGGTAAATTCAATCATCTATCTGATGAATGCTGGTACAAAAAGGGTTCCAAACTCAACAGAGATAAGCTCATTAAAGAAGAGATTAATAAAATGAAAAATAAGTTTAAGACCAAGTTTGTACCACAGTCATCTCAAACTGATAAACCCAAGGCCTCCCCAAAATCCAAAAAAAGGATGGGGTTTATCAGAAGACAGCTGATAGTGTTCCTCATGATAAACATCAGACTAAGTCTGTGAATTTCAAGAAGGAGGAAATGGTGGGTCACAGGAACTCATCAAAAACAAGTACTGATATGTCAAATGAGCTGAAGGCTTTAGCAACAAATCAGACACAACTTGTTATGATGGTTCAGCATTTGTTGGGGAGAGTTAACCAACTAGATGCACCTGTGATAAACCACTGAAAAGGAAATCCAAGCCCAAATCTAAGAAATCCATTTCAGCACCATCTCCACCTTCATCAGCTGTTAATCATGAGAAACAAGTTATGGGTAAATCTGTTGATGAAAACAAACCCAAAACCAAAAAGGTTTAGGTCTCTAAAGCTAACTAGTTTCTTATGATAAATGCAGGGTTCTTCAGCATGCCAAAGTAGCATCTGGTATATAGACAGTGGAGGATCTATGCATATGACTGGGAGCAGTTCTCTTCTTAATGACTACTCTCAAGGAAAGAAGGGATTTGTCTCATTTGGAAATGATGCTAAGGGTTACATCATCGGGAAAGGATTTGTGTCAAATGGAGAAATCAGATTTGATGATGTTAACCATGTGGAGAATCTCAAGTATAATCTACTGAGTGTCAGTCAGATGTGTGATAAAGGGCATGTTGCACTTTTCACAAGCCAAAACTGCCGGATTCTGTCTTCCAAAGTTCTGAGGCTGATTGACAAGGTATTGGATGAACATACTCTCCTGAAGGCCAACAGGATAGGAAGAGTATATGCCTTGGATTTGTCAAAGAAGATTGATTTAAAAGGTCATCCTTGCCTGTTCTCTAAGGCCTCTCCTCAGGAATCTAAACTGTGGCATAGAAGGATGGGTCATGTTAATCTCAAAAACATGAATCAGCTGATCCACAATAGTTTGGTGAGAGGTCTACCAATAAAGGAGTTCCACTGTGATGAAACCTGCACTGCTTGTTTAAAAGGAAAACAACACAAAGTTTCATTCCCTCCTATAGAAGAACCAAAGTCCACTGCCTGCTTGCAATTATTGCACATGGATCTCTTTGGACCTTCTTCTAGTAAACCAAACGTGCCTCTGTGCTTTTTTAATTCTAGTGCTACTCAGAATTTTATTTCTGCTGCATTATATGATAAGTTGCCAGTTAGGAATAGAAGGATTGATGAGTGCTTTGATGTAGAAACTATCATTGGTGCATCTACCAGGACATCTGATGTGGTAGAGGATTGCAATATAGAATTGGAAGGCCATAGGTTCTCTGCTAGGCTATTCGTGATGGCCTTAGGTGGATTTGATGTAGTCCTAGGGAAGGATTGGGTAGTAGCTTGTGAGGCAAACATCGTGTGTCATAAGAAGATGATTCGACTGATCGTGCTCAATGGGAGCTTGGTGACGATATATGGCATTAAAGCTCACATGGTCCCGAAAGTAATTCGATGGTAGTGGCAGAGAAGTGCATAAGGTGGGGATGTTGTGCCTATCTGGCCTATGTGAAGGATGTGGATTCGGTAGTACCATGATATTCAGATGTACCGTTCATGTGTGACTTCCCAGACGTGTTCCTGGAGGATCTATCGGGTGTGCCGCCTGACCGCGAGATTGAGTTCCATATCGATTTGATACCTGGTGCCCAAACTGTTGCTAAGACGTCATACCGTCCAGCTCCCCCTAAGGTGAATGAATTGATGACTCAGCTTCAAGAGTTGCTAGATAAGGGGTTCATTCGACCGAGTATCTCTCCATGGGGTGCTCCAGTCTTATTTGTAAAGAAGAAGGACGGTAGTATGAGGATGTGCATTGACTACCGTGAGTTGAACAAGTTGACAGTGAAGAATCGGTATCCGTTACCAAGGATTGATGACTTGTAGCTCCAAGGTGCTAGTTGGTTCTTGAGGATAGATCTCCGATCTGGTTACCATCAACTGAAGGTGAAGGAGCTATCATATTCCTAAGACAGCTTTCCGTACGCATTACAGACACTATGAGTTTCTCGTGATGTCTTTTGGTTTAACCAACGTGCCAGCTACTTTTATGGACTTGATGAATCAGGTGTGTTGGCCGATGTTGGATAAATCAGTGAATGTGTTCATTGATGATATCCTGAGTTATTCAAAGAGTGAGGAGGAACATGTCGGTTACATTCGGGAGGTAATAGAGACGCTTAAAAGGGAGAAGCTGTATGCCAAGTTCTCCAAATATGCGTTCTGGTTACTAGAGGTTCAATTTTTGGGTCATGTTGTTAATCCTAAAGGGATCATGATGGCCCAGCGAAGGTTGAAGCGGTGATGCAATGGAAGTCCCTAAAGACGCCTTCTGAGATCCGTAGTTTCTTAGGTTTGGTGGGCTATTACTGAAGATTCATCCAAGACTTATCCAAGATAGCTTCTCTGTTTACCAAGTTAACTCGTAAAGATATGAAGTTCGTATGGGATCTAGAGCAGGAGAATGCTTTTCGAGGAGCTAAAGACGAGATTGACTCCAGCTCCTGTCTTGACGTTGCCCAAAGGGAGCAAAGACTTGGTGGTCTATTCGGATGCTTCTTATTTGGGATTGGATTGCGTGTTGATGCAACCGGGGAGGGTTATAGCCTATGCGTCCTGACAGTTGAAGATCCATGAGGCTAACTACCCTACTCATGATTTGGAGCTTGCGGTTGTGGTCTTCGCGTTGAAGATTTGGAGGCACTACTTGTACGAGACGAAGTGCACCATCTACACTTACCACAAGAGCATGAAGTACTTCTTAGAGCAAAAGGATTTGAACATGAGGCAAAGGAGATGGTTGGAGCTTATCAAGAATTATGATTGTGAGATCCATTACCATCCGGGCAAGGCCAACGTGTTAGCGGATGCCTTAGCCGAAAGGAGAGACTCGAGCTGATTCGGGTGAGGGCTTATCAGTTGATTATGACCTCCGATGTGATGAAGCAGGTCAAAGAATTTTAGGACAAAGCTTTGAAAGAACATCAGATTAACTCCGAAAGGATGAAAAGTCTAATCTTAGAGTTGGGTAAGAACACTCTTGGTTTTAGGACCCGATCAGGGCGGATATGGATTACTCGTTATGCGGATCTATGTGGTAAGATCATGGAAGAGGCTCATAAGACTCAATACTCAATTCATACCGGTGCTACAAAAATGTATCATGATATGAAGAAGGATTACCGGTGGCCGGGAATAAAGCGCAATGTGGCAGAGTATGTGAGTAAATGCCTTACTTGTTAGCAGGTGAAGGTTGAGTATCAGAAGCCATACAGGAAGATCCAACCCTTAGATATACCTGAGTGGAAATGGGAGCACATCACCATGGACTTCATTACGAAGTTGCCGCGTACGACAAGGGGATACGATGCCAAATGGGTGATAGTTAATCGTCTGACAAAGAGTGTTCACTTCCTGCAGATCCATGAGGCGTATTCATCTGACAGATTAGCGGATCTGTTTATCAAAGATATTATAACTCGTCATGGTGTACCAGTGTCTATCGTGTCTGATCGTGACACTCGGTTTACATCCAAGTTTTGGAAGAGATTTCATGATGCGATGGGGACGAGGTTACATATCATTACGGCTTACCATCCTTAAATAGATGGTCAGTCAGACAGAACCATTCAGATGCTAAAAGATATGCCTTAGGCATGCATCATTGATTTTGGTGGAAGTTGGGACGAACACTTACCGTTAGCCGAGTTCTCATATTACAATAGTTATCATGCCAGTATTGGTATGCATCCTTATGAGATGCTATACGGTAAAAGGTGTAGCATGCCCGTGTGTTGGGGCAAGATCGGGCAGAAGGAGTTAGGGAGCATTGAGGTGATTGTGGCTACAACTGAAAAGTTGGATAAAATTAAGGCCTTAATGAAGGCAGCAAAGGATAGACTGGAGTCGTATGCTAACAAGAGATGTAGACCGATTGAATTCAAGGTGGGCGATAGAGTGATGTTGAAATTTTCTCCTTGGAAAGGGATCATCAGGTTTAGGAAGCGGGAAAGTTAAGCCCAAGGTATATAGGGCCTTTCGAAATCATTGCTCGGGTAGGGGAGGTAGCCTATCGATTAGAGTTACCCGATGAGCTAAGTGGGATTCAATCAATGTTCCGTGTATCTCATCTGAGAAAGTGCTTGACGGACAAGGATATGATCGTGACACTTGAGGATATCAAGGTCGACGAAAGGCTCAATTATGTGGAGCAGCCGAAGGCCGTCATTGATAGGAAGGAAAAGAGGCTAAGAAATAAGGTGGTTCCATTTGTGCATGATTGGGTGTGAGAATGATATTCTCAGTTGAAATGATTCAACTAGGATCGAATATGATGATTGAGTCAGTGATTATATGGCGGAATCATACAAACACAGAACATTAAATGCAAGAATAACTCATAAATGCTCTTTGTATTGATTGAAGGGAACAGTTACAATGAATGCTAGGGTTTAAGCATTAAACAATAACAATACACCTTCTGAACATAAGACTAAACAAAATATTCTGATTGTCTAATGTTTGTTGACAGCCATCTCACATACAAGGATTTCTATTCTATTTATAGGCTAACAAGATGCCTTTACAAAAAGACTAAATTACCCCTCTACTATAATCTAGTCCAAGTACAAAAGATCTTTATCAGCATTTGTCTTTGTTCATCCGCATTAACTAATGCGAATGAGTTGATCTTCTATCGCATTAGTGTTTGGTCATCAACATTGACAAATGCGGATGAACAAACACTTGGCGCATTTGTTGCTGAGCATCCGCATTAGTTAATGTGGAAGAACACTTCCTTGTCAGCATTTGTTTGGCTATTCGCATTTGTTAATACGGAAGAACAAACACTTGTCAGCATTTGTTCTGTTGGTCATCTGCATAAACAAATGCGGATAGCCAACACTTGTTTTCTTTACTTGATGCAGATTCTTCATCCACATATTTTCTTGGACTTGTGGGATTCCAGCAAAACAACCATCAATCCACCACTTGAATTGGCATGTATGATCCTATCAGGGTCCAACAATACTCCCCCTAAGGATTATACAGCCTATGTACTTCAAGGGTTTGATGGTGGATGAGGTTGTGGGGATTCTGCTGGGTGTTGTGCAGCAGGAGAGGAAACTGGTGGTTCTGCAAGTGATGGATCCAAAATGGCCTTTATCATATTGACAAAGTCATTGGCTTCAGACATCTTTTCTCTTTCAGCACATGGATCTTCATCTGACTCATAGTTTGAATTGCTTCAATGGGCAGCTTTCTCAGAGATATAGGTTCCCAGATGGACACAGTTGATAACCCATCTCTATGTATCAGAAGAGATCCTTCCACATCCACCTCCAGCTTCACAATATTTCCTAGTTGCAAAGGAGTCTTCTTCTTCCTCCTCTGCTCTTTCTTGGCTATGATTCTATCATAAGCCATCTTCAGAATCTTTATGCACTTTAGAAAGAAGTGCATGTCTGCTTCTCCTAGTTTTTTGTTTATTTCTCTGAAGTGCCTGGTGTATATGTAGTGGATATAGGACTCATCTAGCAGTCTTACCTTATATCCACTAAACAATCTTATCTCAGCACTTTCTTTACCTCCCCATCTTCTTTCAATCACCAACTCATATGTCTTTTCATCATAATAGACATTTGAGATTGGTTTGGAGGAGTGAGTCCCAACCACCATTTTTCTTTTCAAGGATTCAGTTGGCTTTATCTTAGTTCTAGGGAGACAATTCTTCTGTTGTCTTGGTCTTTCTTTTCTCAAGTGGGTTAACAAAGGATCTATCTTTCCTTGTGCAGATAGCCTTGAGAGATTTGAAGTTGTTTGTTCTTTTGAACATCCTCAGAATGTCTTCAAACTCATAACCCCTGAACATAGCCTTATGATTGATAAGCTCCAAATTGGCTAGTTCTTTCAGATCATGAATCTATAGGGAGTTCACTAGAGCAGTATACTCAGTGAAGAATTGAACCAACCCTGAGATCCTTTTGATCATAAACATATTCCACTCACTATCATACTTCCAGGAAATAATTTTCTAATCAGTCTTGCCCTGGGGAGTAGATACACCTTTAATCATCTCAGCAGTGGTGAGCCCCTCTTGAAGTTTCAACTGAGATGGCTCAGCAAACCACTCTGGATTCTGTGTAGAACGATGCCAAAGAGTCATGATCTCTATGGGTGAGCTGGATGTCTTGGGTTGATACCCTGGTTCTGGCTTCTGGCTGATTATTTCTTCTTCAAGCTTTTTCAGCCTATCCTTCTTCTCATTTATTATCCTGAGGATTGCAGCCCTTAGAGAATTTGTCTTCATATTGCCCAGCTTTCTTTTGGTGAAACCTTGTTCAGACAGATAGTCCTTCATTTCCCTGTTAGTCATACTGTGGGGATCAGGATACAGTGATTGAGGAGCTTTAGTCTACTTGGCTTTTATGAATTTGACCACAGGAGGTTTGGATGATTGAGTCTTTTCATACTCAGTCTCATATGAAGGGTCAAGCAGCTTGTTTAGCTTTTCTTCTTCTGCTATCATACCCTCATAGGTCATCCCAAATACCTCATCAACATCATAGCCATGATTAATGAGAAACATAGCTTTGACCATTAAGTCTCTATTTTTGCTTTCTCCACCATCTCTTCTACTGAAGATTCAACCTTCACAGGGCTTTCTCTAGCTATTGGTTCATCAATCAAATAGCCTCCCTCTATCTCTCCTTCTTCAAGGTCTATGATTCACCCTCTTTTTCAGTTGTGCCTCTGCCTTTTCATGCTCATCTAGGAATTCAGCAATGGCTACAAGGCTACGGGATCATCTTTTTGCTTTTTCTTCGCTGGCTCTTCTTCTTCTATTGGTCTTTTACCCTTTGCCTTTTCAGACAGGTATTTCCTCTTTTTGGTATATGTTTGCACTCTTGGACCAGAAGAGGTTTCAGCCATTTCAGCTTCTTGTGGCAGTTTTTCAGCTTCTTTCTTTTCTGTTTCAGCATGCTCTTTCTCTTTCGGTTCAACATCTAATTCTTCTTTTCGTTGTTGTTCTTCACAGAGATTTCTAATCAACTCTTTTTGCTCATCAATGAGAAACAACAGGTACTGTCTGAAGACTCAATTCCTTCTCAATTGGGATAGGAGATTGAGGAATAATCATAATGGGCTCAGTAGCTTGTCTTTGATCTCCAATAAAATCCCAGAACTCATCATCTATAATGAAGTCTTCATCAGTAAAACTATCAAGAGCCTTGATCATATCACTGAACTCAGATTCTTCAGTGTGTGATTCTTCATGATCTTTTCTTGAATAGACTACCATAGCTAAGCTTTGCTCTTGAGTTTTTGTGCCACTTGATTCAGCTTCCTTTTTAGGTTGTGTAAATCTCATCTTCTTAGTAGGAGGAGAGTCATCATTACTCTCCCCTGAGGAACTTTCACCACCTTCTTCTTTGTCATCATCTTTCTTCTTTTCAACCTTATCTTTATCACCTTCATCATCCTTCTCCTTTTCTACTTCTTGTTTTATCATAATCAATAGCTCTAGTTCAGAAATTCTCTTATTCAGAGATTCTATTTGTTTTTGATGTTCAGTGATTATGTCTGATTGTTCTTCAATCAATCCTTCCTGCTCTTCCATTGCTATTATTTGAATGGCTAAGTGTCCACATGACCACTTACTTCATCTCTTGAATGTTTAAGAGTAGCTTTAAGTTCTTCTATATCTTTACCCTTCTCTTCCTGCTTTCTCTTCCTCATATTTTTCTTTTAAGTCTTTTATCTCCTCCTTCTCATCTAATTCAGAAGTCCTGTCCCTTATGATCCCAGACCTTCTATCAGGAGTTTATGGGAGATGTATGGTGAGGGAGAGTGGGTGATACTTGAGGTGAATGGATGGGGATATAGTGGTGAGATGATGGGTAGTGTTTGTGGTGATGGAATGGTGTTATTTGGGGTGATGGTATAGGTGTAGGCATGAATGGTGAGGCTATATCAGCTTCTTGAATAGAAGGCCCAGTGTGAAGATCACCACCTACATCAACTTGTGGTGACACTGGCCTCTGTTCTTCTTTAGCTTCCATAGCATGCTCATTAACATGTTGTTGATCATGAGCAGCTTGTTGTTCTTCTTCTTGAATAGGCTCATCAACAGGAGCCTCTTATTCTTGTTTATTTTATTCTGGATTAATCTGCTGCAACATCCATGGTAACAAAGGGAAGAATGTTCCATTATAGAAGTTCCTTGGATCTCTTTTCTTTATGTACTTGTAGGACTTGGCATTGTAGTGAGGAATATCCATCACTGGTCCTTCAGGCACAATCTCAAGAAATGCTTCATTGATAAAGCATTGTTAAAATCTTGGATACATCAGGAACATGTACCTTCTACCCTCTTGGATGTTGGAAACCAAACCATTGAGTATATAAGCAGACATATTGAATGGTTGGTTTATGCACAGAGCACATATAGCAGAAGAGGTAGTCACTGGGATATCATTCCATCCGGTCTTCCTCTTTGACAGATAATGTTGGTAGAGATGAATGAGGAACCTCCATTGTAAGTCAACTAAACCCTTCACAAGCTGCTTCCCTTTATAACCTCCTTCATAACCAATGTTAGCAAAGAAAGTCATGATCTCATCATCTTCTAATTCCAAGGGAGAGTTGGCATCATCACCAAACTATAGACACTGTCTCACAATTTGTTAGTAATGGCCAAAGTATGATCATCTGTGATTCTTCCAGACAGTGTCTTTACACCATCTATCTCTGTCACCTAAGCAGTTCTCCAAAATGACCTTATGAAATTCTCATAAATGATTGGTTTGATTGTAATAGCATGAGCAACTCTGGTAGTGGATATGAATCTGATCATGTCCCTAAGTCCTTCTACCTCAGGTACATCAGGGTCAAGATAACCATTGACATTATGGAGCTTACTCCATGTAAGATTAGCCATTGTAACCTACATTAGAGGCATATGAATTAGAACCTTTGACTAAAATTGACTGATTGTAAATCATAAATCAAGTATTGTTTTCTCAGTTTGACTTTTGAAGGTCAAAATTGAGTGCTCTTGGGTACTGTTTCATGGAAATCATACCCAACTTGATTTTGTCATGAATAATCATTTTTATGTTGTTTTTCAAGTTTATGAAGATTATTCGTTTGATTTTAACACCTTTTAATCATTAACACCAAGTTTTGATATTGACATTTACAGTTTCAATTAACCCCTGTTCTTGACATTAACTAGGTTTTTGCAAATCACTCAGATGTTGTTAAATTCTTGTTAGTGAAGTTCGTTGCACTCGAAAATGTCTCTCAAACCTTAGTTTGATGTTAATTTTGGTGATACTTCTTAAGCTAGGGTTCTAAGTTCAAAATGGGTTTGAATGTCCGACAGTTTTTAGGTTAAGAACTTTGAAGATTTTCACCTTGTCTTTGATACTACTGTTGTAAAGAATCGAGACTGAGGAATGTTAGGGTGAATGAATAAAGAACACAGGTTTTGATTTTGGTGATGGTGATGATGATGGATGAAGAACAGTGATGACCGCTCATCGCACTTTTAAGTCTCTCAATTTGAAAAGTATTAAATGACCTTTTGAAGTGGGTTTAAATAGTCGATTTAATGTCTTTTTCAAATGTTACAAGTTTTATAACAAATGCGGCTAAATTTAGAACATGACTATAGCAAATGCGGTAAGGAATTTGTTCATCAGCATTTGTGTACTGTTACAAATGCGGAAGTGTAAAAACTTGACTGCATTTGTTCACTGTAGCAAATGCGGAAGTTTTAAAACATAACAGCATTTGTTCACTATTGCAAATACGACTGAATTAAAGTTATCAGCATGTGTTACAACAAATGCGGTAGAACAAAGTTTAACAACATTTGTTCACTGTATCAAATGCGATAGTGCAAATTCCTTGGATCACATAAACTTCAACAAATGCGGTAGACCAAAAAAAGTCTGCATTTCTTGACTTTCAAGCATCATCATGACAAAAGAGATTAAGCACATCATTTTAATCATTTTGAACAAAAAGAAATGCGGCAGAACAAAAGTTTACCACATACACAAATGCGGATGAATACTTTTGTCCGCATAGGTTTTCAACACTTCAAACTTTTATGTATACATCTTTGGAACAAATGCGGTAGAGTTAACTTGTCCGCATATGTTTTCACTTTGTTTAATGTCATAAAAACAGTCACCCGCATTGGTTATATGCCTGGGTTACCTTCACCTGCATTAACCAATGCACTTACCCGCATTAATATTTGAACTTAATCAAAATTAATGTTTTGCAGAGTGAAATCTTTTCTGTTTTTTGCTGATTTATTGGATGTTATGTAGAATTGTCTTGTTTCTTATGAAGTTTTGACTGTTGTTGGGATTGTCAATTCTTGCTTGGATTGACTTGTATATCAGATGTGATACAAGTTTCCCAGTGTTTGACTGATCTTGGACTTTTATGCTTCCAGATATCTGCATAAGCTAAGATACTGTAGTATAACTTTTGCACCAACACAGTCAATTTCTTTTTTTTTTGATTTTGTAATTTTTAGGAAAGAAAATACCTGTACAAACTGATCAAAAAATTTTAAATTACTCCCCCTAAAGTTTATATCCATATTTAGATAGAAACTTTAAAGATTTAAAACTTTTGAACAAAAAACTTTTTGTAATGATTTTAGTTTTCTTATCTGTACATGAAGAGAAGATATACTTTTCTTAGGATCATATCAATCTTACATTACACAAGTGCAATCTTTGTTAGTAAGATAGACATGTTCATGATCTTATTGATTGAAGGTATGTTTGTCCTCTTAGACCCATACCTGGTCAATATTATAATGCTTGTGATCTTTATCATGTTTTGATTGATTTGAATATTCAACATGTACCTCAAACATAAAGTCATGGTTTGATCAACATCCTCATGTAATGCATGGTAGAACTTTTTCACAACTTATTTGCCCAGGTCACTTAAAGTATGAAATCTCATTTTCACTGATCCTCATTGGGATTCTTTTACTTTGATCCTTTTAATATTTTGATCCATATTGGGATTCTTTTGCACTTTGTTAGACCCTGAAAGGATCATACTTGCCAACTCAAGAAGTGGTTGGAGGTTGTTCTGGTTGGAAAACATCAGTTATAGAAAATCAACAAAACAAAAGACAAGAAGACAATATAAAGCACCCGCATTTGTTAATGCGATGACTAGTGAACAAATGTGAACAAGTGTTTGTTCACCCGCATTACAAATGCGGATCAAGACAACTAATGCTGAACAGAAGTGTTCATCCGTATTAGTTCATGCGGATGAACTGAAGAAATGCTGACAAGAAGTGTTCACCCACATTAGTCCATGCGGATGAACAACAGTAAATGCTGACAAGACTTGTTCACCCGCATGAACTAATGCGGGTGAGCAAACTCAAATGCTGATGAAGACTTGTTCATCCGCATGAACTAATGCGGATGAACAACTTACACTTATATTTATTTTGTACTTAGACTAGATTCTCTTGTATAGATCAGGGTTAGTTTAGTCTTTTGTACAGGCAATGAATTCACCTATAAATAAGGTCATATACCCTAACTTTGTTAGGTTGTTGATTTCAGCAGTAATATCCACAATATTTTACAACATTTACTATGGTTCTTGATTCTCTTACATTCAAGCATTTACTACAACAATTAGTGTTCTGTAATATAGTAATTCCGCTGCTATTTATTGAATCAGTCTACATATTTGATCCTAGGTTGAGTCACATCAACCGAGAACATCATTCTCAAACCCAGTCAATGGTATGAGAGCCTTGGCTCTTGAATTCATCACAGAATCATCTCGGATTTTGGGTGAAAATCGATTGAACTGTAGACTGAGTTGTTCATCAGCAATCTCCTCTTTTGATAAACAAACACTGTAATCGAACACCACAAAGTACAAAATCTTCAGATTTGCTGCGGTCGACCTAACAACACAAAATCAAGAACTTAGAACTCCTTCAAATCGACAGATCTGAACTTAACAAACCTGTTCTTGACATAAAATAGAAGAGTTGAAGAAAACACACTGTTCAAAATTAAATCAACTTAAAACAATATTCAACAAGTTAAAATCAGCCTAACTAACATGGATTCTTATAATCATTCTGAAACTGGTCATGCATCCAAACCTCCTATGCTTAACACAAATCTAGTTTAAGAAGTGGAAAATTCATTTTAGAAACTACATTACAGGAGTAGATCCTGACTACTGGATATCTATTTGCAAAGGTCCCTACATTCCACTGTCTCTAAATGCTGATCAAGCTACTCAGTACAAAACTGCAAGAATTCCCATTGAGGATCCAAACTTAACTCTTGATGATGAAGAATATAAGAATTTCAAGATTGATCTTAGAGCTTATTCCATACTTACACAAGCACTGAAAATAGATGTTCTAAAAAGATTAGAAATATATGGAACAGCTAAGGGTGTCTGGGATGCTTTACAGTTTATGTGTGAGGGAAGCAGTGAAGTTACTTAAATTAACATAGACAAGTTGATAAATCAGTATGAGACATTTCATCATACCAAAGGAGAGTCTATCTCCAGACAGCTTCACAGATTTGTGCAACTTGTGAATGACCTTGAAATTATGGGGGTCACTTACAAAAAGAAGGAACTAAACAAGAAAATGCTGCACAGCTTGCCTAAAAGCTGGAAACAGAATGTTACAATGTTGAAGAATACTCTTGATTTGGAGAGTACTAGCTTGGATATCATGATTGCAAAAATTGAGGCTCTTGAACTTGACAAAAGGAGCCGAAATCTGAGTAGACCTCAAGTCATTGAGGCTTACAAGTTTCCATCTGAAACTCATTCTATTGAAAATGCCTTTGTTACTAAAGAATAACACTTTCTGTCATCAAGAGATCAAACAAGAGCAATAGGATTTTGTGCTACTCCACAACCTCAAAAACAACCATCTTCTGCTCAACCCACTGTATCTCCTAACAACATGCATGATGAGCAAAAATCTGAAGAACAAAAGGCAACGTGCAATGCCTTTGTTGCTGGCTTTGAAGCCTACCTTGGAGGGAGACTCACATCAGCTCATCTGATTCAAGAAGACCTAGAAGAAATGGATCTTGATGATGTTGAAGAAATGGATTTGCAATGGCAGATGGCCATGATTGCTATGAGAGCAAAGAAATTCTTTCGAAAAGGGAAGAAACTGAGTCTTAATGAGAAGCAACAACAATTTTCAAAGACCCTCACATGGCCAGCAAGCTTCTTAACACAACACCAACTTTCAGCCAAGCAACTCTTATTCACACCAACAACAAAATCAGCAACAGCCAATTCAGCAACAACAAAATCAGCAACAGTCAATCCATCAAATACAACCTCTGCTGACTCATCAATCTCAAGGAAGTAATCAACAAAATTCAAATGCACTTGTCATCAGACAAGATGGAGTTTGTGATTGGAGCGTGTATGCTGAGGAAGTTCAACCACAGTTTCATAATCATGCACTTATGGCACATATTAATGATGGACCAACTCCAATGCCATCTGAGGTAAAATCTAATCTATGTTCTGAAAAATGTGTTCTAGAAGTACAGGGGTACAGGGAACACAGTCACAAATTAGCTAATAAAATAAGAGAAGAAAAGGTGAAATCAGAGATGTTAAAACAAGAAATGGGAATTTATGAAGTTAAAATCAAATCTCTGTTGTCTGACATGGAAACACTCCATGGTGAAAAGTACACACTCATGGCTGAAAATGAGAGGTTAACTGAATTGTTGACTAAATCAAAAGCTGAGCAATCAGCTACTGAAATGAAACTTGAAAAGTTTCAGCTCTCATCTGTCAAGCTGCAAGAGTTACTTGTGTCTCAAAAGGGGGCTAAAGATATGATTAGGATAGGCTACAAAGCTTGTCCTCCTCCATATAATGATAACTACACTGTCATGCTTGAGTCATTTACTCAATCAGATACAAAAGAATCTAAAATTATTGAAACCAAATCAATGATTTCTCAAACAACAAATCCTCAAAACAAACTAAGTGTTTACATTGAAACTGATGAGGATAAAATCAGATTGGGTCATCCTATCAAAATCAAAGAGTGCTCAGACAAACCTGTGATTATCAAGAAACCAAAGAGCCCAGTCAAATCAATTATGCCTTTTGTAAAATTTGTTCCTTAAAATCTTAAAGTGAATCACACTGCTGAATGCTCAGTGAAACCATCTACTGAAAGCAGATCTGATTATGAGATTATATCTCCTAAATATTCAAGCAAATCAGACAGGGTTTTCATTGAACTTCAAGGATAAACCAAAGTTCCCGTAATTACCAAAGGAAAAAACCTTTTTTTCAAAAATCTAAAGTGAAATCTGATTCACCATCTTCATCAAATATCAAACAAGGAAGTGGGTTGATATCTTCACAAAGAACATGTAGAACAATTCGATAGGGAAATAAGGGAATACAGAAAGAAGCATCATCAGTCCATAAAAACAAAGCAAGTCAGAATTATGAAACAATCTGTTGGCACTCCAAAGACTGATATGACTTCTGTTCCAAAGTTAAAGGACAATCAAATGTATTGTGAATTCTGTGATATAACCAATCACAAAACAATTGAGTGCTACTTCACTGAGTACTGCTCTATCTGTGACATGAACAATCACTCAACAAAAAACTGTCATTTAACAAATATTATTCATTGTGTGATATGACCAATCACAATACAATTGATTGTTACTTTAATAAAAAAGGATTGAAAAATTCACAACACAAGCCCATTTCATCGGTTCCAACTGACAAGGTCAGACACAAAAGTCCAACAAACCTAAAGAAATCACCAATTCTCATCAAAAGTATAAAATCAAAGTGATTTCTGAAAAACAAAAATCTGTTCATCCTTTGCACAAAAATGAAAAGGAAAGGTTTGTATACTCCTCTGACACATCAGATGAAATTGATGAACTGAAACCTCAAAGAAACAAAAGAAAAGGGCTGAAATCATCCTCCTCTAAAACACACACAAGAGGAAAGTATCAAGAAGTAACAGTGATCGATGCCAAAGGACAACCCAAGACCATTATGGCTTGGGTTCCTCATTCTAACTAGTTCTTTTTGTGCTTATAGGGTCATTCACACAGGTCCAATAGCTTATGGTACGTGGAAAGTGGATTCTCCCGACACATGACAGGAGATAGTTCCCTCCTTCATGACTTCAAGCACATTCAAGGAACTACTGTGGCATTTGGTGGAGATTCACAGGGTGGTAGAATTACTGGAGAAGGTTCAGTGTCGAATGGGATTCTGAGCTTTGACAAAGTCAATTACTGCAAGCAGCTGAACTTCAATCTGCTCAGTGTATCCCAGATTTGTGACAAGAAATATTCTACTCATTTCACCAACACTCATTGCTACATCTTGAAACCAGGATTTTATATTCCTAAAGAATGGGTTGTCTTAAAGACACCGAGGAAGAATAATACATATGTCTTGAACCTTAATTCTGCTCGTCCTTCAGAAGATACATGTCTATTATCTAAAGCATCATTTAATGAATCACAACTTTGGCATAGACGCTTAGGACACACGAATTTTAAAAATATGAATAGATTGGTCAAAGGCAACCATGTAATTGGTCTTCCTCAAAAGGAATTTCATTTTGTTGACCACTGTACCGCAAGTCTCAAAGGAAAACAACATAAATCATCTCATAAGCCGAAACTTGTGAACACTAACAATTGTCCATTGAAGTTACTTCATATGGATCTTTTCGGGCCGACTCACGTCATGAGTATTGGCAAGAAGCATTATTGTTTAGTGATCATTGATGACTTTACTCGATTCACATGGGTCTTCTTCCTACTTCATTAAAATGAGGCGCCCCAAATCATAATAGATTTTATAACTAAAATTGAAAATCAACTTGATTTAAAAGTAAAATCTATTAGAACTGATAATGGGACGGAATTTAAAAATGAAAGCATGAGTTCATTTTGCACCAAAAAAGGCATTGTTCATCAGTTCAGTGCAACTCATACTCCACAACAAAATGGAGTTGCTGAAAGAAGGAATAGAACACTGATTGAAGCAGCAAGAACAATGCTAGCTGATGCAAAACTGCCTATTACATTTTGGGCAAAAGCAGTTAACACTTCATGTTTTGTGCAAAATTGAACTATGATAATCAAACACCACAATAAAACTCCTTATGAACTTCTTTTTCACAAAAAACCATTCATTGGATTTTTGAAGTCATTTGGTTGTCCTGTCTTAATATTGAACACCAGAGACCATTTAGGAAAGTTTGCTCCTAAGTCTGATGAGGGATTACTCGTGGGATATTCCTCAGTGTCTAAGGCTTTTAGGGTGTTTAATCCTAGATTAAACATCATTGATGAATCAAAAAATATTCAATTCAATGAGAATTTGTTTCCCAAATCATCAAATGGTCCTGACTGGTTGTTTGATATTGATTCATTTACAAGATCTTTTGATCAGTTCAATTTGTCAAATGCAGAAACATCAGGGTCAGTTGAAAGAAGAACAGACTTCCCAATGATTCCTCCTTCTACCGATCAAGACAATGAAGAAGTGCCCTTACAAGTTGATCCTATCAGACAAGTTACACAAAATGAAAGTATCTCAACAGATGCTGGTCGCAGTTCAATGCCATCTCCTTCAGCTGAACCTTCAACTAAAGTGAGACATTCAGAACCAACTCATGCACCAGCTGATACTAACAGATATAGAAATGAAGAGAGTATTTAGAGTGCTACTGAAGCTGAAGATGTTGTACCCTTTGATTTCGGTCATCTCTCTCCCACTCTACAACCACAAGATGCCTCTCACCAAGATGATCTGAATGTCTCCAATCTTGGTGTGTCTATTGTTGGTGATTTGATTCCAATTACCAGGACACACAAGAATCATCAAGTGTCTAACATTATTGGTGATTTAGACGAGCGGGTGACACGAAGCAAGTCAAGTATTGCAAACATCTGTTTGTTTTCTTGTTTTTTGTGTCAAACTATACCCAAAAACATTAAAGGCTCTTTATGACAATAGCTGGATTGAGGCAATGCAGGAAGAATTGCTACAATTCAAGAAACAAGAAGTATGGCAACTGGTGACTCCCGAAGGTCAATACCCTATCGGCCCAGATGGCTATACCGAACAAAGACTGATGACAAAGGGATCGTCATCAGAAACAAAGCAAGATTGTAGCACAGGGCTATACACAAGAAGAAGGAATAGATTATGATGAGTTTTGCTCCTGTTGCTAGATTAGAAGCCATACGACTCTTTCTTGCATCCATGAAATTCACAGTTTATCAATGGATGTAAGTGTCATATGGAAGATCTCTGAGTTCTACGTGAGTCAAAGGTGATCCAATTGGTACAAAGCACTACGAGGATGAACACTCCTGGCTTTAGAGGATGCTATTTCCCCTCACAGGTATACAAGCTTGATAAAGCTTTGTATGGCTTACATCAAGCCCCTCGAAAATGGTATGAGACTCTGTCATCCTTTCTTCTTGACCATGGTTATAAAAGAGGGAAGATTGACCAGACTTTATTCAGAAAGAGAAAAGGGAATGAGATTTGTTTGTCCAGATTTATATGGATGATATCATATTTGGCTCCACCAACAAACAACTCTGCAAAGACTTTAAAGATCTTATGCATTCAACTCATCTGGAGATGAGTGTTATAGGAGAACTCACATTCTTCCTAGGTCTTCAAGTACAACAAACATCCAATGGAATCTTCATCAACAAGTCAAAATATATGGAATCAATGTTAAAGAAGTTTCACTTTGCAGACTGTCAGTCCATCGGAACACCTGTTGATACAAAAGTGAAGATTAGCCCTGACACAGATGGCAAATCTGTGGATCAGACTCTTTATCGATCCATGATTGGTTCACTTATGTATTTAACAGCCAATAGACCATATGTTATGTTTGGTGTTTGTGTATGTGCCAGGTATCAAGCAGATCCCAAGGAATCTCACGTGAATGCAGTCAAGAGGTGTAACACCCGAAATTCTATTTAAAAGATAACGAAAGGAAAAGTATCTAGAAGGAAGAGATAAAGGATACAAGTTGAAGGGGGTAAAGTGTACAAAGTACAAAACTTTAATATTATATTAATAAAATGGGTATGGCCACCCACTTTAAAGCATATCTGCTTTTCTGCTCTCGGCCAGAAGAAGAAAAGAAGAAGATTTTGGGGTTTTTGGAAGAGGAAGAAGAAGCTGCTAAGCTGCTAAGGTGAGTTCTCTTGAACACGTTCGGTTTCAGTTGGGTTTTAAGTCCTAAACCGAAGTTCTTGGTGTTTTAGAAGGTTGTTCTCGGGATTTTGAGCCTGAAATCGCAAGTGGAGGTGTTTGGTTTGAAGAACTGCTTCAAGGTGAGTTTCTAGATCCTCTCTTTACTGATTTTTAAAGTGTTGGGTCTATTATGCATACCGGACAAGCATTTTAAAAGATATCCGTGAGTTTATGCTTTATGTTCGAAGGATGTTTTGTGAATGTTTGTTTAGAGGTTTTTGGGTTAGACTTGATGTTTAGTATGTTCTAAGTTTATGTTATGATGTTCTATGCCAAGGGTGTGTTGATGATGATTGGGAGCTGGAATGCATCAGTTACGCTGGGAATAGCATGCAGTTTTCAGGTTAATTGTTCATCCACATTTACTGAACATTCAGCAGCTAAGTCTTCTGTTCATCCGCATTTCTTTTGTTCTTCCGCATTTGCTGAACATTCAGCAGCTAAGTCTTTTGTTCATCCGCATTTCTTTTGTTCATCCGCATTTCTTTTGTTCTTCCGCATTTGCTGAACATTCAGCAGCTAAGTCTTTTGTTCATCCGCATTTCTTTTGTTCTTCCGCATTTGCTACAGTATCCGCATTTGATACAGTGTCCGCATTTGTTTCATCAGCATTTCTTTGGGACACTTAGAATATTTTCTGAAGTGTTCATCCGTATTTGTTCTTGCTCATCCACATTTCTTTGGGGACTTGGGTTTCTTTTCTTAGATTTTGGGAAGTAGAATTTAAGTGTTAAGAAATGATGCCTCGGGGCGGCTTATGCTTATTTATGATGTGATGGCTTGTGAGGATGCTTATGATGTGAATGTTGTGGTTGTATGTATGTGTTATCTTTCTTCGTTAAACGGTTTTCAAAACGTATGTATTATGTTATAATACCTGTTGTGTATTATGTTGTGACTTTACGTGGTATGATGTATAAATGAACGTAAAGTATTATGTAACGAAGTGAAAGATAACGATAATGAAAGGTGGAACGTAAAGAACGAAGGGAGTCCTTGTGGCTCGAAAGGAGTCCTTGTGGCTCGAAGGGAGTCCTTGCGGCTCGAAGGGAGTCCTTGTGGCTCGAAGGGAGTCCTTGTGACTCGAAGGGAGTCTTTGTGACTCGAAGGGGGATCCTTGTCGCGTACCCTGGTCTGTCTTCGGTAGGAGACAGGGGTATTGCATGTGACGGGATCCATATGAAGGTATATGATAATAATGGATGAAAGAAGGAATGAATGAACGAGGATGAAGATAATAATTATTATCAATGTGTACGTATGATGTATGACTGCAAATGAATATAAGTTTTGGTTTTAAAGAAAGTAAAGTATTTTTAATATGAAAACTAGAACTCACTCAGCGTCGCTGACTTTTTGTATGCATGATAGTTGGCAGGTATATTGTTGATGCTGAGGAGTTGCAGGCATGGATGCATACGCTACTGGGAGTGTTTTGAAGGCTGGCATCCATGTTTTGACATGTTAATGAAATATAAACAAGCGTTGTAATGTAATGAATTAACATGTTTTTGTTATTAATGAAAGTTTTCAAATTCCGCTGCAAAAGTAATATGTGCTTTGAATGTTTTATGCGATGACGGTCCAGTTTGTAAGTGTTCTGGAAACGGGGCCTTACAAGAGGATATTCAGATATCTTAAGGGCAAACCTGCTCTTGGACTATGGTATCCAAAAGATGGAGACTTCAATCTCTATGCATACACCGACAGTGACTACGGGGGATGCAATTTCAACAGAAAATCCACATCTGGCGGTTGTCAATTTCTTGGTCCCAGACTGGTGTCATGGCAGTGCAAGAAACAGACCAATGTTTCTATATTGACAGCTGAAGCTGAGTACATAGCAGCATCAGCTTGTTGCTCTCAAGTTCTGTGGATTCAAAACCAGATGCTTGATTATGGTTTCAATTTCTTGCACACACCAATTCATATTGACAACACTGTTGCAGTCTTCATAACAAACAATCCAGTTCAGCACTCAAAAACAAAACATATTGAAATTAGATATCACTTTTTGAGAGACTGTGCTGAAAAAGGTTTAATCAAGCTGATTTAGGTTAACACAGACAATCAGTTAGCTGATTTATTTACTAAGGCATTTGATCCAAGTCGGTTTGAATTCTTAGTCCAATCAATCGACATGATTAACCTTGAATAAAAAAAATCACAAAATTACAAAAAGAAATCAATTTTTGTTGAAGTCCTTGATTTGTACTTCTATTGGGGAAATGATATAATTACAATCGTTATATCATTCACTGTGCTTAATTCAATATCTTGAAAGACTGACATGACTTACCTGATATGTGGGTAGGCTCAACTTGGAACAGAAGATAAATGTTGTGATAAACTAAAGATCACATTCAACTGTGAATGCATCATCAAGAGCATGTAAGTATCTGACGTATCCAAGTGTATGTATGTGTAGTAACCTAAACACACCAGGTCATGATACCTTATGAATCTCATTCACATCAGTTTCTCCTTTGTTTTGCTGAGCAAAGACCTGGGGAAACAAGCACATAGTGCTGATGTCTAGTCCAAAAAGATTCCCCAATGAGGAACACATCCAATACGGGTGACAAATAAAACAGAATATAACAAAAAGAATCCCAAAGTGGATCACCTTCCAAAGTGAAGAGCAAAAAGAATCCCAATGTAGATCAAACAAAATAAGGATCAGGTAAAAGAATCCCAAAGTAGATCCCCCTTACCAAAATGAATGAGGTTTCATAATTTAAATGACCAAGTATTGAAAGTTGTAAGAAAGTTCTACCATACAGTACATGAGGATAGTTGATCTTGCTATGCTTATGAGTGTGAGGTTCATGTTGAATGTTTTATTAAATCAAAACATAATAAAAATCACATGCATTACAATATTGACCAAGCATGAGTTTAAGAGGACAAACATACCTTCAATCAATAAGTTCATGACAACTTGCACTTATGAAAGATAAGATTGTTATGATCCCAAAATTTCAAACAAAAGTGCAAAACAATTAAACAAGTAAAAAATATTGTCCTAAAATTTCATAAATTTTATTTAAAGTTTTTATCCCGCATGGATATAAACTTTAGGGGGAGTAATATAATTTTAAAAGGAAATATTTACAAAAACATGAAATTTGCAAACATTAAATTGACAACTTTGTCAAATTGATTATGTCTGTATGGAAATTACTCCATAATCAGCTTTAGAAGATGCATATGCTCCAAAATCAGTCAAGTTGGGAATCTGTGTCACATCAAAGATACATGACAATCCAAGAAAGAATTGACAATCTCTGAATCTGCAAAATCTTCGGAAAACAACAAAAATGCAGACTCATCTTCATAAAATCAGAAGCAGCTGTACAAACTAATCAGATTCAGCCACTACAAAAACATTAATTTTTGACAAAGTACAAAATTTAATCCGGGTAAGTGAATTGCTTAATGCGGGTGAAGGTAACCCTGCCATTTAACCAATGCGGGTAACTGTTTTTGTACAAGTAAACTAATGCGGACAAAAAAAGTGTTCATCCGCATTAGCTACAGTAAATGCGGACAAGTCTTTTGTTCACCCGCATTTGTCTCAGTAAATGCGGACAAGTCATTTGTTCACCCGCATTTGCTACATGAAATGCCGATGTTAACTTTGGTCACCCGCATTTGTCTTAGTAAATGCAGACAAGTCATTTGTTCACCCGCATTTGCTACAGTGAATGCTGATCACTTTGTTCACCTGCATTTGCTACAGTGAATGCTGATCACTTTGTTCACCCGCATTTGTCACAGTATATGTGGACAAGTAATCTGTTCTCTCGCATTCGCTATAGTAAATGCGGATGGGTAAAATTAGTCCTTCCACATTCGTTAACAGTAAATGCTAGTTTGTTCATCAGCATTTGCTACAATGAATGCGCCCATTGAAATTCTGTAACCGCATTTGCTACAGTAGCAAAATTTTCTGCACTTGTAAAATTTTGTGAAACTTATGAAATGTATTATAAATACTCATTTAATGTGAGTCATTTATTACTTTTCAAATTTTTGAGTGGACTTTTATAGTAAGTCGAGTGCCAGAAAACCGTTCTTCTTTGGAGTTCGAATCTACACTAATCAAGCTTCATTTTGTTCAAATCCAACATCAAAACAAGCAACATTGTTTGTTAAATCAAAGTATTATCAACCACAAGGTGATCATCAGATTCTGAAAAACTTCGACTGTCAAACGAAATTTCTTGAAATGGAACCCTAATCTTGTGAAATCATTCAAATACACTCAAGAACACTGGATTTAGATGAATGACAGAGTTCATTAAAACCAATGATCGGTGTAAACTTCAAAGATTTCATGCGGTTCTAAAAACACAACATCGATGAACAGGGGATATTGGTGTATAACAATGTTGACATCACAACCTGTTAAAACATAATCAAAATCAGTATATCCCAACACAAAGAAACAAAATTTTGAACTGTTCTTCATGAAAAATCAAAATCAGGTCAAATAACCAAATGTAACAGTAACAAGCAGAATTCATTTTGACCTAAAAGTCAAAATTGAACAAATCACACATAATTCTCACTAATTCATACTCTCTGTGTGCAGATTACATAATGGCTAACCTGACTTGGAGCAAGCTCCATAATGTCAGTGGTTTTCTTGATTCTGATGTCCCAAAAGCTGAGGGACTCAGAGACATGATCGGGTTCATAGCAACAACAAGAGTGGCTCATGCCATATCAGTGAGACCTGTCATCTATGAGAATTACATCAGATCTTTCTGGGGAAATGCAGAAGCTTTAGATACTGATGGAGAGAAAGCAATCTTAGGAAGAATATCTGATGATCACACTCTGGTGATATCAGAACAATCTGTTAGAGAATGCCTTCAATTTCAAGATGATCCAAATTCTCCAATTGAATTTGATGAAGAAGATATCATGTCATTCTTTGCTAACATTGGATATGAGGGAGGATTTGAGGCAAAACAGATAGTGAAAGGATTGGTAGATGTGCAGTGGAGGTTTCTCATTCATTATATCCAACACTGCCTATCTAAAAGAAAAACTGGGTGGAATGACATACCATTAACAACATCTTCACTGGTCTGTGCCCTCTGCTCTAACAGACCCTACAACTTTTCAGCATATGTCTTTAATGGAATGATTTCAAATATTCAAAAGGGAGAAGGAACATGTTCTTAATGTACCCCAGATTCATTCAGTGTCTTATTAATGAAGCCTTTCCTGATCTGGTTTTAGAAGGCCCCATTCTTGAAGTTCCTCATAATAATGCAAAATCTTTGAAGTACATCAAGAAGAGAGATCCAAGAAACTTCTATAGTGGTGCTTTCATTCCACTCTTACCTTGGATGCAACAACAAATAGATCCTCAAAATGATGTGCCAATGGATAAGGAACAACTATAACACCAAGAACCGGTTGTACATGATGATATTCCTATTGAGGAACCTACACAAGAAATGGCAGCTGATGTTCCTGATGATGAACCAATTAATGAAGTAAATGTTCAAGAAGAAGCTCCAGAATAATCAGTGGACCAGGCTGCTGCTCATGATCAACACCATGTTGGTGAGCATACAGAAACTGAAGAACACATTATACCAGTGTCACCTTTGATTGGTGATCCTCACACTGGTGAAACACTACAAGAAGCTGCTGTTTTATCTCATTTGAGGGTTGATCCTATTATCCCACAATCATTCTCTCCAATTCATATACAAGAAGATTCATAAGGCAGTTCACCACCTGAAGCAATTGCTGAGGCTGGCTGGTGAATCTACCAGCTCCTCAAAATCTTCTAAATCTTCTGATGATGAAGAAGATAATCAACATACTATGCCTCTACCATAGAGACAACTTGTCTCTGAAGATGCTCCTTCTGAGAGCTTTGCAGAATCAGAGGTGAACAGACCTGATGAAAAAGATAGGATGATATCTGATCTCTTAGCCAAAATGTCTAGAATGGAGAAGACTTTGGATAGAAGGGTAGGGATAATCAATGATAGAATCCTAGAGTTGGATGAAAAGGAGAAAGAACTAAGTGAATTAAAAGCCAAGAATGATGCTGATTTGAGAACAAAAGATGAGGAGATCAAACAGTTAAAAGCCTCTTTAGAGATGTCAAGAGAAGAAATCAGTGGTCATGTGGACACTGTGGCTATTCAAACTGTAGCTATTGAAGATCAAGAGCACATGTTGGAGATACAAACAGAACTTATTGCTGATCTGACCAAACAAAATGAGGCTTTGAAGAAAAGAATTGATGAATTGGAACTGATTGCTCAATTAAAGGCTGAATTTGAAAGAGAAGCAACAGAACATGAAGCTGAAGAAACTAATAAGGAAGTTCATTCACAACAGCAAGAAACCAGTGGTGTTAGGGATGATGATAGCTGGGAGATGGTAGTACATTCTGATCCATCTACTAAAAAAGAGGCCATGATGAAAGAACTAATAGATGACATGGACAGATTCTCTTCAAGTGAATTCATTATAGATGAGGAATTCTGGGATTACATCAAAAACACCAAATCCCCCTTTGAGTCTATAATTGTAATTCCATCACAACCTGTGTCAATAGAAGAAGAACTGAGAATGCAGCTTGTTCCTGCTGTTGTATTGACTGATGAACAACAAAGATTAATCAATAGACTTTGTGATGAATTCAGAGAAAAGGAAACAGCTGAATTGAACAGACAAGAAGCTGAACAACAAAGAATCACTGCTGAGCTTAAGGCTATTGAAGAAAAACAACAGGCCAAAACTGATGTAGCTTCATCATTAGGACCTAGAGTAATCACATACACAAGAAAAAAGAAATACTTGACTGAAAAAGCAAAAGGAAAACTTCCTATGGTTGAGGAAGAACAACCGAAGAAGAAAACTAAAGATGATCCTAGGAGTTTGGCAGCAATTGCTGAATTTTTAGATGAACATGAACAAGCTGAGAAGGAGTTGCAGAATACTTTGGAAGTGATTATGTTGGAAGAAGGAGAAACTAAAGATGAACAAACAAAGAAACATGATGACATGAGGAGTCCATCAATTATTGAGCCATCTGTAGAAAGCATGATTGAAAAAGCAAAGTCTGATGATCTTATGATTTATGTCATGTATCTGATAAATCTTGGTTATGATGCTGACATTGTGTTTAACATAAAATATGAGGAGATTGTTGAGGAGGTAAAGAAGATGGAAAAGCTGCTAGATCCTACATATGTAACAGAATATGAGAAAACAAAAGAGACTGAAAAGCCAACATCCTCTATCCTCAAAACAGCAAAGAAAGATGACCAACAGTTTGTTTTTCCTGATCCCTATAACATGTCAGATAGGGAAATGAAGGATTATCTCAACAAACAGGGATTTACAAAAAGAAAGTTAGGAAACATGAAGACTAATTCACTTCGGGCTGCTATGTTAAGAATGATTAATGAAAAGAAAGATAGAATGAAAGCAATTGAAGAAGAAGTAATTGCCCAGAAGCCCAGAACAAGATCTTCTGCACAAGATGTACAATTGACTATAAAAGACAAAGATGTTCTGGCCCCTATTCTACACAAAAACCCAGAGTGGTTCATTGAACCTTCATAACTGAAACTTCAAGAGGGTTTAACCACTGCTGAGATGATTAGAGGGGTATCTACTCCCAAAGACAAAACAGATGTCAAAATCATTGCCTGGAAGTATGATAGCAGCTGGAATATGTTCATGGTCAAGAGAATCTCAGGCCTGGTGCAATCTTTATGAATATACAGCCTTAGTCAATGCCATGAAGGTCCAAGACTTAAAAGAATTGGCTGAGTTAGACCTAATCAACCGTGATAGAATGTACAGGGGTTATGAATTTGAGGATATTCTGAAGATGTTTAAGAGAACCAACAACTTCAAGTCTCTAAAAGCCATATGTACTAGAAAAGACAAATCTTTCAGAAATCCCCTTGAACAAAGAAGAAAGAGAGAGGCAGAAGAGGTAGTGTTCACAGAGCTGCATTTGAAACCAACAGAATCATTGAAACGAAAAATGATTGCTGGAAATCACAAAACCAAACCAATTTCTAATGTGTACTATGATGAAGAATCCAATGAGTTGGTGATTGGGAGAAAGTGGGAAGGAAAAGAAGCCCCAGAGATCAGAATTTTCAGTGGTTATGAGGTCAGACTTCTAGATGAGTCTTACATACACTATATCTTCACAAGACACTTCAGAGCCCTAAAAAATAAAGCTGCTGAAGATGATCTGGAGTTTATGTTAAAGTGTGTTAAGATCTTGAAGCTGACATTTGACAGAATCAACAACAAAAGGGAACAAAGGAAGAAGAGAAAGGTGCCAATGCAGATGGGCAATATTGTCAAGTTGGAGGTTGATGCTGATGGTTCACTTGTGATTCATAGAGATGGGTTATCTTCTATTTCAGTTTGGGAACCCATCTCTTTGAAACAAATGCCCATTGTTGCTATTCATACAATGAGTGAGATGAAGATTCATGTGCTCAGTAGAGAAATAACGAAGGAAGCTAGGGATTTTCAAACATGATAAAGGCAATCCTCAATCCTTCCCTTGCAGAACCTGAGGTACATCATGAAGATGCTGCAACAATCTCTCCAACAACAGTCCAACAGAAGACATCACATCAAGACCGACCAGAATCTTCACAACCACCACCACCATCACACTCTTGAGGAACCTAGGCAGTATAATCCTTAGGGGGAGTATTGTTAGACCCTGAAAGGATCATACTTGCCAACTCAAGAAGTGGTTGGAGGTTGTTCTGGTGGGAAAACATCAGTTACAGAAAAACAACAGAAAACAGAAGACAAGAAAAGATAAGTATAAAGCACCCGCATTTGTTAATGCGGATGACTAGTGAACAAATGCGGACAAGTGTTTGTTCACCCGCATTAACAAATGCGGATCAAGACAACTAATGCTGAACAGAAGTGTTTATCCGCATTTGTTCATGCGGATGAACTGAAGAAATGCTAACAAGAAGTGTTCACCCGCATTAGTCCATGCAGATGAACAATAGTAAATGCTGACAAGACTTGTTCACCAGCATTAGTCTATGCGAATGAACAACAGTAAATGCTGACAAGACTTGTTCACCCACATGAACTAATGCGGGTGAGCAAACTCAAATGCTGATGAAGACTTGTTCATCCGCATGAACTAATGCGGATGAACAACTTACACTTATATTTATTTTGTACTTAGACTAGATTCTCATGTATAGATCAGGGTTAGTTTAGTCTTTTGTACAGGTAATGAATTCGCCTATAAATAGGGTCACATACCCTAACTTTGTTAGGTTGTTGATTTCGGTAGTAATATCCACAATATTTTACAACATTTACTATGGTTCTTGATTCTCTTACATTCAAGCGTTTACTACAGCAATTAATGTTCTTTAATATAGTAATTCCGCTGCTATATTATTGACTCAGTCCACATATTCGATCCTAGGTTGAGTCACATCAACCGAGAATATCATTCTCAAACCCAGTCACACTTCACTTTGGAAGATGATCCATAATGGGATTCTTTTTGCATATTCTTTTGTTAATTCATCCAAGGTGGATGTGTTTCACATTAGGAATCTTTTGGATCATGACATCAGCAATATGTGCTTGTTTCTTCAGGTCTTTGCTCAGCAAAACAAAGAAGAAACTGATGTAGGTGAAAGAGAGTCATAAATCATCATTACCTGGTGTGTTTAGGTTACTACACACAGATACACTTGGATAAGCCAATACTTACCAGTACTCTGAGATGAGTGTTTCATAGTTGAATATGAGTTTTAGTTCATCACAACATGTATCTTCCTTTCCAAGTTGAGCCAACCAACATATCAGGTAAGTCATGTCAGACTTTTGAAATTTTGAATTAAGTGGTGAATGATATAATGACTGTAATTATATCATTTCCCAAAAGTATAAGACACAAACTTTAGTAAAATGACTTCTTTTTGTGTTTTTTTGTTAATTTTTTTAATGTTTTTGTAATTTTTGAGTTTTACTCTAGGTTAATCATGCCAATTGATTGAACTAGGAATTCAAACCTACTAGGTTCAAATGCCTTAGTAAATAAATCAGCCAATTGATTATCAGTATGAACATGAATCAATTTGATTAACCCTTTTTCAACACAATCTCTCAAAAAGTGATATCTAATTTCAATATGTTTTGTTTTTGAGTGTTGAACTAGATTATTAGTGATAAACATTGCAGCTGTTTTGTCAATGTGAATTGGAGTGCGCAAGAAGTTAAAACCATAGTCAAGCATCTGGTTTTGAATCCAGAGGACTTGAGAGCAACAAGCTGAGGCTGCTATATACTCAGCTTCTGTTGTTGAAATAAACACTTTTGTCTGCTTCTTGCACTGCCAGGAGACTAGTCTGGGACCAAGAAATTGACAACCGCCAGAAGTGGACTTCCGATTGAAGTTGCATCCCCCATAATCACTGTTAGTGTATGCATAGAGATTGAAGTCTCTAGCCTTTGGATACCACAATCCAAGAGCAGGCTTGCCCTTAAGATATCTGAATATCTTCTTGACTGCATTCACATGAGATTCCTTGGGATCTGCTTGATATCTGGCACACACACAAACACCAAACATAGTGTCAGGCCTACTTGCTGTTAGATACATAAGTGATCCAATCATAGATAGATAGTGAGTCTGATCCACTGATTTGCCTTCTAGATCTGGACTGATCTTCACTTTAGTGTCAACAGGAGTTCTGATGGACTGACAATCAGCAAATTTGAATTTCTTCAACATTGTTTCCATATATTTTGATTGATTTATGAAGATTCCATGAGCCGTCTGTTGGACTTGCACTCCTAGAAAGAATGTGAGTTCCCCCATAGCACTCATTTGGAATTTTGAATGCATAAGGTCTTCGAAGTCTTTACAGAGTGACTTGTTTGTTGAGCCAAAAATGATATCATCCGCATATATCTGTACCAGCAACATGTCTTTCCCTTTTCTTTTTCTGAAGAGAGTCTGATCAATCTTTCCTCTTTCATAGAGTCTCATACCACTTCCTCGGAGCTTGATGAAGACCATACAAGGCTTTGTCAAGCTTGCATACTCTGTGTGGAAAATCCGGGTCTTCAAATCCAGGAGGTTGAGTCACATAGACTTCTTCAGCAATCTTTCCATACACAAAAGCACATTTCACATCCATTTGATAAACAGTGAATTTCATGGATGCAGAATATGCTAGAAAGAGTCTTATTGCTTCTAATCTTGCTACAGGAGCAAACACTTCATCATAATCAATTCCTTCCTCTTGTGTATACCCCTGAGCTACTAGTCTTGCTTTATTTCTGATGACAATTCCCCTGTCATTAGTTTTGTTCCTATATAGCCACCTGGTACCGATAGGGTATTGTCCTTCGGGAAGATCTACCAGTTTCCATACTTCTTGTTTCTTGAATTGTAGCAACTCTCCCTGCATTGCTTCAATCCAGCTGTTGTCTTAAAGTGCCTTTTTGTTGTTTTTGGGTACCGTTTGACATAGAAAACAAGAGAACAAATAGATGTTTGCTATGCTTGACTTGCTTCGTGTCACCCGTTTATTGAGTTCACCAATGATGCTTTCCACTGGATGATTCTTGTGTGTTCTGGTGGTTGGAATTGAGTCACCAGCAATGGTTACATCAAGATTGGAGACATTCAGATCATCTTGGTGAGAGGCAGATTCATCTTGTACTGTGGGAGAGTTATGAAAATAATCAAAGCCAATTTCAGTTCCTGCTTCAACATCAGCAGCACTTTGATTACTTCCATCATTTGAGGTTTTTTCAGTTTCAACTGGAGGAGTAGCTTGATCTTGAATTCTATCTTCAGTTGATAGATCTTCTGAAGGAGATAGTAGTGTGCTAGGACCAGCCTCAGTTGAAACACATTGATTTTGAGATGATTGTTTGATAGGATCAGCTTGTAGTGGGACATCTTCATTCAGTTGCTCATTAGAAGTTGGAGGAACCATTGGAAAGTCATTCCTTCTTTCTACTACAGAAGAAGATTTGGCTGATTGTAGGTTTCCTGCATCAGACAAGTAAAATTGATCAAAAGATTTTGTAAATGAGTCAATATCAAACAACCAGTCGGGACCATTTGTTGATTTGGGAAATGAATGTTCCTTGAATTGAACATTTGTGGATTCATCAATAATGCTTAATCTGGGATTAAACACTCTATAAGCCTTAGAGACAGAAGAATAACCTACAAAGAATCCTTCATCAGAATTTGATGAAAACTTTCCCAAATGGTCTCGGGTGTTTAATATTGGGACAGGACTACCAAATGACTTGAAAAATCCAATAAATGGTTTTCTTTGAAAGAGAAGTTCATAAGGTGTCTTGTTGCTTTCTTTTACAATCAAAGTTCTATTTTATACAAAGCACGATGTGTTAACTGCTTCAGCCCAGAAGGTAATTGGCAGTTTAGCATCTGCTAGCATAGTTCGTGCTGCTTCAATTAGTGTTCTATTTCGCCTTTCAGCTACTCCATTTTGTTGAGGAGTTCTAGCTGCACTAAATTGATGAGCAATGCCTTTGGTAGTACAAAATGAACTCATATCTTCATTTTTAAATTCTATCTCATTATCACTTCTAATCATTTTGACTTTATGATCAAGTTGATTTTCTATTTTAGTGATAAAATCTTTTATTAGTTGAGACGCTTTGTTTTTATGAAGTAAGAAGAAGACCCATGTAAATCTGGAAAAGTCATCTATGATCACCAAACAATACTGTTTCTTTCCAATGCTTAGAACATGAGTTGGTCCAAACAGATCCATATGAAGTAACTTCAATGGAGAATTGTTTGAGTTCACCAGTTTTGGCCTGTGGGAAGACTTATGTTGTTTCCCTTTGAGACACGCTGAATAGTGATCAATAAAGTGAAATTCTTTTTGAGGTAAACCAATGACATGGTTTTCTTTAACCAGTCTGTTCATGTTTTTAAAATTTGTATGTCCCAACCGTTTGTGCCAAAGCTGTGACTCATCAAAAGATGCTTTTGACAGAAGACATGTTTCTTCTTTTGGTAGAGTAGAATTGAGGTTTAAGACATAGGTTATTCTTCCTCAGAGTCTTCAAGACAACCCAATCTTCAGGAATTTGAAATCCTAGTTTTAGAATGTAACAATGAGTGTTAGTGAAGTGAGTTGAATATTTCTTGTCATAGATCTAAGACCGCTGAGCAGATTAAAATTTAGTTGTTCACAGTAGTTCGCTCTATCAAAGCATAACATCTCATTTGTCACAGATCCTTCACCAGTGATTCTGCCACCTTGTGAATCTCCACCAAATACTACAGTAGTTCCTTGAATATGCTTGAAATCATAAAGGAGGGAATGATCTCCAGTCATGTGTCGGGAGCACCCACTGTCCATATACCATAAGTTATTGGACCTGTATGGATGACTCTGCAAGCATAAAAAGAACTAATTAGAATGTGGAACCCAAGCCATGATGGTCTTGGGTTTCCCGTTCCTATCCATGATTGTAACTACTTTCATCTAAATTGTGCTCCAAAGGATGGAGTTTTGTTTGATTTATGTTGATATCTTGTCCGTTTCATCTCATCAATTTTAGCTGAAGAATCAGAAGAATATTGAATCCTTTGATCTCTATTTCTTTTCAAAAACTGGACATGTTTTTTATTATCAAACTTCAATTTTGATTTATGGAAATCATGATTGTGTCTGAAGTTGTGGTTTATGTTTCTTTGAATTTTCTTCAACTCTTTCAGGTTACCCAAATCATCATCAGAACTAGAGGTACTGGAAAGTTTATTATGAAAATGATTTTTGATTTTGGGTTTTAGAGATGAGATTGGTGAGATGGGCTTGTTTTAGGGAATTCTCAACCCTTTTTGCTTGAAGAAACAATCAGATGTATTGTGATTCGTCATATCATAGACGGAACAATATTTGTTGAAATAACAATTTTTAGTGGAATGATTGTTCATGTCATAGATTGAGCAGTATTGATTGAAAAAGCACTCATCTGTTTTATGACTAGACATCTCACATACTTCACAGTACATTTGTTTGTCTTTTTTGCTTGATTTTGATGCCTTAGTAGGTCTACCAGTCCTCAACTGAGCATCATTCTTTGATTTTGATAAGGAAGCAAGATCAGCCTTGTTTGTAGTTTGTTTAACAACACTGCTGTTTTTCTTTCTTTTGGGCTGACTTTGTTTCCTTAATCCTTTTCTGTCCACCTTTTCTAGTTGGTTTACATGATCTTTATTAAAGATGTCAAAACCAACTCCTTGCTTAAGTTTCATTGGAGGTGAATCTGTTCTTCTTTGAACCTTTTAAATCTGAGGGGTTTTCCCTCTGTTTCTCAGTGAAACTTTGTCTGATTAGCTAGAATTTTTGGGAGATTTGATCTCACAATTAGTTCTGCTTTCAGCAGTTGGTTTCACAAAAGCAACTATTTCCTTCTTTTCATTGGAAATTACAGGAACGAATTTCACAAATGGCACTACTGATTTGACTAGACTTTTTGGTTTAATGACAGTTAACTGACTTGTCTGAACACTCTTTGATTTTGATGGGATGACCTAGCTTGATTTTCTCCTCATTTGTTTCAATGTAAACACTTGGTTTGTTTTGAGGATTTGTAATTTGAGTTACTACTGATTTAGGTTCAATAGTTTTAGGTTCATTTTGATCAGAAAGAGTGATTGACTCAGGCATGATAGTGTAATTGTCATTGTAAGATGGGGGACATGAGTTGTATCCAATCCCAGTCATATCCTTGGGATCCTTTTGCGAATCAAGCATCTCTTGCAGCTTGGCTGAAGACAGTTGAAACTTTTCAAGTTTCACTTCAGTAACTGATTGTTCAGCTTTAGATTGAGCTAACTTTTCAGTTAATTTTTCATTCTCAGCTGCAAGAGTGTACTTTTCTCCATGCAGTTTTTCAATGTTAGAGACGAGAGATTTAATTTTGATTTAAAAACTTTTGATTTCTCTTTTAAGCATCTTAGAATATACCTTTTCTTCTTTGATTTTAGCAGCTAATTTGTGATTGTGCTCACGATATCCTTGCAATTCAGTAATGCATTTATCACTACAAAGATTAGATTTTACCTTAGATGGCATTGGAGTTGGGCCATCATTTATGTGAGCCATAAGAGCATGATTTTGAAATTAAGGCTTAACTTCCTCAGCATACAGGCTCCAATCACATACTCCATCTTGTTTGATGACAAGAGCATTTGAAGTAGGTTGGCTGCTTCCATGAGCTTGGTTGGTCAGTTGTGGTTGACTTTGATATGGTTGTTGTTGTTGTTGATGATGATACTGGTTGTTGTATTGGAAGCTTGAGCTTGGTTGTGATGTTGATTGACCTTGAGAATTCCTTTGGAAACTGTTTTTGTTTCTTCTTGGAGCATTACATTCTCTTGAGAAATAGCCAGTCATACCATAGTTGAAGCATTTAAACTTGGATTTGTCATACCCAAGTTTAGTATTCTCATTCAGACTAAGCTTCTTTCCTTTTTTGAAAAACTTTTTGGCTCTCATTGCAATCATAGCCATTTGCCACTGCAGATCCATTTCTTCCACATCATCTGGATCCATTTCTTCTAAGTCTTCTTGAATCAAGTGAGCAGAAGTGAGTCTTCCTCCCAAATAAGCTTCAAAGCTTGCAACAAAAGGCATTGTAAGTAGCCTTTTGCTCTTCAGTTATCTGATCTTCAGGCATACTTGTAGGAGTGGCAGTAAACCCAGTTGGTTGAGTTGAAGTTGATGGCTTGTTTGTTGATGGTGCAACAATGAATCCTGTTGCTTTTAATTGATCTCTTGATGAGAGAAAGTCATCATCTTCAGTGATGAATGCATTTTCCACAGAATGAGTTTCTGATGGAAATTTATATGCTTCAATGACTTTAGGTCCACTAAGGTTTCTGCTCTTTTCATCAACTTCAAGATCTTTAATTTTAGCAATCATTATATCTAAGGTGGTGCTCTCTAGATCAAGAGTGTTTTTCAGCATGGTTACATTTTGTTTCCAACTTTCAGGCAAACTATGTAACATTTTCTTGTTCAGTTCCTTAACTTTGTATGTAACTCCCATAATCTCAAGATCATTGACCAGCTGCATAAATCTATGCAGTTGTTTAAGGATTGACTCCCCCTTGGAGTGATGGAAGGTTTCATACTGATTGATCAACTTGTCTTTGTTTATTTCTGCTACCTCACTGCTACCTTCACACATGATTAGCAGTGCATCCCATACAGCTTTTGCTGTTCCATATTTCTTAAGTCTCTTTAACACATCCATTTTCAAGGCTTGAGTGAGAATGGAATATTTTATCTTTTTGTAATCATCATCATCATCAAGAGTGAGGTCTTCAATAGGTATCCTTGATGTTTTGTACAAGGTAGCTTGATCAGCTGAGAGTGTCACAGTAATATGTGGTCCTTTGCATATTGATATCCAATAATTCGGATCTACACCTGTAATATAATTTATAAACCTGATTTTCCATTGCTTAAACTCATATTTGTGTTTTAGCATAGGAGGTTTAGGAGTATGACCGAGTTCAGAAAAAGTATGAGAGTCCATTTTAGTGGGTTTGTTTTTACTTATTGGAATATTACTTAGATTGATTGTTAAGTCCAAATAGTCCAAGTAGTCCATAAACCGTCTTAAATGAACAGATCTGACAAATATTAACTGATGTTTGTTAGCACTTCTTCTGTAACTCTTTTGTTGGTTTAGAGTGTGAAGATTTAAGAAGTTAAATATGTTTTGTTGATGAGCAAACTCTTCACATATTTGTTCTTGAGAATAGGTACGGTTGAACAGTGATGGTCGAGGTTTTTCTCAGAGTTTCAGCATGTATACTGTTTAGAGGTAGTTGAACACTCTAACAGCAACTCAATCACCAGATCAATCGATTTCAGTTCAGATCTAAAGATGAACCGAGAGCCGAAGCTCTGATACCAATTGACTGGGTGTGAGAATGATATTCTCAGTTGAAATGATTCAACTAGGATCGAATATGATGATTGAGTCAGTGATTATATGGCGGAATCATACAAACATAGGACATTAAATTCAAGAATAACTCATAAATGCTCTTTGTATTGATTGAATGGAACGGTTACAATGAATGCTAGGGTTTAAGCATTAAACAGTAATAATACACCTTCTGAACATAACACTAAACAAAATATTCTGATTGTCTAATGTTTGTTGACAGTCATCTCACATACAAGGATTTCTATTCCATTTATAGGCTGACAAGATGCCTTTACAAAAAGACTAAATTACCCCTATACTATAATCTAGTCCAAGTACAAAAGGTCTTCATCAGGATTTGTCTTTGTTCATCGGCATTAACTAATGTGAATGAGTTGATCTTCTATCTCATTAGTGTTTGGTCATCAGCATTGACAAATGCAGATGAACAAACACTTGGCGCATTTGTTGCTGAGCATCCACATTAGTTAATGCGGAAGAACACTTCCTTGTTAGCATTTGTTCGGTTGTCCGCATTTGTTAATGCGAAAGAACAAACACTTGTCAACATTTGTTTTGTTGGTCATCCGCATAAACAAATATGGATAGCCGACACTTGTTTTCTTTACTTGATGCAGATTCTTCATCCGCATATTTTCTTGGACTTGTGGGATTCCAGTAGAACAACCATCAATCCACCACTTGAATTGGCATGTATGATCCTTTCAGGGTCCAACAATGCGAGTACTGTGGAAGTACAGAAAAAGGTCAGAGTCTACATGGGAAACCGAGGAGGAGATGAGGTAGCATTATCCTCAATTATTCAGTGACTGACAAGTTTCGAGGACGAAACCAAAATAAGGGGGGTGGACTTGTAACGCTCAAAAATTTCAAGTAAAAGGGAAGAATAAAGTTCTCGCGCGAAAAAAGCTTTTCGCGCGAGAACCCCCTGCGAAATGTAGGAGCTGGGTATAAATAGTTAAGAACACCCAAGTCTGACCCATATTCACGCGAAAAGTGCTGCTGGTTGAGAGAGAAGGCGGTTGTTTAGTGAGAGGAAGTGTAGAAATAAAGTGTTTAAGGTATGTAACTCGTTTAGTAACTCGTGTTATGTACTAAGGAACGATTATGATGAATATAATGCATGGTTATGTAGTTTTCGTTCCGTAAAGGCTTCGGGAAGGTTGTATTTGTGCTAGAACTTCGAGAGGTGAGTTTTTGGTCCCCTTTTTACGCAAGTTTTATGTTTTTGGGGCTATTATGCATACTAAATACTTGATTATGCTTGTATGATGTCATTTTTGAGGTTAAGCATGTTAGAACAACCTTAGACGCGATAAGTCATGTTTGGGTGGGAAACACATAGTTTTCGCGCTAGCAGTTAAAGTGTACGGTACGAAATTGAATCTAATAGTTCTCGTGCGACAGTAAGTTCTCGCGTGATATGTATGATTCGCGCGACTATGACGATAGATTATGCAGGATTTGAATGTGGTAAGGTTCTCGCGAGAAAGGAGAGTTCTCGCGTGAGATGATAATATATGGTTGACTTTTCGCATGGTATGCTGTTGTATGTATTTTTTTTGTTTTGTTATCTATTCACGTTAAACGGTTTTCAAAATGTTATACTTTTTGATATGGCCTTATGTGGTTCGATGTATATATATATATACACGAAGTATTATGTATTGAAAGTGAAAGATAACAAAAAGAAAAGTGGAACGTAATGAATGAATGAAAGTCCTACAAACAATATGAATGGAGGTTCATAACTCATTGAGGGGTTATTAGCTCAACTGTGTGTGGTTTAACTAACCCATGAGGATGCACACAGGGGTCTAATCCTTGGGATTGACCGAAAGTACGAAATGTGATCCTTCTCGCTTGCCTCTGTACTGGAGTCAGCTTCGTGCATAATGTTTGGGGTTCATTTATAGACTTCGGCCCAATACCAGCTTTGTGAACAATGTTTGGGGTATAGCGTATGACAGGATCTAGATGAAAGTGAAAGATAATGATAAAATTAGGAAAAGTGTGATACGTACGAAATCGGACGATGACGAAAGATAATAATTAATATCAATGTGTATGTATGATGTATGATCACGTGCGTAAGTAAAGGAAATGTTTTAAATGAAACTAATGTACTTTATTATTAAAACTAGATCTCACCCAACGTCACTGACTTTTGTATGTTTAGTAGTTAGCAGGTAATGATGCAACTATGAAGTGCAGACATGGATGAGATAGCTACTGGAACGATCCGAGTCTGGCATTCTAGATTTTGAGACAATTATTATAATAGTCATGTTTTTGTGATACAACTACAAGAACAATGTTTTGTCATGTATTTACAATTGTATATGAAAATTTTAAATTCTGCTGCAAAATGTCATGTTTTAAATGTTTTACCCTATGAAGGACCAACTGTATACATTCCGGGAACGGGGCCTTAAACCTCCTCCATGTAAAATCCGAGGACGACTGCCTACGCCCTAATCGTAAACTCCTATCTCTGACCCTCCAGGTGAACCGGATGACAATATGGAGAAGGGGGTCATCTGTAGAGGTGGCGGGAGTGAATAAAAATGTAGACAGGAACTCCAGTGTAAGCTCCCAGTGGGCCCTTCTATATCCATAGTCGAACATCCGACGCCACGGAATCGAGTCCTCGGCCCTAATGAGTGTCTCAGCACGCTCCAAATCACCCGCCGACTCCAACACATCCCAGTCGATGGAACAGGCCCCCTTTAGGGGCCGACCTAACAACCTCCAAAGCCGTCTACGTGGCGTGGTCTCTCACGGAAACTGAAGGTGCGAATGATGGTCTAAAAAATCACATTGACACTTGGGCTCGGTTTCAAGACGTGCACGCTTACGTGGCGGCATAATCTGAAAAAAATTATTTTAAAAAATCAAATTATATTCAAAGTCAAAAAAAGGTTACGGGGTGTGAAGAGCCTCACAACCCATAATCCCTTTGAAAGGCTTCAAGGCTTACGAGCCGTGACTAAGGTTAACAGCTCGTACGCTTTTGAAAGGTTTCAAGGGTTACGAGCCGTGAGGCAACTTCACGGCTCGTAACCTAATTATCCATTCAAGGTCACGAGCCGTGAATAAGCTTCACTGCCCGTAACCCTTTGATATTTCAAAAAATTCATGATTTTTAATTTTAAATTTATACAATATTGAAGAGTAACTAGATAAAATTAAAAATGAAATTAGTTATGTCCATGGTAATAGAGAGAATCGTAATCGTGAAAGTGGGCATAAATGGACTTACAGGGCGTGAAGCTTATATATTAAAAGCTTCACGGCCCGTGAAGCATCTCACAGCCCGTGAAGAGATCTTTCACGAGCCGTGAAATGTCTCACGATCATGAATGTTTTTGTAAATAAAATTATAACCATTAAACTTTCACGAGCCGTAAGGCATATCTCGGTCATTATCAATTAAAATTCAAAACATAGCCATTGGGCTTAATGGCCCGTGAATTGCGTCACGGTCATAAGCATTAACTTCCCAAAAAAAAATTAAAAATTAAATTATTTCTTATCTATAAATACTAACATATTATACACAAAAAATACACTCAAACAATATGATATCAAGAAGTTCTACATCAAGTTCACCATCGGTTACTCCACAACATCGAAATCCTTGGACGGACGAAGAAGAGGTCAGTTTAGCAAGATCGTGTCTGGAAAATTCAGGTACTATTTTTGATGAGTGTTCAATTTATTGGAACCATATATCAACGAGTTTTCATCAAATTCTACAACGTGATAAGTATCGAACCACTCAGGAACTTAGTAGCAAAATGGTTTTATTTGAGGAGAAAGATCTCGATATTTCACTCAATATACGATAACGTTTACGACAACCGAAGCACTCTTTGGAATGATGCAGACATTATGGAAAGGGCTCAAGAATAATATCGGTGATGAATCGGAACATCTTTTAATCATATTGCGGCTTGAAACTATTTTAAAAATCAACAAGATTAAAGATTGTATTTCTAGTTAGATTTATATTATTTTTGTTAGATTGTACGAATAATATTATTAATAATCAGATAAAAATATAATATATTAAATAATTACATTGTTCGTCTTGAATACAGTTCATCTGCCATACATCGTCGGAATCTAAGGCAAGCATCTTGTAAATTATTTTCATGCCACTCTAAAGTTCTATTTTAAACCAGTCTACGTAATAACATACAAATAACAACTCCTGAATCTCGACCACTATGACTTGCATTTGAAGGCCACATAGTTTCACCAGACACTAACAATTCTTTAATTTCTTCTTGCCCAGAGTGCTGCCAATAATGTATACGTGCAAGAAAATAAAGGAAATACGATTCAAATTGTACATTAATCGCCCGAACATTACGATGAATGTATCACGAATAATTACACGTATTTGGACGGAATTTATATGGAAAGAATATATGAACTTGTAGTGATCGGTACGTACACCTATAAAAAATAAAATCACAATTATGCCCCTTAATAGTTTTTACCCTAAAGTTTGCTTTCTTTCATTTCTTGAATTTTATGGCTCCTTAATAGTTTCTAGAGGTTTAATAGTACATTATTAACTAATTAAATTTCAATTTTTCCAGAACCTAGCTTGGGGTAAATAAAACTTATATTTTCAGTTATCGGTTATTGTAAAACCGCAATTTTAACAACTAGTTTAAAATCTTTCAGACTTCAATCCTCAACCTTTAAATATTTTAAATACTTCTTATAATCTTTATAATCTTTTTTAAAATGTGTTTTTGAGCACTTTTGATTAAAAGCTTCGTTTTTAAGATTAACCCGTTAAAACTCGTTTTTATCCGGAACCGAGCATCCAGTTACATTTTTATCCAAATTTTTCACCAAATTATTGACTTAAGGTTTCTAACTTACTTATATATTTTTATTTTTATAGATTTCAGGTATCTCCTTTTATATTTAAGATTCTATCCAAAAAATTACCCGATTAAGGCCCGTTTTTAACGAATAATTTCATTTAAATCATCATTCACACCCAATCATCAAATCGGACCATTATGACCATAATATTAATTTTAGAGCCTAGAATTATTTTTAATATAGTAACTCTCTAAGTTTTTCTATTTTTGAGAAATTTTACCACTTTTCGGTCCCCAAACGAGCTCATTATGTCTACAAGTCCATCCTTTTTACATTTTCAGCCATCACCACCAACTTATAAACGTTTAATATCACTAAACCTACTGAAAATGAGTCTTAGTTCACGGATTGAACATGCATGATATAGATGTTGCTTTTAATGGGTGATTTACACCATTTACACATGTGTAAACATTATAAGTTGTACATAATCATCTCCAAATTGTTTTGTAACTTTCAAATCAGGTTATTATGGTGTTTATAAACTGTTTTTAAGCAGTTTTCCAGCTTTGGTTGGGAGTGTTTTCAAAACAAATGAATAGATGGTGCTAAATCACATAGAAAGAGGGTTTTCAAGGTGAAATCTTGTGCACCAACCAAAGATTCAGTAATCTATCATGAGATATACCTTGAGTGAAGTTATGAGCCCCACAAGAACAGGTTTATAGCAGCAGTTTTCTGTTAGAACAAGTAAAGTAAGATTTTTGGTAGAGTATGGAGGAAAATCACAAGATCTAGCTTGGTTCGGGTGTGTTGAAGCTTACTCTTTGGTTAGTCTGCATTTTTGAGAGATTAGGAAGGCTAGATGAGCTGATGAATCTAAAACAAGGGCTGTAGTAGCTCGTTCTTGCAAGCACCATGCACAAAAGTCCAAGTCCACCAAAACTCACTTTTTAGCTCGTTTAGCACTCGGTTGATGTTGGGATGATGCTATTCTTCGTGTTTCTTGTTGAAATGGTAAAGGAATGGAAGGTGTGTGTGTGGGTTCAGTTGAGAGGTTCCGAGAGAGAGGGAGAAGAGATGGAAGAGATGGGTGCATGTATGGGGAAGTGAGGGAAGGTGGTGTGTGGAAGTGGGTTTGTGGGATTTCTAGGGGAGGAGATGGTTGGTGGATGTGGCGGCCGAATTTGGTGGTAGTGGGGGTTTATTTCCCTTTTTTTATAAGTTGGCTAACTATATTTTCAGAAACGCTTAATTATTCTACACTAAGGCTAGACATAAAGGGATCTCTACGGAAATAAAACATATAATAATAATCATGGACAAAAGAAGGTAATAATAATAATAATAATAATAATAATAATAATAATAATAATAATAATAATAATAATAATAATAATAATAATAATAATGATAATAATAATAATAATAATAATATAATAGATTAAAGTTTAGAATTAAGACCTAGGGGTCGGTTGTTACATTCTCTCACCGTTTAGGAAATTTCGTCCCGAAATTTTAGCTTCGATTAGATTTTGAACGGGTGGGCTTGAAAAGGTGCGGATATTCCTTCCTCATTTCATCTTCTCAAATTCAACTGAACTCAGGTACTCGTTTAGAGTTCCGTCTTACTTTCACCTTGGGTATACGACTTCGTCTAAGCTTCTTAACCAGTCGATCGGTAATCTCTATGGGTTCTTCCCCGAAGTTCAACTTATTATTAATTTTTATTTCCTTCAACGGCAATTATAAGGCTTTGTCTACCAGAAACTTCTTTAGGTTTAACACATGAAAGGTGTCATGTATGTAGCTCAACCCTTGAGGTAGCCTTAGCTGATATGCTACCAGGCCAACTCTTGCCAATATTTTGAAGAGTCCAATATATCTTGGGCTTAGTTTGCCCTTCTTGCCAAATCTCACGGCTCCTTTCCATGGTGCAACCTTTAACATCATTCTATCACCTACTTGGAATTCCAGGGGTTTTCGTCTCCTGTCTGCATATTTCTTTTAATGATCTCTGGCTGTTCTCAATCGCTCCTTAATCTTAACTATTTTGTTTGTGGTTTTCATCATGATGTCGGGTCCCATTACTTAGCTATCACCCAACCTCATTCCAACTCAATAGTGATGGAAATTTCCTACCGTATAGGGCTTCATACGGGGCTGATTTTATACTTGCGTGGTAACTATTATTGTAGGAGAACTCCAGTAGGGGAAGATGGTTATCCCAGTTTCCACCAAAGTCAATCACGCAAGCTCTTAGCATGTCCTCCAAAGTCTGAATTGTCCTTTCACTTTGTCTGTTGGTTTAAGGGTGGTATGCAGTAGTTAAGTCAAGTCAGGGCCCCAAAGCCTGTTGGAGAGATTTCCAAAATCGTGAAGTGAAGTGACTATCACGATCTGAGATGATTGACAGTGGCACTCCATGCCTGGTCACTATTTCGTCGATGTAGAGTTGGGCTAACTTTGACAAGTCATAGTCCTCTCGGATTAGTAAGAAGTGGGCTGACTTGGTAAGTCTATCCACGATTACCCAAATAGCATCATGACCATGAAATGTTCATGGTAATTTCGTAATGAAATCCATGGTGATATTATCCGATTTCCACTCAGGGATCTTAGGTTGTTGTAAAGTTCCTAACAGTTTCTAATTTTCAGCCTTTACCATTGCACACGTCAGACATTTTCCCATATAGGTGGCAATTGATTTCTTAATTTTGGGCCACCAGAATAGTGTCTTTATGTCTTGATACATCTTGTCGCTTCCCGGGTGAATCGAGTATCTAGATTTGTGGGCTTCATCTAAAACTACCTCTCTAAGTCGTCCATTATTTGGTACCCATGTCCTTCCCTCATATTTCTATAACCCATCATTTCTCACTTCCAACCCCTTTTCCATTCCCGTTAACATCTCATCAACTAGTTTATCCCCTTTCAGAGCTTCTTTTTGTTCTTCTATTAGTCTAGCGACGAGGTTACTATACACGCTCATCCTCAAGGCGTGAACACGAAGGGGTTTCTCCCTTTCTTTTCTACTCAAGGCATCTACCACTACATTTGCCTTGCCGGGATGGTAGCGGATCTCGCATTCGTAATCGCTCAACAATTCTACCCATCTTCTCTGGCGCATGTTCAACATCTTCTGATTTAGAATGTGTTGTAGACTTTTGTGATCGGTATAGATAACACACTTAGTACCATAAAGGTAGTGTCTCCATATTTTGAGTGCGAACACCATGGCACCCAATTCCAAATCATGCGTCGTGTAATTTCTTTCATGCTCGTTCAGCAATCTGGACGCGTAAGCGATCACCTTGTCCCGCTACATTAGCACACATCCTAATCCCTGACGCGAGACGTCATAGTAGACCACGAAGTCCTCAACTCCTTCTTGTAAGGCAAGGATAGGTGCGCTGCATAATTCCTCCTTTAACATGTCAAACGCTTCATCCTGTTCCTTTCCCCACTCAAAAGCCGTATTCTTCTTGGTCAAAGTGGTTAGTGGCTTTACAATTCGTGAAAAGTCTTTGATAAACCTCCTGTAATAACTAGCCAAACCAAGGATTTGTCTGATCTTGGTAGGAGTTTCAGGGATCTTCCAATTCTTGATGGCCTCTATTTTTGTTGGATCCACTTGAATTCCATCCTTATTCACTACATGCCCCAGAAACTGGATTTCACGCATCCAAAACTCGCATTTGGAGAACTTTGCATATAGTTGCTAGTTCTTGAGTATTTCAAGGATCAATCAGAGATGCTTCTCATGTTCTTCCTTGCTACTAGAGTAGATCAAGATATCATCAATAAATTCAATCACAAACTTGTCTAGATATGGACAGCATACTCGGTACATGAGATCCATGAATGCCACTGGCACGTCAGTCAGTCCGAAGGGCATGACTAGGTACTCATAGTATCCATATCTAGTTCTAAAGGTTGTTTTGGGGATGTCTTCCTCCTTTATCTTCAATTGGTGGTATCCCGATCTTAAGTCTATCTTGGAAAAATAGCTAGCTCCTTGCAGCTGATCGAATAGGTCATCAATTCTTGGAAGAGGATAGCGGTTCTTTATTGTATGCTTGATCAATTCCCGATAATCGATGCACATTCATAGGGTTCCATCCTTCTTTTTAACAAATAGTACCAGAGCACCCCATGGTGACACACTTGTTCGTATAAACCCCTTGTCAAGCAACTCGTGGATTTGTAGCATTACCTCCTTCATCTTGGGTGGGGCGAGTCAGTAAGGTGTTTTGGCCACCGGCGTGACACCTGGTTGTAAATCTATTTGGAACTCAACTTGTCGGGTTGGAGGGAGTCCCGGTAGGTCTTCAGGGAATTCTTCCGAGTACTCAGACACCACAGGTATATCTTCAATCCTTTGTTCTTCTCTTGCTTTCATCAAATAAATTATGAATGCTGAGTGTCTTTTCCTGAGGCTCTTGGTAGCCTTTAGGTGGGATATCATGGGGTATAGCTGGTGGTTCCTCTCACCATGGACAACTAATGTCTTCCCGCCAGCTAGAGGTATCTTAAGCAAATGCTCATCACACACAATTTCAGCCTTATTTTTGGCCAACCAATCCATCCCTACTACCACATCAAAACCTCCTAACTATATGAGCATTAAGTCTGTCTTAAATAAACTACCCTCTAGGACCATTTTGCAATCCTTAATGATTTCATTAATTTCTATTATACTACCATCAGCCAATTCTACAGTAAATGCATCGGTTAAGGTGCAAGTTGTCACATCAATCAAAGGCCTAAAGGTAGTAGCAACAAAGCTAGCAGTTGCTCCAGTATCAAATAAAATAGTAGCAGGATGGTTGTTTATGAGGAACGTACCGTTAATCACATCGGGTTCTTTACGTGCAATCCCCTTGATGATGCAATTTTGGAAAAGGGGCTAGTGCCTAAGTACAGCTTCCGAGCTCTTCCACCTTGATCATCATGCCTTGCTCCTTCACCAGCTTTGTTGTTTGAACCATTTCTACTGCCAATTGCCTTCTTAACATCAAACCATTTCCTCTTCTAATCCATTGACTTCCTCTTGTCATCTGTCGTTACCTGCTCTATCCATCCAGCCCTAACCTGGTCATCAGTCAAGCTACTAGTGAAATCAACCACAGCTTGCAAAGTTGTAGGCCTGGAAGATCGGACCATGCCTCTTACTCTGGGATGTATTCCCCAAATGAAACGGGCTACACCTTTAGCTTCTGGCATCACCAGATGTGGCCCCAATCAGGGGAAAGCTAGGAAACGGTTGATGTACTCTGTGTAGTTTTGGCCTTTCATTTCTAAGCTCAAAAATTCAGACTCTAGCTTCTTAAGTTGGTTGATTGGATAGTATTTGTTGGTTATCAACTCCCTGAATTCTGTTCAATTCATTCGACCTGCAGCGTTCCTTACTCGAGGCTGAATAATAGTTTTCCACCATTCTAGTAATTGGGATGCAAACATTACCATGTGCTCCATTTTGCACTCGCTAATGTCCAGCACGACCTCGATCTCATCTAACCATCGGTAAGTCTCGATAGCACCCTTAGTGCCATAGAAATCTTTTGGTTTATAGGCCATGAAAGTCTTGTAGGAACTCCCATTCCTTAATTCCTCCATATCATCATTATGGCCTTCATCATTCCCGGGTCCTCCATTTCCAGTGGCATTATCCCGGTCAGCATTAATAATAGTGGGAATGGCATTGGCAATTTACTACACCACCAGGTTAGCTATCCTTTCATTGCTCTCGCGGTTGGCATTCTCCTCATGTGGGCTTTCAGGTGGAGTAGGTGGATGGTTCCCAGTTTGTCTGGCGTCTTCATGTCGGCCTCTATTAGCTCCTCGTCTTCCGGTACGAGTTCCCCGTCTGGGCGGCATTCTGGTAGCATCATAGATAAACTCATTTAGCATCTCATAAATTTTTGGTTTCAAGTATCCCATTACATTAAATTTACCCTTATTAGTCGCGTTAACCAATTACATGAGAATATAATACACACATCATGACACACACACACACACACTCATATATATATATATATATATATATATATATATATATATATATATATATATATATATATATATTTCATTCAATCAACATAGGGTGAATTATCCATGAGGCACAAATCAATTTCTCAACACAGGATATATTGCAATCTAAATCAATCACCCTGCAAAAATGGCATCATAAGCAATGGTTTCTTAGATAGATAAATATAGTGTCAACCAAACAAAATAGTAATAGTGTCATAGTTTCACAAATTGGAAGGTGCCATCACCCCCATAAATAATAATAATTGATTCCAAAATAAATAACATAGTCTCCTTCAAATAGTTTCAGGGACATATCGCCCAAATATCCTTCCCCTACCCATCACTGCCACCTCTTCTTCAGCCATCCGAACCAGCTTGAACTCTTCTTCCTCTGCTCCTGCTCTAAGCGTTGGACATAGCCTGAGACTGGATGGACTAGGAAGTTCGCGTGGCGTGCTGAAGAGTCAACTCGTGACGGTCCTTAGTATATCACTCAGTGTAGGGTCAAAAGGACCAAAATCACTAGCCAGGCGGCTAGACTAGGAGTAAGGGTCGCCAGCAAGCACACTCGGTCCATCATACATGCTACGCCTAGGCGTCATCCAATGCTCATTGTGCGGGTGGCGTCTAGGCGGGTCGATCATAGGATGTGCTGGTGTTAGGGTCCTAGCAGGAGGAGGTGGAGGAGGAGGCATCCTAAAGGAAACCGATAGTCCTGGTCGAATTGGAAGGCGTTCGGCTCCTAACTGGGGATGTCGATGAAGAGTCTTCCTAAAGCTTGGTGTCGTCGGATATCACAGATATCCAGCGAGGATGTCCGCACCTACTCAGGTACTCCTCATACTCTGTCCGAGGCGTTGCCTTCTTAAGGCTCCCGACTGGAGCAGTCTCGTCGGTCGGGTAAACAGGTGTTTTTCCTTTATCGGGCATAGTCTTGATATCTTGTAAAAATCATCATGAGTAATTTGGTTTCTCATAGCTCTTGACAATAATAATAGTACTAATAGTAGTAGTGATGGTAGTAGTATCAATAACCAATAGTATCATCAAGTAATAACAGGCATAAAAGGTTCCTTTTAAAGAAAATTTTTAGACCACCCAAAGAAAAATTTACTCGAATTGTCAACATCAAAAAGTAAGGTCTCAACACCACCTAAGGGTTCATGCTGGAATTTACATGTCTGGTAAATTCATGATTACGTTGATCAAGTGTAATAATCAATTTACCCAACCTGCTTACTCCGTCACGTTCCAGCCAGGACAGTCTTAAGGTATCAGGGTTGTAGCCTAGGGTCTACTAAGGTATTCCCGACTTCTCTACAACCTGTGGCTCTGATACCAATCTATCACACCCTGGGCCCAAGGAGGGTAGGACATCACAAACTGGTAACAAACATGGCAGCGGAAACTAACCAATACATGAGCACACAAGGAGAGTAATCACATGGCATTATATTTCATTTAAACAAATCTGGGCTTCAAAAGCCGAGCCCGAGTCACAACGGTTACAAATCCACTACAGATTAAATCCATGAGTTAACTACACCAAATTAAATTGTTCAAATGTGAAATTAAACTAAAAAATGCCATGTGGTGGTCACGAAACTAGGTAATCCGTAAGAGGTCTTCTAATCAAACCAAGCTTCCATCAAAGGTTACCTGAAACTTGCTCAAAAAGATTATGTGTCAACTAAAAAGTTAGTGAATTCAAGTGATTAAAGTTTAAAAACAAAAGGACTCTTTAGAATCCATGAGTTGATTTTATAAACATAAGTATCACTGTTATGGGGTCACAATCAACCCTGCACTCTGTCCCGGCCAACCTCTTTTAAATTTTTGTTATACCGGTTAATCCCATAGGAAGAACTAAGCCTCAAACAGTGCACCATATCTACTGGATGGTTCACCTTAGTATCTTATAAAAACCTCTTACATGACACAAACGACCCAGCAGGATCTCAGTGTGGTATCCTTCCTGTTAAGTCATGGAATCATGACGGAAGGCACTGTGTGTGGGGGATTCCCACAGTAGATCTACCCATATAGGACAAGCGGTTCACATAAGAATTAATGATTGTGATACAATTAAGAGCAGGTTATAATATTATCTACAACATATAAGCATCATACAATAGCACAATAATAAATTCAGTTAAAACAAAGCATGTTTCTATCCCAAATCAGTAGTAAATGGGGAACACTAGAACTCACCTTAGGTTTCAAGCAATAGATCTTCATGTACAGAAGAAAACGATTCAGTCCTAGCACCCTAGAATCAAGATTTAAGTGATAATCTATGCGCTCTAGGGTCATAACGGGTGTAACTAGGTGTGTTATATGGTTAAACGTTCAACTAGCCTTGATTTGTTAAGGTTTGCGTCAAAAAGTTCCTTTTTAGGAAAGTTAGGGTTCCTTAATGTAAATGGCATATTCTTAATGACCTTAATAAGTTTTTTATAGTGGTAATAAGTGTTTTATGTATTTTTAGTCAAAGGGGTCGAGTTTTTAAGAATATGGTAAAATTTACAGTTTAGTCCCCCTAGTTTCAAAAGGTACAGTTTTTTCTCTAAAGTTTGCTTTCATTCATTTCTTGACTTTTATGGCCCCTTAATAGTTTCTAGAGGTTTAATAGTACATTATTAACTAATTAAATTCCAATTTTTCCAGAACTTAGCTTGGGGTAAATAAAACTTATATTTTCAGTTACCGGTTACGGTAAAACCGCAATTTTTAACAGCTAGTTTTAAATCTTTCAGATTTCAATCCTAAAACTTTAAATATTATTTTAAATACTTATAATAATCTTTATAATCTGTTTAAAATGTGTTTTTGAGCTCTTTTGATTAAAAGCTTCGTTTTTAAGGTTAACCCGTTAAAACTCGTTTTTATCCGGAACCGAGCGTCCAATTACATTTTTATCCAAATTTTTCATCAAATTCTTAACTTAAGGTTTCTAACTTAATGAAATATTTTGATTTTTATAGATTTTAGGTCTCTCCTTTTATTTTTAAGATTCTATCCAAAAAATTACCCGGTTAAGGCCCATTTTTAACGAATAATTCGATTTAAATCATCATTCACATCCAATAATCATCAAATCCGACCATTATAACCATAATATTCATTTTAGAGCCTGGAATTCTTTTTAATATAGTAAGTCTCTAAGTGTTTCTATTTTTGAGAAATTTACCACTTTTTGGGTCCCCAAACGAGCTCATTATGTCTACAAGTCCATCCTTTTTACATTTTCAGCAATAAACACCAACTTATAAACGTTTAATATCACTAAAATTACTTAAAATGAGTATTAGTTCACGGATTGAACATGCATGACATAGATGTTGCTTTTAATGGGTGATTTACACCATTTACACATGTGTAAACATTATAAGTTGTACATAATCATCTCCAAATTGTTTTTTAACTTTCAAATCAGGTTATTATGGTGTTTATAAACTGTTTTTAAGCAGGTTTCAAGCTTTGGTTGGGAGTTATCAAAACAAATGAATAGATGGTGCTAAATCACATAAAAAGAGGGTTTTCAAGGTGAAATCTTGTGCACCAACCAAAGATTCAATAATCTATCATGAGATATAATGTTGGAACTCTTGAAGATTAGCATTTAGTCTTTATATTTTATTTTTGTCATAGTATAGGGACTTATTTGTAAATATATGTTCCTTAGTTTTCATTGTTTAGTATAAATAGGATATTATGTATTTTGTGCAGGTACACTTTGGAGAATACTGTTAGAACTCACTCATTGTACATTGTATCTATTTGCATTACTTTCAATGAAAAATCTATGAATTTTGAAGTATTTGCATTTGTTTTATTACATTGTTCATATAATTGATAATTGCATCATAACATCAACACAGATCGATCCATTTGAACCTATCAAATGGTATCAGAGCCTTCGGTTCAGTGATTTGAAGCTTAAAATTGACCTTTGAGCTCTGTGAATCACTTGAATCTATGTTTGATAGCAATTGATCAATTAATTGTTGATTTCAGTTGTGTTTTATCATTAGAAACATGAATTGAATCACAATTGAGTGATTTCACACAATCAGATCTGAATTTTCATGAGATTTGTGTGCGAAAGTGTTCTTCGTATTCGAACTCAAATTCAAACAGAAATTCAAATTTATTGTTATTAATTGAGAGAATTGATGATTGAGGATTGATTATCGGTGTATATACTACTTGATTGAAAGTTTTCAGATTAATTAATCAAGTTTTGAAGAATTTGATAAGATCAGGTTGTTATGAAGATGATGAATTACGCGTTTGGAGTGTTAAAATCATCTAAAATTCACCTAAGTGTTTAGGCTCATAACAACTGCTTAGGCGCATGAACACTGTTTAGGTGTTTCAGAGTTGGACGTTTTGATAGTGTGTGGACGTATTAGCACTGTTTGGACGTTTTTAGAAACTAAGAATCCTAGGCATTTGAAGACTGTTTGGGCGCTTTAGATTGAAATTTCAGAAATTTTGATGAAGTTCTCAGGCACTTGACAACTGTTTGAACGCTTGACAAGTGTTTGGACGCTTTACAACTGTTCAGGCGTTTGACAACTGTTTGGGCATTTCACCATTGTTCAGGCACATCTTTATTTGGGCATTTCAGAATTCTTCTAAGGCATTCCATTAGGTGTTTTTAGTTCAAAGTGGGCGTTTCACAACTATTCAGGCGCATCAGAGTTCAAACTTTTCATTCAACACTTAGAAATTTTTTCAAAAACTAAAAACCATAAAAAATATTGTCATTTCTTTGTTTCATTTTAAACTTTAAAAACAACAAAAACAGTTTATTTTCTTAAACTCAAATCTTAAAATCGTTAAGTCTGAAGATTTTGAGAACAGAGTTCCTAAGTTGATGAACAGAGCTAACTTCAAGAACTGGTCTCTCAGACTGAAACATCATCTAAACTCTATTGATACTGATCTTTGGAAATCAATAGAGAAAGGACCACATATTCCTATTACATTTGATGGTCCTGATAGAGGTTTTGTGTATACCAAAGATTCACAAGAGCCTTATCCAGAAGATGGTCTACATGGTGATGATCTGAAGAAAGTAAAGAATGATATTAAAGCCTACTCTCTTATGTGTAAAGGTTTACCTTTGGAGGTATTAACCAGGCTTGAGGGTTACCAAACTGGCTACACTATGTACAAAGCCTTGAAAATCATCTGTGAAGGGGGCAAAGAGATTCAAGATCTCAAAAGGCAGAAACTAAAAATGCAACTTGAGCTGTTTGAGCATCTTTCTTGAGAAACAATAAACCAAATGATGAACAGATATGTGCAACTTACTACAGAAATGTCAACTGTAGGCATTAAGAAGGATCTTAAAGACCTAAATGATAGACTTTTTAATGCTCTTCCATCTTCATGGAAACAGACAGTGACACTATTAAAGCATACTGAAAAGTTTCCAATGGATCTTGATTTTTTAATTGCCAAGATCGAGTCAGCGGAAATTGATGAGAGCTCAAGGAACAATGACAGAGTTGCATCCACTTCTTTGTATAATTATGTTGCTTCTCCTGCAAATACTATAGAGAATGCATTTCTGGAAAAGGATGAAAATACTCCAGAAGATGAGAGTGACTTGTTTGTGGGAGCTGGGTTTTTCATAAGTGCTCCTGTTTATTCAATTCAACCATAGTCTCCTCCTAAATCTCAAATGCCTAAAACTCAAACTGAGACTCCATCTTCTAACTTTGTTAAACCTAGCAAAGTTAAAGATGTCATAAATATCCTGTTACAGGGTGAAGAGTCAAAATCTACTTTTACAGCCTTTATGGCAATTTTTCAGGCATACCAAGGTAGCCATTTAACACAAGTTGATTTAATTTTGCAGGATCTGTTTGAGATGGATCCAGATGATGTTGAAGAAATGGATCTAAACTGGCAAATGGTGATGATAGCTTATAAAACTCCAAAGCATTCTTATATGAACAGATTCTATAAGCCATGTGCAAACAAAACAGTTGGCTTTAATAAGTCAAAGTCAAGATGTTTCAACTGTAACAGTTATGGCCACTTCTCAAGAGAATGCAAAGTGTCCAAGAACTCAAGGAGGCAATGGTCAAACTAGCTCTAACAGTCAAAGATATAACCAACAATCTCAGAAGACATTTCAAAAGTCATTTCAAAGTCTTCTAATGCCAGAACTGAAAGAAGAATCAAAGAAAACTGAAGAGCCAAAGAAAGCTCTAGTTGTTAGCATTAAGGATGGTTATGACTCGAGTGCTTATGCAGAACAGTTTACTGCTGATCTTACTTCTGGTTTAGCACTTATTGCTGAGATTAATAATGGAGACCGGTCAGAAGACAATGATCCAAAGGCAAATGATGATTCAGACAATGATGAAGGCTATGATTGGAGCGACAAATCTGATCCAAAGGAAGATTCAGAAGAAGTTGCTCTCATGGCACAGTCAGAACAACCTAAGGTTGAAAACTCATCATCTGATATTGAGACTTCACCTTCTTATCCTGAAATCCCATTGGAAGTAAGTGAAAAAATGTGCACAAAAGCATGTTTTGAACAAGTTGAACACTACAAAACTTACTCGTTCAAAATATGTGATAAACTAAAACAAGAAGAATAAATGCACAACAAACTCAAAGCTAATTATAAAATCTCTCATGATAAAATCATATCGCTTCAAACTTCTTGGAACAAAACCTTAAAAGAACTTGAACTAGTAAAGAAGCAACTTGAAGAGATGACCAAAACTCGAGAACAAGAGAAATTGGCACATGCTGCAACTCAGGTTGCTCTTGCAAAAGTGAAAAGTTCAAAAACTATTGTTGAACAATTGGTAAATGGTAGAAAGGACAAATATAAAACGGGTCTAGGTTTCACACATGAGCCTATGCCTGAATCAATCTCAAACACCTTGCTAGAGAACTTTAATACTCATGATCACTTATCTGAAAATAAAGCAAAGCTCAAAGCCTTTCATAAAAAGAAAAAGAATGTTCAATCTAATGAATAGAATGAAATTGAAAATGTTAGATCTAGGGATAATAGGGTGACAATCGGTCTAGATCCTTTTGTATAGGCTTAGCACTCTAATCAATATTTTGTAATAAACTCCTGTAATTCATTATTATAATGTATGCATTATGTATATAGGTTAACCCATATCTGTGTTGATTTATGTGTATGAGTGCAGGTTCTAACATCATACTTGGTCAATCACAGAAATTGACTAAGTGTAAGACATATCTACGGATGAACATTTATGCTCTTCCATAGATAATTGTCTTACAAGAAATATATCCAAGGATCCTCTACGGAAGAACACTTCGGTGCGGATGAAGTCAAGTGCAGATGAAGTCAAGGGAGTGCTAAGACCAAAGATCCACGGATGAACAACTTGTATTCAAGTGAAGATTCCTACGAAAGACAAATTATCTACAGAAGACAAAGTATCCTGTGGAAGACCAAAAGCACTTGTACTTGCATCATCAAGTCATTCAAGTCAAACACCAACTCCAAGAGATTTGATGTTTCCTTAATAGAAACTCTGAGCCTATAAATACCTGTCCTAGGTTACACATCAATGAGAGCGGCAACATACCAAACAACACATTGATCCACACGGTCAATCAAACACAGAAACCCTAGCAGCCGCCACATCAATTACACCAAAATCATCAAATACAATCATAGCAAACATCATCAATAGCAATTATCTTTGTTCATATGTACTCATCAATTATTTTTAATGAAATACTTTTGAATCAAATCTTGTTTATTCATTATTGTATTGAAATCATTGCGTTCTTCATTATTAATATTTATTGTGTTTGATATTTATTACTTCATCAATTAAACAACGATTAGTGATAATTCCACGATCATTAAATCGAAACCAATCTAACACTGATAATTCCTTATTGCGATCCTAGGATTCACAGGTGGTATCAGAGCCAATTGCTCATTGATTTAGATCTATTGATCTATCGGTGTTAGAATTGTTTAATTGATCACTTATTTCATTAGATCTATCAAATTTCTGATTAGATCTATTGATTTTAAGTAAAATCGTTTTGGTGTGAAGTGTTAATTTTTAAAATCGATAAAACAGTGATTTGTCTTTCAGCGAGTACTGTTACATTGCTCGGTTAACATTGATCTATATTCATGTTAATTGAAACATAGATCAGTGTTATTGATTGATATTCATCAACTATTCAATCGGCTGAACAAAAACATTAACAAAATCCTTGATTTGATATTAATAATCATTAAGAGGATTGATTGATTTGTGACTCTTATTACTTAGTTATTCAGTAATTAAGTTCTTGTCATAAATTAGTTCATTAAAAGGAAGCTTTGTTTTAGTTGAACTCTTAAACTTTGACTAAAATGAGTAACTTTGCCAGTGGATCATCATACCAACCTCCTAAGTTGGAAACTAAAGCGGATTTTAAATCCTGGAAAATTAAATTCAGGAATCATGTGAATTACACTGATTCTGACTTATGGGTATCAATAACTGAAGGTCCTTATATTCCACCCGCTCTTGGGCCGGATTATAATGACAATAATCAACCCATAAGTACAAAAGATCAATCACCTGAGGATGTTAAAAAGGTTAAAGTCGATATTAGAGCATACAGTCTGCTTAGTATGGCTTTACCTGAAGAAATACTAATCAGGTGTGAGAACTACAAAACAACAAATTCCTTATGGAAGATACTTCATACTCTCTGTGAAGAGAGTGATGAGACAAAATCAGCAACAACAGTCTCATCAACACCAATCTCATCAACCATCAACATCTCAAAAATCTTTTAGAAAACCTCAGCTAACCAACTCATCCCCACCAGCCATAAATGCATTAGCAGGATCTAGTAATTCAAAAGAAACTGGATTAATCATTTTACAAGATGGAACCTGCGACTGGAGCATGTATGAGAAGGAAGTGTTGGAAGAGAATCAAGCTCTAATGGCCAACATGAAGAATAAAGTACCACCCATGGCTAGAGAGGTAAGAGATAGATTATGTCTCTTATAGAAAAAATCGAACTTCCTGCTAAAACCTCTTAAAATTTTGTCATTTAAAAAAGTATAGTAGTATGCATAATAACCCCAAAACATGGAAAAACTTATAAATAAGGGGATCGAGAACTCACTTGGAGGCAGTGAGTAGCTTCTCAACTAAGCTTTGTAAGCAAGGGTCACACTACACAGCCTGCAGATAAGTTAACACTCAAAGGGGTTAATTTTTGCCTAATTTCGCTGCCAGATCAGTAGATTCGCTGCCAGTTTCACTGCCAGTTCGCCCAACTTTTATTGGAATTCTAAGTCTGCGAAACTTTATGCGAAACTATAGTTTTGCAGAAAGTCTTCATAGTTTCGCTGGACGACTACACAATTTCGCTGGACGAGCATGCAATTTCGCAGAACGGGCTGAAATTATGAACCAGCCCATTTTTGACCCAAACCTTCAACCTTTTCCATCCAAATCCTTGGTTTATCATCCAAGAAGCTATATCTAAGCTTTTTACATGTTTTCTTACACAAAAACGTGAGTGTTGGATGATTCTTTGCCATTTTTAAAACCCCCAAACCCTAGAATCTGGGTATAATCTAAAGAGACGATTAGATGATGTTTGTTACCTAGATTCTTTGTAAGGCCCCGCTTCCGGAATGCTTACAGCTGGTCAATCATCGCAGATAAAACATAAAACATACATTTACATTTACTAAAACATTGCAGCGGAATACTTAATAAACCATTTCATATATAAATAATTGCTTTTACAAAAGAATACAACATTGTTATCATTACAAAACATCATTTGTGCGCATTACAATGCGAAAACATCATTGTTATACAAAATGGATGCCAACCAAAATAAGCCAAGCAGCTGCCCCATGCCATCCTCATCAACCATCACCTGCCAACTGGAAAATACGTAAAAAGTCAGTGTTGCAGAGTGAGTTCTAGTTTTATTAAATATAATATACTTTACTTTCGTTTGTGATCACACATCATACTTACACATAGTTAATCTTATTATTATCTTTCATCATCATTCGTCATCGCACGTCATTCATTATCATCAACGTACATTTGTACTTTCATCTTTATCTTCCATTTTTCATCCGAACCAATGCCATGTGCTATACCCCAAACATCATGCACAAGGCGGGTACTGGGCCAAAGTCTATAAATAGACTTCAAACATCATGCACTAGGCGGGCACCAGCACCGGGGCAAGCGAAAAAGGTCCCATACATCTAGTCAGTCACACAGACTAGACCCCTGTGTGCATCCTTACGGGTTAGCTAAACCGCACACAATTGAGCTTACACCTACTATGGGTGTGCACCTCCTTACATATACTTGCAAGCCTTTCATTCATTCATTCATCTTTACATTCCACTTTTTCATTATCATTAACTTCCGCTTTCAATACATAATACTTTACGTTCATCATCGTCATCATTAGCATCATAACACGTAAGGCCACGGAAATAATACGTAATAAGGAACATAAAGATAAAGAATATAACATACATCACATCATCACACATACATTCATCATAAGAACATAACAGACCCTCCGTGGGACAGCGAGGGTTCGGGGGCGGCAGCCCCTGACAGCGGGGTCCTAGGGGCAGCAGCAGCCGCTAGTGGGGTTCGGGGGCGGCAGCCCCTGACAGCGGGGTCCTACGAGTTTGTTGGGGTGTTTGTGTATGTGTTTGTGTATGTGTATGTGGGTGGGGTGTGAATCGGTTTTAAATATTTATATAGCACATTTTCTTATAGAAAAAATCGATCTTCTTGCTAAAACCTCTTAAAATCTTTGTCATTTAAAAACGTATAGTAGTATGCATAATAACCCCAAAACATGGAAAAACTTATAAATAAGGTGTAATACCCGAATATTTTTTTAAAGATTTGAAATGAAGAATAAAAGTAAAGTAAAAGAAGGAAATGCAATAAAACCCAAGTAGAGGGGTTAAAGGTGTAAAAAGGACAAAATAATATATAATATTTTGTACAAAAGGTGTATGGCTGCCCATACACCTTGCACATCACCTTTTTCATCGGTTTTAGAGAGAGAGATCAGAGAAAAGCTCTCGGATATTTGTAGAACTAGAAGAAGAATTCGAATTCAAGGTAAGAGTTCGTTGTTTTAAGTTGTTCTTGGCTGATTATAGCCTCGGGTTTATGGTTATATGTGTTTGTGTGTGTTGGGGTGTGTGTTTTGGTGGGTTTTAGGTGTTGAGCTCATTGCATACGAGTTTGAAGGAAGTCACACTCAAAAGTTGCATAAGGTGAGTTCTAGAACCCGTTTTTACATGTTTTAAATGATTTTGGGGCTAGAAATACATGTATGAACGTTTTTATAAAATGGGTAATTGTACCCGTATGTGTTTGTGTATGTGTATGTGGGTGGGGTGTGAATTGGGTGTTTATGATGTTTTGATGATGTTATAAATGTGTTTATGTTGCTTAGGATGCTAGAACTAAGCTTAGAACACATTCGGATGTGATTTGGGGACTGAAATGTGAATGTTAGTTAAAGTTAGTTGGCCATGCGCCTGAAATGGTCCATGCGCCTAAGTTCCCCATGCGCCCAACCCCATGCGCCCAAACAGTACCCATGCGCCTGAAAAGGTGCAAATTTGATTAAGTGTTCCCAGACACCCAAATAGTTCCCATGCGCCTAGGATTTAGGCTGGAATTTGGCTAAGTGTCCATGCGCCTAGAGTGCCCATGCGCCTAAGTAAGGCCCTGCGCCTAAATAGTGCCCGAACGCCCCGAAAGTTGTTCAAACGCCTAACTGTTGAGGTCATGCACCCAAATAGTGCCCGAACGCCCAAAGAGTTGTTCAAACGCCTAAGTGTTGAGGTCATGCGCCCAAATAGTGCCCATGCGCCCAGAGGTTTCCCATGCGCCTAAGTGTTCCCATGCGCCTGCATAGTGCTCATGCGCCTGCATAGTGCCCATGCGCCTAATGCCTTCGAAAATTTTCTGAAAATTTGGGAAAAAAAAAGGAAAGTTTTAGGCTTTGACTTGGGATATTCCCTGGGGTAATGTATAAAGGTTATATGAGGTTATGTGATGTTGGGTGATGATGTTTATGTATGTATGCATGCCTATGTTATGTTTATGTATGTTTTCTTATGTTCCTCATTATGTATATTTCCGTGGCTTTACGTGGTATGATGCTAATGATGAAATGATAAACGTAAAGTATTATGTAATGAAAGCGGAAAGTAATGATGAATGAAAAGAGGAACATAAAGAATGAAAGAATGCATGCATTAATGAATGAAGGATGAAATGGAAAGTCTTGCAAGCAAATGTAAGGAGGTGCACGACTCTAAAATGTCGTTAGCTCAACTGTGTGTGGTTTATCTAACCCCTAAGGATACACACAGGGGTCCAGTCTTTGTGACTGAACAGATGTATGGGACCTTTGTCGCTTGCCCCGGTACTGGTGCCAGGCTACGTGCACAATGTTAGGGGTCTACCTATAGACTTCGGCCCAGTACCCGCTTCGTGCCTACGTTTGGGGTATAGCTTATGGCATTGGTCCAGAATGTAAAGTGAAAGATAATGATGAATGAATGGAATGTACGGCAAGAAAGTTAATGAATGAGAACAAATGGTAATGATGCCATACACTGATGAATGAATGAAAAGAATACGAATGATGATGAAAGATAATAATAAGATTATCTACTTGTACGTATGATGCATGATCGCATATGAAAGTAAAGAATGGTTTTAAATGGAAGTAAAAGTATTTTATTTTATAAAACTAGAACTCACTCAATAACGCTGACTTTTATGTGTTTCCATTTGGCAGGTAAATGTTGCTGAGGATAGCACGGGGCAGCTACTTCATATTTTTTGGATGGCATCCATTTGTTTAAATTATGATGTTTTTGTGATGTAATGCAAACGATAACATTTTGTGACAGTGAACTGTATTGTATTGTTTTGCAAAAGCGGTCATTAATATAAGAAATGGTTTGTCAAAATTATTTTCGCTGCGATGTTTTAGTAATGTAAAATGTATGATTTATGTTTTATGTGCGATGATTGACCAGCTGTAAGCGTTTCGAAAATGGGGCCTTACAAGTTGGGTGAATATTTTCTAAAACCTAAACTGAGAATGGGACAAAACGGAGGGATGCTAGTCCGAGTAGCTACGTGCCATCAGGTATTTTCCTTAAGTTTAACCGGTAGTATGTGCGCATGTTACGTGCCTTATGTGGTTTTAGTAGATTTAGATACAGATGTAGTCAGGATAGGAAATGCTTGGGGTATGAAGAGTAAAGTAAGTGGCTAATCACAACAGGCCACTGTAATTAGGGACTTACTATACTTGACATAAACTGAGCTATTACCTTGAATGACCGTGTTGGTGTTTGAATCTTATAGCGTGTTAGAGGATGGCTGGAGGTAGATCTTCTAAGGCTTCTCGAGGTAGAGGCCGTGGTGGACGTGGTGCTGGACCACGGGTCATGAGAGGGAAGTCTAGAGCTAAAAAGACAGCTCATGAAGAGCCCGAGACCCCACATCCAGAGGGTGGTGATGAGAGTGCTAACTTAAGGGCCTCAGTGAAGGAGGCGGTGGTGGAAGAGGTACACTAGGTCATGCAGATGATCTTACCGTCTGTGGTGACCAAAGTGATTAAGGTTGTACGTGAAGTAGAGAAGAAGGAGAGGAGGGGACCCGCGGAGGAAAGAGAGCAACCAGAGACTAAGACGGTTGTCTTCAGTGACGAGGAAGAAGAAGAGCCTATGCTTAAGGCAGCACGAGGCTGTAACTATGGGGCATTTCAAAGATGCAAGCCCCTGACTTTTGATGGAAATGGCACTACTGCTGCTGCTCACCAGTGGGTGAGAGAGATGGAGGCTGTTCTTGATATCAGCGAGTGCCAAGAAGACAAGAAGGTGAAGTTTGCCACTCATTCATTTATGGACTCGGCTCTGTGTTGGTGAGACAATATCATCCAAGCCGAGGGTAGCAGGGCGATTGGTAGGATGAGATGGACTGAGCTGAAGAAGTTAGTGATTGAGGGGTTCTGTCCTCATAGGGAGTTGGACAAGGTGGAGAGAGAGTTCCTGCAGCTGGAGGCGGGAACTATGACACATCAGCAGTACACCACCAAGTTTAACGAGATGGCATAGCTGGTGCCGGATTAGGTGGCGCCTCTGTCACGAAAGATCAAGAGATACATCCAGGGCTTGCCGGCAGATATTCGTAGGCACATGATTGTCACCCGACCGAGCATGTTTAGGTCGGTGGTTGATTTGGCTGGGAGGCTGTATGACGAGCGTGAAATGGTGGTGGCTGAGGTGAGTAAGAAAGGTGGCGGTGATAATAACTGGAATAGTAAGCGGTTTGGACGTGGTGGGACCGCTCCAAACAAAAAGGTTGCGAGGGTGGATGACTGACGTATGGTGACGCTCGGTTTTGGAGCCAAGAGGTGTGTTAAATGTGGGAAGGAGCATGCTGGGGAGTGTAGATTGGGATCCAATGTCTATTTCCGGTGTGGGATGACAGGACATGTGGTGAAGAACTGCGGGGTAAGGAGGTGTTATAACTGTGGCGAAGAGGGCCATATGAGCAGGGATTGCAAGAAGCCGAGGGCTGAGAGTTCTGGGGCAGGGAAGAGGACCGGAACTGAAGGGCAGAGGGCAAGCGCTAAAGCGTTCACGATGACCCAGGAGGAGGCTAGGACGGACCCCGATGTTGTGTCAGGTACGTTTCTTGTAAACCAAACTCTAGCTTCTGTGTTATTTGATTCTGGTATGAGTAAGAGTTTTATTTCTGCTGCTTTCTATGCTAATTTGCCTGTTAGTAGTAGAAGGATTGATAAGCCCTTCGATGTAGAAACTGCCATAGGTAAGTCTACCAGGATTGTTGATCTGATAGAAGGTTGTGAGGTAGAACTTGAAGGTCCTAAGTTTCCTGTTAGACTGTTTGTGATGACCTTATGCGGGTTTGATTTAGTCCTAGGGATGGACTGGTTAGCAGCTTATGAGGCGAATATTGTATGTCGAAAGAAGATGATCTAATTGACAGCGCCTGACGGGAGTTTAGTGACAATCTACGGTGACCGAGTCACTACAATTCCGAAGGTGATTTCAATGGTGGTGGCGGGAAAGTGTATGAGGTGTGGATGTATTGCCTAATTGGCCTACGTGAAGGATGTTGATACACCAACACCATAAATGTCTGATGTACCGGTTGTGTGTGAGTTCCCAGACGTGTTCCCAGAAGATTTACCAGGTGTGCCACCGGACCGTGTGATTGAGTTCCAGATTGACTTGATACCCATTGTCCAACCTGTTGCTAAGGCGTCGTATCGGTTAGCCCCCTTTGAAATGAAGGAATTGATGGAGCAACTACAAGAATTGCTTGATAAGGGGTTCATTAGACCGAGTATCTCTCCTTGGGGTGCTCCGATCTTATTTGTAAAGAAGAAGGACGGTAGTATGAGGATGTGTATCGACTACCGCAAGTTGAATAAGTTGACGGTGAAGAACCGGTATCCGTTACTGAGGATTGGTGACTTGTTCGATCAGCTCCAAGGTGCCAGTTGGTTTTTGAGGATAGACCTTCGATCTGGTTACCATCAGTTGAAGGTGAAGGAGCAAGATATTCCTAAAACAGCTTTTTGCACACGTTATGGATACTACGAGTTTCTCGTTATGTCTTTTGGTTTAACCAACATGCCAACTGCTTTTATGGATTTGATGAATCGAGTGTGTCGGCCGATGTTGGATAAATTAGTGATTGTGTTCATAGATGTGTCAAAGAATTATGAAACTCTTTTAATAAGTCTTCCGCTGTTCATAAAAGATTTTTGTCTAACGAGTCAAAGAATTATGAAATTGTTCAAAAGCCAAAACCTAAAAATCAAAAGCATAAACTCACAAATCAAAAACAACAGATTAACCTGCCTACTCCTAAATCTAAACAAGGATCAAATGTGGCATCAACATCTAAGGTTAATCATCAGTTGTTGAAATCTCCACAAAGGTACTATGACATATGTTATATGTATAATCATAACACATTTGAATGTTACTTTAACAAGTACTATCACATTTGTGAAGATTGTTATTTCAATAAATATTGTGCCTTATGTGATGAAAGGAATCATAATATCCAAGGAATGGTTATGTTAATCCAAGATTTCAAAGAAATCAAAATAATAGTTTTCAAGGTTTATCACAACAACCTTCCTTAGGCTTGAGATCTCTCAGAAGAATCAATTCTGATTATGATGATCATTATACTGTCAGAACAAAGTAGTATAAACAAGGAAATTTCATTCCACGACCTGTGAGAATGAACAATGGAACATTCAACAAGCAAAACTTTTCTAAGAATATTTTAGTTGATGGTTCAAAATTTCTTGATGATGATCTTGAAAATTGTTTCAATGCTTTGAGGATTAAACAAAGTAAAGATAATCAAAAATTTGTCAGAAAAGGATTTGATAATCCTAAATATCAAAAGAAACCTGATATGAATAAACTCTATTTTAAGCAATTTACGATTGTTGATAAGTGTGGCAAGCCCAAGACCATCTCGGCTTGGGTTGATAACTCAACTTAAATGTCTTTGAAATGAAGGTACGCCCAAGAAGACCAATAAACACATGGTATGTTGATAGTGGGTGTAGCCGGCATATGACAGGCAATCATGCCTTACTTCAAGACTTTAAGACAAAAGATGGTATGCATGTAGCATTTGGAGATGATACAGGTTGAAAAATACCGGAGAAGAAACGGTATCAAATGGGGTTATTAGCTTTGATAAAGTCAATTAATGTGCTCAGTTGAACTTTAATCTTTTAAGCGTTTCCCAAATTTATGATAAATCATATTCTGCTTTATTTGATGACTCTTATTGTTATATTTTAAATCTAGGTTTTCAGATTAGCAAGGAATGGGTGGCTTTTAAAGTTGTTTGTGATCGAGATGTCTACAAGCTAGATATGTCTCAAGTTGATCCTTCAACAGAAACAACTTGCCTAATTGCTCACGCCTCAAATGATGAAAGCCAGCTTTGGCATAGACATCTCGGGCATTCCAACTTCAAAAACATGAACAAACTTGCAGTAGGAAATCATGTAGTAGGCATTCCAACAAAGAAGTTTGCTACATCAGATCTTTGTAAAGCATGTTTGAAAGGGAAGCAACACATAGCGTCTTATAAGTCCAAGCTGATAAACTCAAATTCCAAACCTCTACAGATGTTGCACATGGATCTATTCGCTCCAGTAAACATGCAAAGTATTGGAAAGAAATCTTATTGTTTAGTTATCATTGATGACTTTACAAGATTTTCTTGGGTTTTCTTTTTGCGTGCTAAATCTAAAACGACTGAATTATTAAAAGAGTTTATCATTAAAGTAGAAAATCAACTTGATCAAAAAGTAAAAGTCATTCAAAGTGATAATGGAACGGAATTTAAAAATGCTATCGTTGACATGTTCTGTGTAGGAAAAGGGATCGCTCATCAGTTCAGTGCTCCTAGAACTCTATAATAAAATGGAGTTGCAGAAAGGAAGAACAGAACTTTGATTGAGGCAGCTCGTGTAATGTTAGCAGATGCAATGATTCTAATCACTTTCTGGGATGAAGCCATATCTACTGCGTGTTTTGTACAGAATCATACACTATTAGTGAAAGATAAACAGAAAACTCCTTATGAGTTGATGTTTGGCAGGAAACCAAACATAGATTTTCTTAAATCTTTTGGTTGTACGGTTTTGATTTTGAACTCAAATGATCAGCTTGGAAAATTTGAAGCAAAATCTGATGATGGATTTTTTCTTGGATATTCATCAGTTTCAAAAGCATTTAGAGTTTATAACTCTAGGACGAATGTTATCATTGAAACTTTCAATGTTAAATTCCTTGAAAATTCATTTTCATAAGTTGTAAATGGTCTAGCTTGGTTATATGATTTAGATTCTTTGTCAAACTCATTCAATTCTAACCTGTTTGAATCTTCTTGTGTCAATAGGAAACAGGTAGGAGATCTTGGATCTTTCAATGGTGACTCAGATTCTAATGATATGGATGATTCAAGCCTAGACTATCCATTCTTCTCATTTGTTAAAGATCTTGTATTCAATTCCGAATCTCATGATCAACAAGCTCAAGAACAACATCCTGTTTCTCGAAATTCAAATGTTTCTCAACCAATTCCTAATAATAGACCAAAAATTCTACAACCTGAGTCTGGAACTTCATCTCTATCTGGAGATGTAGATGTTAATGACAAGCTTGATTATTTTATCAACTCACCGACTCAAGTTCCGAATTTCATTCCACATTCATCAAACTTATTGCAACAGCTTTCCAACTTGAACCAGACTAATCTTGATGTGAATGTTCAAGAAGATTAGATCCCAACGTCTCGTATTCACAAGAGACATCCTATATCACATATTATTGGTCCTTTGAATGAGAGAACAACGAGAAGTCATTCAAAGCAAGCAAATATTTGCTTATACTCATGTTTTCTATCTCAAATTGTTGCTAAAAACATCATTGAAGCATTACAGGACTGTAACGCCCGGAATAAAGTCGAAACGAGCCAATTAATAATAATGGGCCTAGCCGGGATTATTTAAAGAAAATAAGCGGGAATTGGAGTATGGACTGAGTAGACCTCGTGGGTTATGTGTTCGATGAGTTTAATGTCCCGGGAAAATCCCGGTATATATAAACGAATCAGCAAGAGCTACTCTCATTTGCAACTCAACACCCACTTTTAGAGGGAGAGTGTAAAGAGAGAAAGTAGTGAGAAAGTGGTGATCCAAGGCTTGGTTGATCAAGAGATTGAAGATTGGTGTTTGTGGGCATCCAAACAACAAGAAAATACCAAGAATCCAGGTAAGAAACATCGTTTAATCGTTTCTTTAAGAGTAAATTCGGATTCTAGGGTTTGGGGTTTTTGAAAATGGCAAAGAATCACCCAAAACTCACATTTTTGTGTAAGAAAACATGTAAGAAGCTTAGATATAGCTTCTTGGGTGATAAACCAAGGATTTGGGTGTAAAAGATTGAAGTTTTGGGTCAAAAATGGGTTGGTTCGTAATTTCAGCCCGTTCTGCGAAACGGTGGGTTCATCCAGCGAAATTATGTAGTCGTCCAGCGAAACTATGAAGACTTTCTGTGAAACTATAGTTTCGCAGACCTGGATTTCCAACAAAAGTTGGGCGAAACTGGCAGCGAAATTGCCAGCGAAACTGCCAACGAAACTAGCAGCGAAACTGCCAGTGAAACTGCTGATCTGGCAGCGAAATTAGCAGCGAAATTAGGCAGAAATTAACCTCTTTGAGTGTTAACTTATCTGCAGGCTGTGTAGTATGACCCTTGCTTAGAAAGCTTGATTAAGAAGCTACTCACTGAGTCCAGGTGAGTTCTAGATCCCCTATTTTAAAGGTTTTAAACTTGTTTGGGGCTGGAAATGCATACTAAATATATGTTTTAAATGACCTTGATTTTAAGAGGTTTTAACAGGAAGATTGATTTTAAGAGGTTTTAGCACGGCCCCAGCCAGGGGCGTTGCCCCTTGGACCCCACTAGGGGCTGCTGCCCCTAGGACCCCGCTGTCAGGGGCTGCCGCCCCCGAAACCCCGCTGTCCCGCAGAGGGTCGGTTATGATGAATGTATGATGATATGTGATGTTGTGTGTGATGTTTATGGTAATGTTATGTATGAATGTGCCATGTTGACTTTATGTTCCTATTATGTATTATTCCGTGACTTACGTGTTATGATTATGAAACGAACGAAAAGTATTATCTAACGTAAAGCGAAAAGTAATGATGAATGAAAAGAGGAACGTAAAGAAGGAAAGAATGCATGCATTAACGAATGAAGGATGAAATGAAAAGTCTTGCAAGCATATGTAAGGAGGTACACACCCATAGTAGGTGTAAGCTCAACTGTGTGTGGTTTAGCTAACCCGTAAGGATACACACAGGGGTCTAGTCTTTGTGACTGACCAGATGTATGGGACCATTGTCGCTTACCCTGGTGCTAGTGCCCTCCTAGTGCATGATGTTTGAAGTCTATTTATAGCCTTCAGCCCAGTACCCGCCTTGTGCATGATGTTTGGGGTGTAGCACATGCCATTGGTCCAGATGAGAAGTGAAAGTAATGATGAACGAATGAAATGTATGGTAAGAAAGTTAATGAATGAGAACAAATGATAATGATGTCGTACATTGATGAATGAATGAAAAGAATACGAACGATGATGAAAGATAATAATAAGATTATCTATTTGTACGTATGATGTATGATCGCTTACGAAAGTAAAGTATGGTTTTAAAAGGAAGTAAAAGTATTTTACTTTATAAAACTAGAACTCACTCAGCAACGCTTGCTTTTTATGTATTTTCTAGTTGGCAGGTGATTGTTGCTGAGGATGGCACGGGGCAGCTACTTAGCATTTTTGGATGGCATCCATTTGTTTAAATTATGACGTTTTTTTGTGATGTAATGCAAATGATAACATTTTGTAATCAGCAAACTATGTTGTATTGTTTTGCAAAATCTGTCATATATATATGAAATGGTTTTAAGTATTCCGCTACGATGTTTTTAGTAAACTTAAATGTATGTTTTATATTTCATGTACAATGATTGACCAGCTGTAAGCATTTCGGGAATAGGGCCTTACAAGGACAATAGTTGGATTGAGGCTATGCAAGAAGAGTTCCTATAGTTTCGTAAACAGGAAGTGTAGAAGCTTGTGGATTTGCATGAAGGGGAAAATGCCATTGGCACAAAATGGTTGTTCAAAAACAAATCAGATGATTGAGGAATTGTTGTTCGTAACATGGCGATACTAGTAGCACAAGGTTACACCCAAGAGGAAGGAATTGATTATGATGAAGTGTTTGCTCCAATTGCAAGACTTAAAGCAATTCATGTCTTCCTAGCTTATGCTTCTTATATGAAATTCAAGGTGTACCAAATGGACGTCAAAGGTGCCTTTTTGTATGGACCAATCACAGATGATATGTATGTCAAGCAACCTCAAGGTTTTGAAGATGTTGAATTCCCTCATCGTGTATACAAGCTGAGCAAAGCTTTATATGGTCTACATCAAGCTCCTAGAATCTGGTATGAGACATTGTCCCAGTATTTGATCCAACATGGATACACAAGTGGGAAAATTGATCCGACTTTTTTCATAAAGAAGGATGCGGATGATATCTTATATGTTCAAGTATATGTGGACGATATCATATTCGGTTCTACAAAGAAATTGTGCCCAAAATTTGAAGAGATCATAAAGTCTCGTTTCCAAATGAGTTCTATGGGATAAACAAACTTTTTCCTTAGATTACAAGTGAAACAGTCTGCAGATGGAATTTTTATCAATCAAGAGAAATTTGTTGACAAGCTCTTGAAAAAGTTTAAACTGCAAGATTGTCAATCTATCAGAACTCCAACTGAAGCTAATACCAAGATTGATCTTGATCCAAAAGGAAAATCAATTGACCAAGCTTTATACAGATCTATGATTGGATCTTTGATGTATCTTACTGCATCTAGACCTTATATCATGTATGTTGTTTATGTCTGTGCTAGGTATCAATCAGACCTGAAGGAATCTCATCTTATCACTGTCAAACGCATATTCAGATATCTCAAAGGAAAACCGGCTCTAGGGTTATGATATCCTTATGAAGGAAACTTCGAGTTACATGGATATACCGATAGTGATTATGGGGGATGTTGCCAAGATCGTAAATCTACTACGGGTGGTTGTCAGTTTTTGGGTCCCAGATTAGTCTCATGGCAGTGTAAGAAACAAACAAATATCTCTCTTTCAACTACAGAAGCTGAGTACATAGCTGGATCAGAAGGATGTTCTCAAATCCTTTAGTTACAAAACCAACAACTGGATTACAGGTTCAATTTTCTGAAAACCCCTATTTACATTGATAACACCGCTGTTATGTTTATAACAGCTAATCCTGTCCAACATTCAAAAACAAAGCATACCAAAATCCGATATTATTTTCTCAGAGATAACTCTGAAAAAGGTTTAATCATTTTGATTCAAATATCAACTGAAAAACAATTGGCTGACCTCTTTACAAAAGACTTTTTACTAGGAAGGTTTGAGTATTTGTTTGAGTCTATTGGTCTTATTAACCATATTTAAATCTGATTTTGATTTATCAAAATGAAAATAACCCTCCCTTCTTTTATAATAAAATTAAAAGAGAAACTGTCAAAGTTGACTGCCTGATTGTATATATTATGTGTGTGTGCTAAAAGAAAAAGCAAATATAAAACTAGAAAATTGAAAAATCAAAAGAAAAATATAAAATGAAAATACAAAAATATAGTTAGTTGTTCATTTCTTATTTTAGGATTGAATCTACCATTGCAATATGTGAGAAATGATAGTACATCAGTTTTAATCAGTTGCATACTTCACTCGTTAATAAAGTCTGACGTGATCAGATATGATGTGTGGGTAAACTCTAGCAATTATACTAAAAAAGTAGATTCTTGTGATTTAACTAAATCATTATGCATTTGTGTGTGTCCATCTTAGTACTAATGAGTGGTGTTGACTTATCTGATTGATTGCTTGTCAATTCGCAAACTCACACCTGGTGGTGATATGAATAACCATGAGATCTGTTTACAGCATCTGTTCACTTCTTTGTTATAAGTCATCATAGACCTGAAGTGACGAGGTATCCTCTATTGTAAGTCGTTACAGACCTGGATATTCTCACCTGATGCAAAAGATGCCAATGTGCACAATCCTTTCAAAAGTCCAAAATGGATGTCCTATGATTCTTTATGAATCATCTCTATCTATTTCTTTATGAAACGGATTCGGAGATTACCTAACGGTTCGTCCATGGTGTTTTTCTCGGAGATTATCAAATGGTTTTACCATGATGATTCTCTCATTGACCTAAACATGAGATCTGGTTATACATATATGTCAGGTTTTTAAGTTGAGTAACAGTGCTTGCTTGCATACCTTGACGAGGGTCGGACTCTCTAAGTCTAAGTGTGGATTACATAATGTCATATTTAATCGAACCTTAATCAATCCAAGAACTGAAAAAGTAAGTGTGCTGATACTTTTGCCAAAGTACTCATTGTTTGTCCTTAGATCTAGTGTCTCCTCTACTACGGGAACGCTGACCTAGAACACACCTGATCAGGATTTAATCACTGTCTATGACTATCCATAATTTTTTTAATGTGCTGATTTTTAACTAATCTCACTGCAGGCATGTGATTCATTAAGTATATAGCAGAGTTTTATTATGCTTTATTTTGATTTTGCATGATTTTCTGTGTGCATGCATGTTGATAATGACTGGTTTGTCTTTATTTTTCATCAATCAAATAAACTTCTAAGTTTGTGAACTTAAAAGTTTAGGGGGAGTAAAGATTGAAAAAAAAAGTCAAAATAAATGTTTGGATGTAAAGGATGATGCTAAAAGTTTACAAGTATATGTGTGTTTGATATGATACAAAAATGAACCTCAAAAGATTTTAAATTAAGTTGAAATGTGGAAAAGCTTCTTGCAATCAAAAATAAAAAATTGAGATTATTTGCAATTTTTGAAAAATTTAAAATTCTGATACTAGAATGACGGGAAATTATTTGAGAAATAAAAAGTAAAAGTTTGAGTGAGAAATAGATTTTTAATTGTTAAAAGTCAAAAAGTCAAAGATTTTTTATAGTCAAAAAGTCAAACTTTGACCAAAGGTTGAAATTTCATGAGGAATAATGAAAATTTTCAAAATTAGGGTTTGGGTGATTTTGGTGAAAATTTCTAAGTGTTAGACGTATAGAAAGGTCCTCATACGCCTAAGCAGTGGTCATAAGTCCATTTTAGGAGTATGATGAATTTTTAGATTTTTGTTCAAGTGTTGGTCGTTTTGGTTCCAACTCATGCGCCTAAACAGTTATCATAAGTCTGAAAAACTGGTTAAGTGTTGGGCGTTTCAACCAAGCTCATGCGCATGAACAGTACCAGACTTTCCATGTTGAAAATATTCCAAGTGTAGACACTTTGAAAGTCCATGCGCCTAAATAGTTCTCATACGAACCGAGGGTTCATGAAATTGTCCAAGTGTTAGGCGTTTCAGGCTAGGTCATGCGCCTGAACAGTGCTCATGCAACTAAAACAGTGCCCATACACCTAAGTCCTTTGATAAAATCTAACCAAGTGAGTTCATGCATCTAGGTCTCATGCGTCTAAACAGGAGTCATACACCTATACAGTAGTCGTGCGCCTAAGTCTCATGCATCACAACAGTGGTCATGCGCCTTCACAGTGGTCATACGCCTAAGAGTTTTCACACTTATACAAATTCAACACTTGATAGAATTTCATTTCACTCGTTCATTCACACACTCTAAACTCTCTGTTCTTATTCATTCACACCCGACAATCATCATTTTCATATGTTTAGTCTGATCTCCTAAAATATTTGTGATATTGAGGTATAATCATTGATTCTAAACATCATATTGAGTGCAAATAATCTAATCTCATAAGATTAAACTCACATTTGACTGGGCGTATGAACGCTATTCGGGCGTTCGAACCCTAAGGGTTCGAAAATTTGAAATTTTCTGATTAAATGTGATAAAATGTTAGAAATTGAATCTGAATTTGTTGATAACACTTGTTTTTGACCATATTGACATCATCAAAACCGAATTTCATCATAAAAAATTTCTTGATGATCATGTGTTCATCAGTCAAATAAAATGATAAAAAATTAAGAGATAAAATGAATCGACAAAGTGAATTTTAAATAAAATTTCAAATGTTTAATCGTTAAACTTCTCTTCATTTTCATAAATCTAAATGAAACAAATTACTTAGTAATTATAAATTTCTAAAACTTGATTTGGTATATAACAGTAAGTGTTCAAACTCTTAGAAAATTTTTGAATAAAAAAATTGATCAAGTTATAAAAGTTTAAAAGTTATTAAGTAAAATTGAAAAATTGATTAACGTGCATAATTTGTTACATGTTACTTGATATTAATCTCAATATAATAATTGATTTTATATCCAATACATTTGAGTAATTGAGTGTATAAAATACTTAGAAATATTTCTAAGTGTTATTGGATAAAATTGATAAATCGTTATGAGATTTACATCAATGTAATACATTCATTCTTATACTTTGTTTCTTTGTGAATGACAGATGGTTGAGCTCAAGTTTGAACCAAAGCATAACATAGTAGCTTTTCTTGATGAAGATGTGAGACATGCAACTGGATATGAGGAGATGACTAGTTCTATTTTGAGAACCAGATATGTCTATGCTATATGTGCACGTCCAGCCATATATGCACGTTTGATTAAGAGATTCTGGAGAACTGCAGAGATAGAGATAGATGATGAAGGGAAGAAAGTATTGAGAGGATTTGTTACTAGAGATAGGATGATTGAAGTGTCTGAGCAATCAATTAGAGATGCTCTTAGACTTGGTGACAATGATGTCCAAGACTTATCTGAGTTTACTTTCAATGAATGTAGAGAGACATTCATGATGATGGGTCATCCAAACAACTTCCCTAAGAAGCAATTTTTCAGAGCAAGAGTATACAATCATTGGAAGCTTCTATGTTAAATTTTTCAACACTGTATGTCAAAGAGAAGTACGGGCTGGAATTCATTTCCGGTAGATATTGCTTCTCCAATAGTTGCATTGGCCACTAATAGAAGGTTCAACATGGCCAAATGGATCATGAGTGGATTCATTTTCAACTTGGAGAAAGGGAAAAGGAACAAGTACTTGATGTATCCTAGGTTCCTTCAGATGATAATTAATGAAGAATATCCAGACTTTCATGTCTATGGTTTAGATGGTGAGAGATTAGAACTTGAACACATGTCTGAGAATGTGTACAAGAGACTTGCTATAGTTACAGGAGCCCAGAATATTCCTATGTTTGAGTACATGTGGGTTGTTGCAAGAGATGAAGTAGATATCAATCAAGAGCATTTTCATTTGATTGAAGATGAACCAATAGCTCCAAATGACTTGATTGAGGATGTGATTCAAGATGTGATTAATGAAGAAGTAGAAGAGGATGATGATGAGGATGAAGATGAACATGATGATGATGAAAGTTCTTCAAGTAGTGATGATGATGGTGATAATGATGATCTTGATGCTGAGACTGGAGGAAATATTGAAGAAACTAAGCAAGAGATGGATAGTGAAGAGACTGTGTCTGATCATAGAGAAGAAAATGTTGGTGATGATGAAGCTGAAGTTGAAGTAAATGATCAAGCAGGAGATGATGAGAATGAAGGTGATAATGATATTGATAAGAATGTTGAAGAAAATTTGGACCAAAATCAGACTTTTGATTTTGATTACATTAATGCAATCTTGTCTCAACCTATTACATAGAATGTACCTTCTGGAATACAGTCTCCTATACAAGAACAACAGATTGTGATTGTGAATGAAACTATCTTGAAACAAACTCATGATGCTTGTATGCAAACTGAGGATGTCAATGATGAAGAAGTGATTGATGGTTTGAAATTAAAGAATGTTAAACAAGAAGAGGTTATAAAGAAATTACAAGGAGAAAATACTTTGTTGAAAGCTGAGTCTGAAAAGAAAGACTTGTTAGTGATTGAGCTTGAAGAAAAGGTTAAGAGATTGTCTAAAGAGGTTGAAAAGCTAAGAGATGAATTAAAAGAAAAAGAGAAAGATCTTGAAGTGATAATCATAGAAAAAGAGATTGAATCTGAAGCTCCATTGAATGTGATAGAAAATATTTCTACAAAATATAAAGGAAAGAGAAAGATTGATGAAATTAAGATAGAATCATCTACTGTACCTTCAAAGATTCAGAAAACTATAGAAGAAACAGTACATGGTGATGAAGAAGATGTTGATGTTCAAAAATAGATTGAGGCTTTAGATGATCTTGACTCGGAATATTCTCATGATTGGTATAACAAAGTACTTAAGGATAAAGATGTATGTGAAATTGCTGATTCTCCAATGCAAAACATTCAAGAAGATATACCATGTGACTTTGAAGACAGGTATAATTACTTGACAAAGAAGAAGTATAATAGAGTATTTTTGGATGGATTAATAGTGTCTCAAATTAATGAGGAGTATGAGAAGTGCATGCTTGCAGAATCATCAACCCCGGTGGATCCTAATAAGATTAGTTTAGAACATGGTAAATGGCCGCTAGTGAGTGAAAGTATTAACATTGATGATATTCCTGTGTCTGAATTGCACCATCCTGATCTAGAGGATATGAGTATTACTTCTATGAGGATTTGGTTGCAATCGAGAAATTATCCACGAAAAAGACTGAATAGATTACAATGAGAATCTTTGAGAAAATTGGTAAGAAGTTTTCAAGAGACAGAGAAATTGTACAACAAAATGATGATTCTTGACATGGATAACCCATAGTACTTGGAAATATCAAAGAGAACAAAAATGTTAAAGCCTCAAAAGATCAAATCAATGGAATTAGTGAAAAGGAGTCATGATAATAGGAAAGAGCTGATGAAGATGTTTCCTGATTCTAAAAAACAAGCTTACAAAGTATCTTTTGATCAGAAGCAGCTGTGGAATAAAGCAAGATCTGTAGGAGATATTGTGAGAAATGTATTACAAACAGGACAATCAATCTCATAGCTTTTGAATGCTATGATTGTGCCTAATAAAACAAAAGAAGTAAAGATCATTGCATGGAAATATGATGAGATTTTTTATGCATTTCTGATAAAGAGAGTGAATGCTATTTGTGACGTGTATCACTTTTACTCTAGTATTATTGCTCTTTCGTTCCAAGACTTGAAAGAATTACACAAGTTACCTCTGATAAATCCTACAAAGGCTTCGAGAGGAGAGAACATTGTGAAACTTCTTGACCGTGGAATTTCGAGAATGCCATCTTTTCTCCAAACAAGGTGTGATCAGGAGGACAAGATGTATTTTCAATCACTAAAAAGGAAAAGAAAAGGAGAATCAAGTTCATCAGTAGAAGAAAGCTACTTAGAAGCTTATGGTGATAGATACTTTGACAAGGTTACAAATCCAGGATTGAAAGTAATTGATGGTACTCAAACATCTAAACCAATCCTGAGATGGTTTTATGACTCAGAAACATTTCAGCTAATGCTTGTAAGAAATGAAGATGACTGGCATAAAGATATGATATGTCTTTTTGGAGTGTTTGAATTGAAACGGTTACATCCAAGTTACATCTCATTTCTATCCAATCAGAAGTTTGAGCAAGTATCGTCTGAAGTGGCAGAGAATGATAGAAAATATTTCATGATAATAATCAAAGTGATGAATGCTGCCATGGAGCGAATTTCTTTAAGAAAAGCTCTGGCGTATGCAAATATAGTCAAGAAAGATATAAAGAATATAGAGTTTATGAGGATCTCTAGTAAAGGAGTGTTGGAGATTCACTCAAAAGATTATTCAAGTCCAATAGATTTTATGCCAACATCGACATAGCTGGTCTTTCAAAGGAAACATTGCTTGTGATGGATGCTATGGAGATAAAGACTAACGAATCAAAGCCTGAACAAGGTATTTTGGCAGGAAAGTTCAAGTATGCGATAAAGAAAGCATTAAGAGAGCAGGAGATGTATAAAGAGAAGCCTATGTTCAAGATAAAGGAAGAACCAGAAGATTTTTTTGACTGAAGACGACATGCAAATCTTAGGGGGAGTATTGTTGGAGCTCTTGAAGATTAGCATTTAGTCTTTATATTTTGTTTTTGTCATAGTATAGGGACTTATTTGTAAATATATGTTCCTTAGTTTTCATTGTTTATTATAAATAGGATATTATGTATTTTATGCAGGTAGACTTTGGAGAATACTGTTAGATCTCACTTATTGTACATTGTATCCGTTTGCATTACTTTCAATGAAAACTCTATAAATTTTGAAGTATTTGCATTTGTTTGATTACATTATTCATATAATTGATAATTGCATCATAACATCAACACAGATCGACCCATTTGAACCTTAAGTTATGAGCCCCACAAGAACAGGTTATAGCAGCAAGTTTCTGTTAGAAGAAGTAAAGTAAGATTTTTGGTAGAGTATGGAGGAAAATCACAAGATCTAGCTTGGTTCAGGTGTGTTGAAGCTTACTCTTTGGTTAGTCTGCGATTTTGAGAGATTAGGAAGGCTAGATGAGCTGATGATCTCGAACAAGGGCTGTAGTAGCTCATTCTTGCAAGCATCGTGCACAAAAGTCCACTAAAACTCACTTTTTAGATCGTTTAGCACTCGGTTGATGTTGGGATGATGCTATTCTTCGAGTTTCTTGCTAAAATGGTAAAGGAATGGAAGGTGTGTATGAGTTCGGTTGAGAGGATCCAAGAGAGAAGGAGAAGAGGTGGAAGAGATGGGTGCATGTATGGGGAAGTGAAGGAAGGTGGTGTGTGGAAGTGGGTTTGTGGGATTTCTAGGGGAGGAGATGGTTGGTGGTTGGTGGTTGGTGGTGTGAGGATGACCATAATGAGGGTAAAGAAGAAGAAGAAAAAGTTCAAGGCCTCCACCTTTTCACCTCAGGATGGGTCTAAACATCCTGAGGGTGATCAAGAAGAGGCTGCTCCAGCAACTCCACTTCATGTAGAGCCTCTTGCTGCAGAAAGAACCATCCTCTCTTAGGAATTTGCTACTAAACCAAATAGATGGTATGTCACCAGAGATCAAGGGGGTCAAGATGTGTACTTCTGTCAAAACATGCTTGACATTCCTTTGCATGATCTCTATGACATGAGAAGATACTTTGAGAGTCTGAGAAATCCTGACCAACTGATGATGAAGGGAATGGTCTTGATTCTGATGAGGACTATCCATAGATGAAGATCAAAACTCAAAGTTATCCTTCTGTTTTGGTAGCATCAGCCTAGAAGAGTTTGTAAGAGTTATACTTAGAGGCTGATGCAACCAAAGAGCTCTTAGTCACTAGTCAAAAGGCAATTTGCCTTTTGACTTTACATTGATCTTGTTGTCTAGATTAGTGTTCTAGCTGGCCTTCAAAGAATGGTCGTGTTGGATCTAGAAAGGCTGGTGCAACCAAAACCAAACACTTGGACAATTTTGGTACAACTAATAAAGGTCTTCCGAAGCTAAGAACTTCCGAAGGCAAATGAAGTTCTTCCGAAGGCAAAGTCAGAACTTCCGAAGATTAAGTCTGAAGAATCTTCCGAAGGAAAACTCCAACTTCCGAAGACAATGTCTTCTCTCTTCCGAAGTTCAAGACTTAGAAGAAACCAAGACAATGACTTCTGAAGTATGAAGATCTGAAGAAAGCCTCAAGCCTTGGAAGAAGTAGCCTCTTTCGGTGTATAAGTGGCTTCAGAAGAACAAGTTCTTCCAAAGTATAAGTGGATTCGGAAGAACAAGTTCTTCCGAAGCCAGTTAACCTTTGGAAGAGCCTACTATGTACCAATGGACATAAGTATGGTCCCTCTGACGCTCTGCTACAAATCTCTGATATACTACATGGCGCTTTCCCACGCCCATGTAGTTGACCATACTTTATTCCACTGTTCACTTTTTATCAGTTAGTACAGTTGCCAACTTTACTTGGTGGCAAAAGGTAAGTCATGGACATGTCATGACTACCTTATCTTGGATAATATTTTATCTAAGATACCATGTCTTTAGCGATGTAGTATTTGCTTTAGTCATAGGTTTCAGTTGGTATCAAAGTATATCCGACTGTAGGTAGTAGTATATATAGTTTCTCATTGTAACTCATGTAATATGCTAGTAAGAGTCTTGTAATACTTTGAGTTGAGAAGTAATATATACAAGTGCCTTGAAAATTATCTTCTTGTGTTCTTAGTTACTTAATATATTATTATCAACTCTAACCAAGTGTGTTTAAGTAAGTTTGAGAAAAAAACAAGTGTTTAGTAATAAAACCCGATCCTACAATTGGTATCAGAGCTTTTTAGGCTCTTGATTGTGAGATCTTACCATCCAAATAAACCTTTTTCTTCACTCATTCTTCAACCACACTCAAAAATGGCCCTCAACTAAAAGTCTAAAGTTGGAATGGGGACTATGACCAAAGCACTTATCATCACCCCTGAAAACTTTAGATCATGGAGTAAACGTATTGAAGGTTTCATCAGATACCAAGATGGTAAGATGTGGCAATCGATCATCAATTTTCCTTACAAACAAAGGTTGCTACCCCAGGTGGAAACGGTGCCATGATAGAGAAGGCTGTAGAAGACTACTCTGATGAAGACCATAAAAAGCTGGACATTGATAACAATGCTATGACTATTCTGATGACTGCAATACCTAACTCCATCATGGTGGGTTTTGAGCATTGCAGGTCAGCAAAAGAACTGTTTGATGCCTTGTCCCAGATGTACTCCAGCTCGAACGACTCCAAGAAAGACTCACTGAAACAACAGTTTGAGAACTTCACTTATATTGCTAGAGAGACCCTCAGCCAGCAATACTTTAGGTACATGGATCTTATTTCCTCCCTTCAGTCTGTGGGAATTGCCCTTGAATTGAGAGATCTCACAAGAAAGTTCATGAGTGCACTCCCAAATGAGTGGGCGTTCTACTGTGTCTCTATCAAGAGGACAGAAAACTTGAACTCCTTCACCATGACTGAACTATATTGCATCCTTGATGGATACCGTGTAGAGATGGAGAACAAGAAAGGCCAACAGATGAGCAGACCCTCAGGCCTTCCTGCTAGCAACGTATTAATGGTTGCTGAAGGCTCAGGACCCCCCAACCTCAGTAGTACCTGACATACCCCCAGCAGCCATCCTGCTCTTCTGGACCATACATCACTTTCCCTAAGACTCCAAGGTCTCAGCAGGCTCAGCAAAGTTCTTTCCAGGACAGCTGTGCCTTTGTCTCAGGAAGTGGACATTCTAGTGACTTTCAATATTGCTTTGATGATCTAGAATGTTTCAACCCAGATGACAAGGAATATGCGGACATTGTCCAACAGATGGCTCTGTTAACTTACAGAGCAAAGAAGTTCTTCAAAATAATTGGAAGGCAATTTCCCCAGAACCCAACTAACAGCAAGTTTGGGTTTGATAAGACAAAGGCCAAATGTTACAACTGTAACCAACTTGGTCACTTTGCTAGGGAATGTAAGGCTCCCAAATCAAATCCAGGAACCTCACATGCCTCCTCACATCCGTCTATAGCTAAAGTCCCCGGGAAGTCAACTGAGAAAGCAGTTGTTGATCAAGAAGTTGACTGGAGCTTCACGGTACAGGATGTGACTCCTTCTCAAGCATTGATGGCTGGAACTGACGACAGCAAGGTATACGAACACCTCTGTACTCCAGCTTGCATTGTTAAAGTTAAGTTATATCAGGACTACAATATGGAAATTAAATCTAATATTGAGTCTTTAAATATCTTAAACTCTGATATTAAAAGGGCTAAATCTGACTACCAAAAGAAAATTGAGGAGTTAGAGGAAACTGTGTCCCTGTTAAAGCATGAACACACAAACTACAAGACTCAAATCAAGGATTTAATGTCCAAATTGACTGAGGCTTAAGCCCAACTTGTCACAGCTGAGGCTCAAGCCAGGAAGCATGTTATCTCTGAGCAAAACTTCCAATCCATTCTTGCATCATCCTCTAACTCAAAACTTTATTACCAAAACAATGGTGGGTTGGGAACCAATGAAATTGCTCCACCACATTCTTATAAGTCTATTAGACAACCAAGGTATGGGACTGAAGAGCAAGATGTTCCATCTATTGACCCACCTTCCCATGAGTCAAAGAGTGATGCAACTATGGAGACCATCACAGGGAAGAACCAGGTAATCCAAACCTCTCTCACTAGTGATGACCAACCCCTAACCACCAAAGCCAGAAGAAGCCGAGCTAAGGCAGCCAGAAAAACTACCAAGAAAGTGGCTGAGTCCAAGGGTGTATTTGTTTCAGCAGGATTCGAAGTGGTTGGAAACTCTGATTCTGGAAAAGTGTGTAGTACCAGCACACCCATCCAACAAAAGGATCAGAAGAAGAAGGGAAAGATTGTTGAGGAAGATAAAATAATCAAGAAACAACTGTTCTCAAGTTCCCAAAAGATTAACATTGTATGCATAATGTGTGGTTTACAAAACCATATGACAAAAGATTATTACTATAATCCTGCTAGCACACATTATGCGAACAATGTTAAGAAAGAAGGAGTCAGGGAGGGTTTCACATTTGGACTTTATCAAATGGTTCAAGTGATGAAAAAGGGAAAGCTTGTTTCCGAAGCAAGGTTGCTTTCAAAATAAACTCTTTCTTCCGAAGGGAACATGGCTTCGGAAGATAAAGCCAAGGAAACTCAAAAGAACAAGAGAGTTCCCTTGAAACCTTCCGAGAAGATTACTTCTTTGGAAGAAAAGGTGGTGAAGGTATCTTCCAAAAGGAAAGAAGCTTCAGAAGAATGCCATGCTGCTCAAGCTTCAACAAGCTCATCTACAATGATCAACCAAGGGATGGAATGGAAGATCAAAGAAGATGCAGCAGCCCAAATCTCTTCTTCATAGACTCTTATTGAACCCCCATGCATAACTTTTGGTTCAATAAAATCCTCATCATTAGAAAAGCCCAAGACCAACAAGGCTTGGGTTTCCAATAAAAACTAACTTTCTTCACCATATGTGCAAGGACATCCATATGACAAAAATAACAATGTGCGGATTGTGGACAGTGGATGCTCCAGGCACATGACAGGGAACAGTTCTCTCCTTCAACAATTCCAACATTTTGATGGAGGTCCTGTTCAATTTGGAGGTGAGGCTGGAGGATATATTTCTGGCAGAGGAAGTGTATCCAATGGCAAGTTAAAAGTTGACAAAGTTCACTTTGTCAAACAGCTTGAACATAATCTTCTAAGTGTTTCTCAGTTTTGTGATCAAAAGCACCAAATGCTTTTCACAGAAATGAGTGCATTATCCGCAAACCAGGGATGACAATTCCTTCGGAATTGGTTCTTCTTAGATCTCCCAGGAAAGGGGACATGTACAAGCTGGATATGAACAATGCTTCCCCACTGGGTGAAGTATCATGCTTTCTTTCCAAAGCTGATGGTGATGAGTCAACACTATGGCATAAACGAATGTGTCATGTCAATTTTAAAACCATGAATAAATTGGTTAAAAATAACTTGGTACATGGTTTGCCTAAAAAGGAATTTTTCTGCAAGGATAACTGTGTTGCATGTCTTAAAGGAAAGCAACATAGAGTATGTCATAAATCCAAAGTTGTTAACTCTATCACCACTCCATTGCACTTATTGCACATGGATCTTTTTGGTCCCACAAGTATAATGAGCATTGGAAGGAAATCATATTTCCTTGTGATCGTTGATGATTTTACTAGATTCACATGGGTATTCTTTTTAAGAACTAAAGATGAAACTGCTGAAATGTTAATATCTTTTATTCTTAAAATTGAAAATCAAATTGATCACAAGGTTAAAATAATTAGAAGTGATCAAGGGAATGAGTTTAAGAATCAAGTTCTTGACTCATTCTGTAACTTAAAAGGGATTGCTAGACAATATAGTGCCCCTAGAACTCCTCATCAAAACGGTGTTGCTGAGAGGAGGAACAGGACACTTATTGAGGTTGCTCGAACTATGTTAGCTTATTCAAAGTTGCCTCTAACATTCTGGGCAGAGACAATCAGCACTGCATGCTATGTGCAGAAAAGAGTTCTCGTAGTTAAGACATATGGAAAAACCCCTTATGAGCTATGGAACAAGAGGCCACCGTTCATTGGCTTTCTAAGGTCCTTTGGCAGCAGGTCTACCATACTTAACACAAAGGACAATTTAGCAAAATTTGCTGAAAAGTCGAATGATGCTATCTTTGTTGGATATTCCTCCAACTCTATTTCTTATAGAGTATACAACATTAAAAATCAACAATTTATGGAATCATCCAACATTGTTGTCAATTAGCACACTCCTTGTGTTAGGGGGAATGGCCCTGATCATATTTTTGATTTAAAATTGTTTCCAAGCTATTCTAAATCTTCTTGTGATAATGTTTCAGCTGGAACAGGTACTCAAAGTGATTCTGATGATGACCAACTATTTGAGTTACCCAGACCTATTCCAAGTTCTCTAAGAGCAGCTGAAGATCAAGCTCCCACTATTGTCAGATCTGATAGTATGACTATCTCAAGAGATAGTGGAGCTTCAACAAGTTGTCCACCTAGTGAGCCTCAACACTCATCCGGTGACACTACACAACACCAAGCTGATGGAAGTAGCATTTTGAAGGAACAGGAAACTGTTAATGCTGCTACACAGCCAACTGATAATGATGATGTTTCTCATTCATTCAATCAGTCCTCATTGAATGAGTTTGAAACAACAGCTGATCCAAGTGTTCAAGTTCTAGAGCCAAACATGTCCAATCTAGATCTGTCTCTACAACTGGATGTCATCCCAAGGCTCAGAATTCACAACACTCATCTAGCTAAAAACATCATTGGAGATATCTCTGAAGGTGTGAGAACAAGGGGACAAACTCATAATGGGAATGTCTGCCTATACTCATTGTTTTTATCTCAGATGGAACCCAAGAAAGTAGAGGAAGCCTTGAATGATAGTAGCTGGATTGAATCAATGCAAGAGGAGTTGCTTCAATTCAAAAGACAAAAGGTTTGGAACCTATGTCCGCTACCATCCGGTCAAGTACCAATAGGCACCAAATGGGTTTTCAGGAACAAGAGAGATGATAGAGGCTTGATCATCAAGAATAAGGCAAGACTGGTAGTTCAAGGATACACTCAAGAGGTAGGAATTGATTACACTGATGTCTTTGCTCTAGTAAAGACTTAAGGCAGTGAGGATCTTTCTTGCTTATGCTACATCCAAAAATTTTACTGTCTACCAACTTGATGTCAAGTGTGCCTTTCTATATGGGGATATAGATAGGGAAGTTTACGTATACCAGCCTCCAGGATTTGAAGACCCACAGCACCCTGACTATGTGTGCAAATTAGATAAAGCTCTCTATGGGCTGCACCAAGCACCTAGGTTGTGGTATGAGACATTGTCTCAATTTCTCCTGAAGAATGGTTATACCAGAGGTACCGTTGATAAGACTTTATTCATAAGGAAGTCTGGGAAAGACATTTTGCTCGTCCAAGTCTATGTTGATGACATCATTTTTCGTTCTTTAAATGACCAAATATGCAGAGACTTTGAGAGCATCATGAAGAAGAAATTTGAGATGAGTTCCATGGGAAAAATGGACTTTTTCCTTAGAATTCAGGTAAATCAGATGAAGGAAGGGTTCTTTATCAATCAATCTAAATATGTATCTGACATATTAGAGAGATTTGATATGAAAGATTGTAAGCCAGCAAAGACTCCTATACCCAGAAACCACAATCTTTGTCCTGACTCTGACGGGGAGGATACTAATCAACATCAGTATAGGGCCATTATTGGGTCTTTGATGTATCTCACAGCAAGTAGACCTGATATCATGTTTGCAACATGCATTTATGCAAGATATCAGGCTGCTCCAAAGGTGTCTCACCTAGTTGCTACCAAGAGAATTCTTAGATACCTCAAAGGAGCACCTAAACTGGGTCTCTGGTATCCAAGGAACAGCAATTTCAATCTCTATGGCTATTTTGATAGTGACTATGATGGCTGCACTATCAACAAGAAATCCACATCAGGAGGATGTCAATTTCTTGGTGGAAGGATCATCTCATGGCAATGCAAGAAGCAATCCTGTGTCTCAACATCAACTACTGAAGCTTAATACATTGCTGCTACTAGTTGCTGTGCTCAGCTGCTGTGGATTCAAAACCAGATATTAGACTATGGATTCAGCTTCATGAGTACTCCTATCCATATTGACAACAATAGTGCTATCTCCATTACTGAAAATCCAGTCAAGAACTCCAAGACAAAGCACATTGACATCAGGTATCATTTCATTAGAGATATTCATGAGAAAAATCTAATTAAGCTAGTCAAAGTTGACTCAAATGAACAATATGCCGATTTGTTCACTAAGGCCTTTGATGAAAAAAGATTCAAGTATGTTATTACAGCTATTGGGATGATAAACATTGATTAGTCTATCTTACTTGAAAAACCATTTCAAAATGTGTCTTGTCTTAGTCAAAACAATCTAAGCCTAGTTACAAAAGGTCTTTCTTCAAATTTTTTCCAAGAATAAAATCTTCCAAAGAGGAATTAACCCTCGGAAGATGTTACAGATATCTTCCGAAGCAAAATTCCTCCAAAGGAAATCTTCTTTTCGGAAGAAATTTTAGTCTCGAAAGAAGCATTTGGTGATACATTAAATCTCCTTCCGAAGCTTAAAACTTTTTCACTCAGTAAGCCCTTTTTACCTTCGGAGGTATAATACTTACCTTCAGAAGTAAAATTGGCTTCGGAAGGAGATTACCTTCGGAAATGTTTTATACTCAGAAGAAAGTCTTACTGTGTAACGGAAATCTTTTGGGCCCCACAACTGTAAAAGGTAAAGATTTTCTTAATGATGTCAGAGTATTTTAAATGGTTTAACTTTACCGCCCCTGTCACATCATACCCCAAACCATCACTTCACCTTATCCATCCACCATTTTCACCCATTTAAATACTTTCGACTCACCCATTTTAATCTTTTTACCAATTATCTTACCCAAAAGCTTCCTTCGTCTCCAATTTACCCACTCTCAAGCTCACTTCTCTGTTTCTTACTCACAATGGCACTAAACCCTCAGCATAATCAAGTCGCACTCCTGGACTCGTCTAAGGATGTTGACTTCTCTGAAATCATCTCCTTCCTAACCCAGTGAACCTACTTCACAGCCCTAACTATCAACCCCACCGTGTACTCAAACCACATGGCTGAATTTTGGGGGAACGGACAGATTACAACATTAAACGGAGTTAGGGTTCTGAGGTCAAGCATTTGTGGTCAAGAGTCGATCATTTCTGAAAAAACCATCAGGGAGCATCTGGAGCTCCATGATGAAGGCTCTCCTAAGAGTTCCCCAAGGCAGACATTGATGAAACATATACCCAAATAGGATATGGCGGTGATGTGAGCAGGTCAACGGTGTACAAATTTAACTTCTCTTACCATTGGAAGTTCCTGCTGCACATAGTCCTTCGCTGCTTGTCTAACAAGTCTGGGGGATGGGATCAAATCCCATATGAACTAGGATGCCTAGTTCATGGGTTGGTAAAAGGCCTTCGCTTCAACTACTCAAAATTTGTGCTGATAAATTTAATGGGAAACCTTCAAAGGGAGACATTCTACATGTATCCCCCATCCAGCACATTATCAACTGTGAGTTGGACCAGAGCAAGCTTGTCTGTGCAGCTGCTCTGACTGTCCCTCACATAAGGCCGGCCATCTTCAAAGTACTGAAGAAGATGTCCACAATCTTCACTGGAAGACACACTGCACTTCTTCCAGGTATGATTGAGCGCATAGCTCCTGGTGACATCCCTGTTAACCCCACAGGTGATGAACCCACACCAGCAACAACCCTCATAATGCCAAACCTACCTTCTCACCCCATCAAAATCACATACCAGAGACATCCCAAATGAACCCTTGTTTAATCTACTCTGATTGAATAAGTCCCTCACGTTCAAACCAAAAAGACTAGAGTTGGAAACATGGGATCCCACTCAGTCAGAGGTCCCACCTTCCTTCACTATTGACCTCAATATGGGTTTTTAGTCTCCTCAGTCTTAAACCCATGAGCCCGAAACCCAAGCTAACACCCCTCAGGATGAGTCCCTGTACTCTCCTGAGTAGCCAAAAAGGGACAGTCTTCTCATAGGCTCAATGCCAATAGACATTGGCCAAAGTCCTGGGTCATTAGGCTTAACCTCAATATCCTTTACTGACCATCTCATAGGAAATGATGAAGAGATTATGTCTCTTCAAGGCAATGAAGTTGATCCACAACACCCTCTCAAGGATCAATAAAGCCTAGAGAGACCTCTTATCTCTAGCCCCCATCAGTAAACCCAAACTAAGGTGAGTCCTACTGATATGGAGGGGAGTCATGTGGATTCAGCTGCTACTGCTGAAGGAGCCTCATTGGATCCTCAGGATAGTGGTAACATTTCTGAGAATGAATCTATGGCAACAGTGCCCATTGATGACTCTGAAAGAGACATCATTAGGCAGGGGAAACCAGGGTGCCAAGAAACCACATCTGGTGGTGAGGGTGAACATACAAGGTATGTTACCTCATCTCCCTATGATTCTTCAAAAGAAGATGAAGGAAGTCTGTAACTCACTATTCAAGACCTACTTTCTAAAGTCTCAAATCTTGAATCAAAGGTTAAGACTTTAGAGGATAGGTCTGCCACTCAGCAACTTGAGATTGAAAGTCTCAAGGCTAAACTAGCTGAGAAACAGATTGAAAGATCTATTAGCTTGTACCCATTTAGGTCTCCTTGACCTCTTCCTCTATCTCATCAAGCTCTCAGGATGACGCTACCAAAAAGAGGGAGAGTGTTCAGAGACAAACATCAGAGGAACCACAGAGTCTGGCTTTAACAACCTTAACTTCAAGATACCCCACTCAACAAGTAACAGTTTTTCCTGAGCCTCCTCCAATTGTTCTTCAAATAGATCAAAGGATGCTCCAAGATTTAAATAGGTTCTTTTCCAAGTTCCTGATTAGATCTTCCATTGAACAGCCAAGCCCTGATTTTGCTATGGCATACTTTGGAGCTGAAGAGCTTCAGAGGTTGAATGCACCTTCTACTACAGTCCAAGAAGTTGGTCAACCTAAGGTCTACATGGAACCTGAGATTGATTTTGAAGGGGAAATAGAGACTGATGGCCTAGCAACTGAAACAGTTTGGATAGAAAGTGCATTGCCATAGACTTTTGAAGTTGAAGTCAAAGCCTCAGAAGAACCATTTCAATCTTCCGAAGCTGAGATGGAAGCTGCGGAAGGGTTATTCTCTTTATCCGAGGATCTGGATATCACAGATGCGATTCTAGAACTAGCATCTGAGGTGAACAGTGAGGATTTTCTCAACCGACCCCTCACTCAAACAACATCATTAACACATGCTCAAATCTCCACCTCCCAACCTGAAACCTCCACTCAAGAATCTCCAAAGTCTAAAACTTCCGAAGACACCAAAGGGAAGAGGAAGATGACTTCGGAAGAGCTTCTAGAGAAAGAAAGGTTAGAGAAGCTGAAAAGGAAAGGTAGACTCCCAACTAGGAAGTTGCTAGCTGCAAGTAGTAAAGCAGCTACAGCCAACCAAAAGGCTATCAATAATAGAAGGAGAGTGGAAATCATTGACTGGCTGGTCAATCTTGGAGCTGTTAATGAAGATATGCTCCTGCTATCATTAGAGGAGTTAATTGAGTTAGAGAAGGCAACCCTGCTACAAATTGAACAAAAGAAAGAGGCAGCAAGGTTGGCCTTAGAGGAAGAAAGGGAGAGAAAGAAAAGAGAGGCTGATCTACAGCTGAGGAGCGAAAGGATATCTTTCCTGAGCTCCAGGGGATTCTCTCTAGAAGAATTGACTCCTCACAACAATGACACGATCTTGTGGAATTTCAAGAAAGAGCAAGATCAAATGGAGAAAGAGAGAAAGAAAGCTGAAAAGGAGAAATTAAGGGAGAAGAAGAAGAAGGAGGAAGAAGCTGGACTCACTGCTGTCAAGAAGATAGGTGATAAAGCCTGGATGAAGGATTATCTAAGGGCTCACTGCTTCTCTGGCAGAAAGGTGGGTCCCATGTCTGAGAAGACCCTGCAGCGACATGTCAGCGACATCAAGGCTGACATTCGCTCAGGGAAAAGGAAAGAGATGTATAGAAGGGGACAGGGGATGACCTTCAAACCAACACCTTAACCCCAACCTCAACCTGAACCACTCCCTTTCCCTTTTCCCATTAAAACCGAACCTACCTCTGAACCATTCAATCCTGAACCCACACCATCTTTCATACCTGCTTCCTCACCACAACCACTTCAACTACCCATCCTCAAACCTAAAACACTTCCCAAAACCCAAATACCACTACCTACCCAACAAACACCCAAACCATCCCCTCATCCTTCCAAACATCTCTCCTTGGAGGAGTTTAAGGAGATCAAGATGAAGCTCACTAAATGTACAACCTTGAGCGACATCTCTTGTGAGGAGGGGTCTGTCAAGCTAAACTATGTTGACAGCTCCTTAAGTTCCCTTACTAGAGATCAATTCCTTGATCTGCCTAGAGGAACATTGTACCAAGCCGTTAAGCTCTTTGGCCTCAACTCTGATTCACTAAATGAAGAAGAGAAAAAGCTAAGAAGAAGGCTGGTGACTCTGTTGGGTGCAAGGAAAAGGGATAGAGTACCAAGTTAGCCCCTCATGCCAAGAAAGAAGATCATCCAGTGGAGGTTTGAAGGCTCTTCTCATAACTTTGTTGTTGAAAGAGAAAATGGCGAGATAAACAGGCTCAATGCCTCATCTCTGCTACACTTAAGCAGGTTCGACATTGCTGAGTTAGCAGAGAAGCCATTCTCCAACCCCTCCAACTCTGAGAAAGCTGCTCACATCAGAAATCATCTGAGCAGTCTTCATCTGGCTGAGCTAACTGCTAGGACCAAGATTGAAGAAGAGTTGAAGCTAAGAGAGAAAGATGAAAGGGAAGGATCAGCAACCAAAGGCAAAGCCTTTCTTCAAATGGTTGAAGGTCATGAACTTGAGTCAATAGTTAGATGTGAGTATGACTACAACTCCCATCAACTAACTCTCTTCAGGGGGTCACAACAAAGGGTGCATATCATTCAGAGTGACAGACTGGATCTCCTATCCACGAATGATTTGTACAAACTTCTCAGCACCACTTCAAGGAAGAACAAAGAAACATATAAACATCTTCTTTCTCTGGTGTTGAAGGTTTTGAGAATCAGGAAAAAGTGAGGTTTTGGTAGCATCAGCCTAGGGGGAGTTTGTTGGATCTAGAAAGGCTGGTGCAACCAAAACCAAACACTTAGACAATTTTGGTATAACTAATAAAGGTCTTTCAAAGCTAAGTAAAGAACTTCCGAAGGCAAATGAAGTTCTTCCAAAGGCAGAGTCAGAACTTCTGAAGATTATGTCGGAAGAATCTTCCAAAGGAAAACTCCAACTTCCGAAGACAAAGTCTTCTCTCTTCGGAAGTTCACGACTTAGAAGAAACCAAGACAATGACTTTAGAAGTATGAAGATCTAAAGAAAGCCTCAAGCCTCGGAAGAAGTAGCCTCTTCCAAAGTATAAGTGGCTTCGGAAGAACAAGTTCTTCCGAAGCCAGTTAACCTTCGGAAGAGCTTACTATGAACCAGTGGACATAAGTATGGTCCCTCTGACACTCTGCTACAAATCTCTGATATACTGCATGGCGCTTTCCCACGCCCATGTAGTTGACCATACTTTATTCCATTGTTCACCTTTTATCAGTTAGTACAGTTACCAACTTTAGTTGGTGACAAAAGGACAAAAGGTAAGTCATGGACTTGTCATGACTACCTTATCATAGATAATATTTTATCTAAGATACCATATCTTTAGCGATGTAGTATTTGCTTTAGTCATAGGTTTCCAGTTGGTATCAAAGTATATCCGACTGTAGGTAGTAGTATATATAGTTTCTTATTGTAACTCATGTAATATGCTAATAAGAGTCTTGTAATACTTTGAGTTGAGAAGTAATATATACAAGTGCCTTGAAAATTATCTTTTTGTGTTCTTAGTTACTTAATATATTATTATCAACTCTTAGAGGGATTCTGCATCATCTAACCAAGTGTGTTTAAGTAAGTTTGAGAGAAAAACAAGTGTTTAGTGACAAAACCCGATCCTACAGGCCGGTTGAAGGATGTACTATAAGGTATCTCTATAACACCCAGAATTATGAAGGAAAAGGGGAATAAAAGGAAGAAATGCAATAAAACCCAAGTTGAGGGGTTAAAGGTGTACAAAAGACAAAATATTATTATACTTTGTACAATAGTGGGCATGGCCACCCACTCTTATGTTACATCAACTTTTGCTCGGTTTTCAGAGAAAGAAAGAAGCTGAGTTTCTGGATTCTAGAGAGAAGATCAAGAAGAAGTTGAATTTAAGTAAGAATTTGATGTTTTGAAGTGTTTTTGGCTGATTCTAGCCTTCGGATTTGTGCTTATACATGTTTGTATGTTCGGTTATGTGTTTTGGTGGGTTTTTAGGTGCTTTAACTCATGGTGCAATTGGGTTTGGAGAAGTCTACCCGAAAGATTTCCAAAGGTGAGTTCTAAAACCCCACTTTTACATGTTTTTACTAATTTTGGGGCTGGAAATGCATTTAAAATGTTTTCTTATGTTGGGCATGTGTACCCGTATGTATGTGTGAGTGTGTGAATGTGGGTAGGTGTATGTTTGGGATGATTTGTGAGTATGTTCATGTTTGTATGTGTGATTATGTTGCTTAGAATGTTAGAACTAAGCTTAGAACATGTTTGGATGTGATTTGGGGACTGATTTATGATGTTAGTTAAGTTAGTTGTTCATGCGCCTGAATAGTGGCCCATGCGCCTAAGTGTCCCCATGCGCCTGATAGTCATGCGCCCAAATAGTACCCATGCACCTGAAAAGGTGCCAATTTGCCTAAGTGTTCCCATACGCCTGGAAACCCATGCGCCCAAATAGTGCCCATGCGCCTAAGTCAGACCATGCGCCCACATAGTGCTCATGCGCCTAGAGTAATTGCCCAGATGACTAAGTGTTGGCCATGCGCCCGTATAGTGCTCATGTGCCTGAAAGTTTCCCATGCGCCTAAGTGTTCCCATGCGCCTGAAAGGCCATGCGCCTGCATAGTGCCCATGCACCTAAGACTTAGAATTATTTCTGAAATTTTTGGGAAAAAAAGGAAAGTTTTAGGCTCTGACTGGGGATGTTCCCGGGGGTGATGTTTGATGATGTGTGATTATATATGATGATGCATGATGCTGTGTAAGGATGTGTGATGATGTTATGCATGTCATGATCTATTTATTTTATGTTCCTTATTATGTATTGTTACGTGGCTTTACGTGGTGCGATTATGTTATTGAACGTAAAGTATTATCTTAACGAAGCGAAAGATTTAAGATAATAGAAGTGGAACATAATGATGAATGAATGAAAGTCTTGCAAGCAAAGAAGGAGGTTCACAATTCCATGGGAGTTGTTAGCTTAACTGTGTGCATTATATAGCGTGTGATTTTGGCTAACCCATAAGGGTTCAAACACAGGGGGATTTAGTCTATGTGACTACTCCATATGTGCGATACGTGCGATATGGGATCCTTGTCGCTTAACCCTATATATGATGGCTTGATGCCTAAGAGGGGGGTTAAGCATATGACAGGATCTGGATTAAAGTGAAAGAAAAGAAAAGTACAAAAAGTGCGATAAGTACGAAATGTGCGATATGAACGAATACGTGCGATAACGAAGATAATGAATGTTATTACCTTGATGTATGTACGATGTGTGATCACGTTAGAAAGTAAGAAAAGTTTTAACGTATGAAAGGTAATATATATATTTTTATAAAATTAGAAATCACTCAGCAACGCTGACTTTTATGTGTTTTCTAGTTGGCAGGTAATGTTGCTGAGGATGGCACAGGGGCAGCTACTTGGCTAGTTTTGGATGGCATCCATTTTATGATGAATGATGTTTTTGTGATGTAATGCAAACATGTAATATTTTGTGAACAATTAACACTGATGTATTCTTTTGCAAAAGCGATCATTAATATTGTTGGTCCAAAATGATCGAATGACAGTACACTTGAATGATGGAATCCTTCAGTATCAACAACAAACACAAACAATCAAGCAATTGATGATGAGAAATAACCCAAAAGTATTCAAAATAAAGACAATCAATTCCAATACACACAATAGAATAAAGCTCAATGATATTTCAGATTTATTCCAGCTTACAAAAGACACTTGCAACAATAATCAGACGAATTAGGGTTTTTGCAAGGATGATTACAATGAAGGAAATCAAATCTATATATAGTATTGATAGTTTTGCTGCAGTTTCACTGTCAGCGAAACTATCCTGCCAAGCCACAGTTTCGCCCGGCTGAGAAACACAGTTACGCCTGGTGAAACTGGCAGCTGACTATGAGCGAAACTATAGTTTCACTCATAGTTTTGCTGGGCAGTAAAACACAACTAAATAACAAACTTACAAAAGTAATCTAACATTTAACCTATTACAATTAAACATAAACAAAATCTAATCTATGGTGAGTCCAACCTATTCTTGATCTTCAATACTCCCCTTAGGTTGGACCTCACCGGCTGGATCATCTTCATTTGCAGCACCAGCTCCAGTTTCTTCAACCGCCTCAGATCATCTTTCTTCAGTAGCTCCTGTGGCATCATCCTCTGAAGCTTTAGCCGATGATTCTCCTTGGTTAGCTCGTGCTATTGTAGCTTCCTTGGCATGTGCACTTGCCTGCTCAAATTATTTCGTTAAGTCCCGCACGTCTATCCTTATCTCGTCCTCCTCATGAATCTTCTGAGCCAGTTCTCTTACTTTTGCTGGAACTCCCCGCACTCTGTTTGCAACTATCATAATAGGCTTGCTTCTTTACGCCTTTCAGCTCCTACACCAGCTTTGATGTGATTCTTACACAGCACCAGCAAATCCTTATCACAAAAGGAAAATATCTCCATCGGGTCAAAAAGTCTGTATTCAATCCCATTCTTCAACCTAATCACTGCCTCCCAGTATTATATCATAGAACTGTTTCTCAAAACTCTGAAGCTGTTGGGGGAGGGGATCAGGCAACCTCACCCTGCTCACAGTCTTAGGGGGTTTCACCCTCAGCATAATCTGACCCTTTCTAGTCTCCCAATAATTATCCTTCTTCGATCTCCTCCTCTCGGCCTTCATATAACCAAATGCCTCAAAGTTATCATTCAGCCCCTTCTTTATTTCTTCCTCCAACATCTTGGCCCGCTAACTCAGATTAGAATCTATCATTGGAATCACAGCTAACCTCCTTAGATCCCATTTAGGCAAGGTCTTAAATGCCTTCCTCTTATGCAAGTAAGTAATACCTCCCCCTCTCCTCTTAATCATGAACATTTTCAAGCCAGAGTTGTATTTCCAGCTGATTATCTTCTTGTCAGCCTCCTTCTTACTCGGCCCCTGAGTATTTTGACATAAAGGGGTTATCTCCTCAGCCTCCTTCTCCCTAACAAACCACTCCTCTTTAGCCATCTCAAACACATCACCTTCATCCAAGCCGTTCTTGGCCACATAAGTCAATGGTCGCTCATTAACCTCATAATATTTAGGTTCAGAGTCATAATCTACGTACTGTTCATCCTCCTCCTCTTCATCAATCAAACCTTCTCAGTAGACTCTCTCACAACCTCCTCTCCTCCAAAATCTGTATCTATATTGAGTCCCAAATCTACAAAACCAGCTTCTATCACCTCATCCTCATTCTCTTCATTTTCTTTCCATCCACCATCATTCCCTGTTTCCTCCTCAGCCCTCACACTAGATCCTCCAGCTTTCTCAACACCTGCACTACTTGTGCCCTCTCCTGCCCTAGAAGATGTACCCATATTTAGGAATGGGTACTTAGAAATATCAGTCAGATCATCTAACTCAGATTGAGTTAGCTGATTGGGCAGGCTAGTTGCAGCCTTTAGCTCATTTACCTCTGTCAATAGTCTCTTAATCATATTTTGCTGATCCACCAGCATCTTTGTCATCCCCTCCAGCATCTCATCCTTCCTTTACTCTCTCAATTCTTGGTTTGTCAATTTAGTCTTCATCATACTTAACTCATTGGCCAAAGAGGAATTGAGGTTTCTGATAGTATCCTCATCCAATCCTCCCCTCTCATCCCTCCGCTGGGGCTTAGTAAATGTTTGGTGCTTATGCTTAGTCCTCCTCTTAGTCTCCCTCTGATCAGCCTTTTTCTTAGACTGTTTCTCCTTTTCAGCCCTCACCTCCTGCACAGCCTCATGAATATCCTCCTCAAAATCATAATCTGTCTCTTTAGCATATCTCTTCCTTTTCTTAACAGACTCATCTCTTTTCTCTCTGGTCTCCTTTGCATGCTTGTCTTCAGCCTCAATCACCCTCCTTATATAGTTCCACCTTTCGGCTGGATACATATTTTCCCATAAGTGAGTAATCTTCCCACTAAAGTCATGCCTTATGGCAGAGCAGTAGCAAATATCCGTGTGTTCATCTGAACCAATCTTTTTATTTCTCCATGTCTCGGCACATTTGGTATCAGATCGTCTATCAACATCTGCAGAAATCTTGGATATAACAACCATTTGTCCTTCTTCAGGGCCATAACATTTTCTCCCATGAAGTCAAAAATAAGTTTGGCAATATTAGCCTTCTGTCCTCTATAGAATATGATCATTTCTTTGGCCCAATCCAGATTCAGCCCATCTGATCCACCCTTTCGGTGATCTAAACTCATAATAAAAATATGGGCTATGTATCTCCACTCCTTGGACAGGAAAGACTTCTTTATCTCTTTCCTGGTCCCGAAAGGAGGGCCCTCATATCCTATGCTCCTAAAGGCCTCAAAGACCTCCTGATTAGTGAGCATCACCTCATCTCCACAGTCTTCTTGGAGTCTAAGAACCCGAGCAATAATCTCCACAGTGATCGTGATGTCGTTCTCCAGCACTCTAGCAACGATCCTCTGAGGATTGGCTCTAGTATCGTACTCAGCAGTTCTCCAAAAATTTTGAATATGAAGGTCATAAATGGTAGGAGAGTGAGAGGCTGCGTAAGCAATGGGTGAGCGTTGGAGCCAACGAATGCAATCTCGAAATCTATCCGCTTTAGGGTTAGTATCATCCAGTATCGCCGTTATGTTGTTCCGTTCATCAAACTTCAGATTAGCCATTTATCTGAAAAATAGATGAAACGTATTAGGGAGATAAGTTAAAATAAATAATAAAGAAAAATAGTTTAAAAAAATAAAAATAAATTAAAATCGAATTAAATTCGCTGGACGAAAGTATAGTTTCGCTGGCCGAAACAGTAGTTTTGGCAAGCGAAAATATAGTTTCGGCAGGCCAAAGTAGATTCGGCACGCCGAAACAATAATTTCGGCCAAGCGAAACTAAGTTTTGACCAGTGAAACTGTCAAGTTCGCTCGGACAGCATAACTTCACAGTTTTGCTGAAAATGTTTGAACTTTCGTTTAGTTTCGCTGGAGCATCAATCACAGAGAAAACACACAAGAACACAATATCGTACAAGAGGTTAACTTTAAGGGCTCCGGGTAAAACACATACGATAGTGCGAAAATGAGACTTCAATTTCGCATTACGCAGTATATAGCACATAGTTTCGCTGACAGCGAAACTATAGTTTCGCCCGGTACATGTTCTGATCAGAGACGACTCAGAAGAGAGAGAAAATGCCGACGAATCTATAGTTTCGCACAACGAAACTGTCAACGACTTTATAATTTCGCTGAAAAATAAAAACTTTAAAATTTTATTTTCTTTTTAATATAAAATTATTTAGAAAAGAAATAAAACGAAAACAAAAATAAAAGAATCAAAAAGTACTTGCCCCACAAGACCTTACCAAACTTCACATAATTTTGACAAAATAAAAGGAAATAAAAGGATATAGAAGAATGATAAGCTGAAGAGATTTTCCGGAGAGTCATAGTTCGGCGGGATTGCTGATATACTTGTCCTTTTAAGCCCATGCCTTCTTCTTTTTGGTTCGTTTAAAGAAGACTTAAGTGACTCAGTCCCCACAGACATTTGGCAAAGAAACTTATCATGTTCTCATGATATATTGAATAAGTGACATGCTCTGCTTGATTATTCCTTTTAAGAGCAACAAAGATCCTTTTCAAAAGAAGCATAGTACTTATAGACGTCAAATCATGAGAGCTCCAGGTCTATACTCACGTATAACAAAGGAGTTGATCAATTGAGGCTGACAGATGAGAGCTTCAGGTCTCTACTTACGTATAACAAAGAAGATCATTATACAGTGCTGATGAGAGCTCCAGGTCTATACTTACGTAAAACAGAGGAGATCATAACTCCAGGTCAATGTTCACACATAGCAGAGGAGATAAGCACGTAGTAAAATACAGCAAGGGGCTTCTTTGATACAAAGAGAAGCTAGCAAGTAGCTTCTGAGATAGTATGGGGAAGGGAAACAAGGATACATTTGGTAAAAACATATCAACGAAGAGATATCACGTTCTCAATCCATTTTGAACAAGGGCTTATGACTTTGTGAAGGCCAAAAGTGTCAAGGGGATTATCCAAGTCACAAAGTTTCTTATTCTATTAGTTTAGCCACAAGATTACTGTCTACTTCGATTTCTGACTAAGCCTATCAATCATATCCCAACACAAAACTGTTGACCTCTTTCACATCTTTCAGGCAGCAATTAAGAATGCTGCAAAAATGACAAGACAAACATTATTATTCTCCCCCGAAATTTCTACGAATCAACAAGATTGGAGAAATTTCTAAGAATATATATATATATAATTTTATATTATTTTATTTATTGATTTATTTATTTATTTTTATGTAAAATTTTGGAGGACTATGGAGCTTACTGAAAAACTAAAGGAAATAAAACAGTAAAAGGAATATAAACATTATGTACATGAGACAATGCAGAAAACGAGTTTTAAAATGATATCAATCCAAGCATGGAGATCAGTTCATAAAAACGAGGTTTATCAAATGTTTTAGTGAAAAGATCAGCTTTTTGATTTTTAGTGTTAATAGGAATAATATCAATAAAACCCTTCTCCTGAGCATCACGGATTGCATGAATCCTTTTCTCAATATGCTTAGTGCGGGAATGGTGAATTGGATTCTTTGCAATTGCAATGGCTGCTTCATTGTCACAGAACAAAGGTGTATGGAGAAAGTTGATTCCATAGTCAATCATCTGATGTTGTATCCACAGCACTTATGAGCAACAGCTTGAAGCAGCAATATACTCTACCTCCCCCGTGGAAAGAGACACAGTAGTCGGTTTCTTGCTCTGCTATGATAAAAGACAATTTCCTAGGTATTGCCAGCCTCTAGTGTCAGATTTTCTGTTTAACCTGCAACCATTAGAATCACTATCAGAATAAGCATGTAAATCAAAATTTCCACCATAAGGAAACCAAAGCCCTAAACATGAAGAGCCTTTAACATAACAAAAGATTCGTTTTACAGCCTTTTCATGAGACTCCTTCGGGGCAGATTGGTATCGAGCACAGTATCCTACAGTAAAGGTGATGTCGGGACGGCTTGCTGTAAGATACATTAGGGAACCGATCATGGATCTGTATAGATGAGGATCAACAAGTTTCCCGTTCTCATCTGGAGTGAGGCAAGTTTGAGCAGTGAATGGAGTCAGTTCAGGAGAAGCATCATCCATCTTGAATTTCTTCAGAATTTCTTTGATATACTTCTCCTGATGAATGAGAATTCCCTCTGGCTTTTGTTTAAATTACAACCCAAGGAAAAAGCACATCTCCCCCATCATGATCATTTCAAAATGACTACACATAACCTCCTCAAATTCTCGACACAGCTTTGGATTGGTGGAGCCAAAAATAACGTCATCAATGTAGACTTGCACAATTAGTATCTCACCATCCACTTCTTTCTTGAATAAAGTCATATCAATGGTGCCATGAGAAAAACCATTGCTCAGAAGATACTATGTTAGAGTCTCGTACCAGATGCGAGGAGCTTGATGAAGACCATAGAGAGATTTATCAACCTTGTAGACTTTGTCGGGAAAGTCTGGATCCTCAAACCCTGGTGGTTGACACACATATATCTCTTCATCAATGTCTCCGTAGAGAAATGCACATTTGACATCCATCTGATAAACTTTGAACTGTTTGTTAGCAGCATGAGCTAGAAAAATCTGTATTGCTTCAAAACGGGCTACGGGAGCAAAGACTTCCGTGTAATCAATCCCTTCTTCTTGAGCAAAGCCTTGAATCACCAATCGTGACTTGTTTCATACCACAATACCGCGATCATCAGGTTTTTTCTTGAAGACCCATTTCATGCCTACTAGGAATTTGTTTGGTGGTAGATCAACCAGCATCCACACCTTGAGTTTCCTAAACTGTTGCAGCTCCAGTTGCATCGATTTAACCCAACAAGGATCCTGAAGAGCTGCATGAACATTATTTGGAACGATTTGGGATATAAAACAAGAGAATAAGCACACATTATTTACTCCGCGTCCGAACTCCATCGGTGATGGATCTAATAATATTATCATGGGGATGGTCTTTCAAAGTCTTGAAATCAGTGGTTATTGGTAGTGTATTTGAAGGAGGTGGGCTAATGGGTTGTTGGTGAGTAGGTGATGGAGAGGAAGATGGTTGGGCAGATTCAATTGGTGATACTGATGGAATAGTTTGAGATAATGTAGAGGTGGGTGATGAGGGAAGAGATACAGAAACAGGTGGGGGTGGAATGTCAAAAGATGATGAGGAAGATGCAATGTCAACTGATGTGACATTATCAGGTGATGAATTGGGAGGGGCTTGATGAACAGGAGGAACGATAGGTAATGGATCTGGAGGAATGATGTTTGTTTGGACATTGGAGATGGACGTATCATCATCAAAAACTGGAAGATTAAATGAGTTGAAAACCGTATTTGAGTCAAAGAACCATGCGGGTTCTAATTGAACATCAAAGGAATTAGATTCCTGCCAATTAACATAGAAAGACTCCTGCACAATACGTGTCCTCTTGTTATACACCCGATAAGCTTTCTGAGAGGAGGAGTAGCCAACGAAGTAACACTCATCAGACATAGCACCGAATTTCATCTTTTGTGCATGGGTATTTAGTAAAGTACACAAGCATCCGAATGGACGAAAGAAATCAATCAAAGGCTTCCTCTTATGGAACAGTTCATAAGGAATCTTTATTTTGTCTTTGACAATCAACACCCTGTTAAGAACATAAGAAGCACAGTTCACTGCCTTAGCCCAAAATATAATAGGTAAAGAGGACTCAGTTAACATAGTACGAGCGGCTTCAATAAGGGTACGATTCTTTCTTTCAGCAACACCATTCTACTGAGGTGTTCTCGCTGCACTGAACTGTCTCAGAATACCTTTACTTGCATAGTAGGAATCAAATATTTGATTTCTAAACTCGGTACCATTGTCACTTCGAATAGCCATTACCTTCCTCTTTCTTATCGTTTCAATAGAAAGAATCAACTTCTCCAGCTCTTCAGCAGCTTCTCCTTTATGGGCAAGAAATCTCACCCATGAATACCTATAAAAATCATCTGTAACAACAAGGCAAAAGGATTTCTTAGAAATGGATTTAACGCTGATTGGGCCAAACAAATCAGTATGTAACAACTCGAGGGGATTAGAAATGCGATTTTCAAGTTTTAGTTTATGAGGTTTCTTATGTTGTTTTCCTTTGGCACATGCCATGCATTTCTCAACAACAAAAAAGTCTTTCAAAGGTAATCCCCTAACAAGATTGTTTTTAACTAATTTTTTATATTTTTGAAATTAACATGGCCCAATCTACGATGCCACAAGAAAGACTCAGATGTAGAAGCTTTAGATAGAAGACAGGTGATAGTGGATGTTGACTCTTTAGAACCCATGTCAAGAAGATATGTGTCATTCTTTCTCAGAGCTCGCATGAGTACCATCTCTTCTGGAATATCAATTCCGGATTTCAGAAAGAGACATTCATTGGACTTGAACAAGACCGGAATGTCTTTATCACAAATCTGAGAGACATTCAACAGATTGAAAGCGAGCTCTGGCACATAATTGACTTTCTCCAATGTAAGTGATCCGTTAGAGACCTCCCTTTGACCTATCATTTTACCACCCTTCTTGTTGCCAACAAATGCAACATATCCTCCATTGATGATGCGATAATTTGTCAGCAAGTCTTTCAGCCCGGTCATATGTCTGGAGCATCCACTATCAACATGCCAAACACTGTTTATAGCTTTAGTGGATGACTCCTGCAAGAATAGAATGAACAAACTAACTAGCTGAAACAGGAACCCATGTTTGAACAACTTTAGGCTTTGGTGCAGATGACTTCTTGCAAAAGAAATTATTAACCAGATGAGTTAACCTACTTCCAAAATAATTTCAATGAACATGCCTGTGATGAAGCTCAGGATAGTTTTTAATTACATGATCATCTTTACCACATCTAAAGCAATGAGATTTTAGTCTAGGTCTATTATGTTATAGATCAGGGATTTTATCTATACATATTTCCTCATCACACTCAGATAAGCACGAATCATCATCACTGTATGTCTCATACATTTCTCTGGTACTCGGTTTATAAAGTGAAGAGTAATTATTTACAAAAGTTGAAACAATTTCATCTGAAGTGCATGTGGTACTTGTACCACTTGTACTTGCATAAGAAGATGATATTATCCTTTCACTTGATGGTGAAATATTGATTGGGGTAAAAGATGGGATGGGGTGAGAAAAGACTTTTTCAAAACAATTACTTTTAATTTTCTCTTTACTTTTGATAGCATAATCATCACAACATCATTAACACAAGCAGTAGAAGCATCAACATTACAACTCAAATCATTTAAAGAAGAAGTAGAAACATTACTAGAACAAGCCAAATTAATGTCTACGACAAAATTTTTGGAAACAAAAACAGAACTTAAACTAGAACTATAATCTAAAACAAAATGTTGAGGTTTAGGTGTACTAAAACTATTGCATCCAAGCCCTCTAGTCAGTCCATAACCATACTCCTCACGCACATCCTTAGAGTTCACACCTTCTAAACCTGTAGACAGACTGCTAGTATCTATTTGAATTAAATCATTAGAAAGGTGTGGAACAGGCATAGGTGAATAACAATAAGTACTAGGAGGAGGATAAACCGTAGCAGTTTCGTAACCCAAACCCGTTTTAATTCTAGCCCCCCTTTGTGATTTGCACAAATCATCATGTTTCATCCCAGAAATTGTCCATTTATCAAGCTTTGACTGAAGTTTACTTGTTTCGAACTCAGCGAGTGCAACTCTTTCAGTCAAAGTATTTATTTCAACATTTCTTTCCAAAACAATTCTTTTTAAGTGTTCATTTTCTTTTAAAGCTTCATTTAATTTAACAAAATATTTTGACTCGTTGATTTTAAGCTCATCATTAACTCGTTTTAAGTCCATTTCGTTATCAAGTAACAAATGATTTGCAAGCTAAAGAACACATGTCTTGTATTACCTCATATGGAAGACCCATCACCACCTTCTCTGCTGCCAAAGCCTTTTCGCATTGACACACAAGAGTACTCTTCTTGTTTTCCTCAACAGTGGTTGTAGCATCATTCTTCTCTTTCCTTTTCTCTTTCGTCTGGCTTCTAGCTATCAGCACCTTCTTATCTTCACCTTCTTTTAAATCCTCAATCTTCAAATCACCATCTCCAATCTTCTTAACATAATTTTCACAATCTTTGTTTACAACTTGAGGCACTTCAGCTTCACCTCTTAATTCTTTAAACGGATCAAACTCTTCCTCACAGTCCTTCTTCTCCTTCTCTTCAACAATCTAAGCAACAAGGGCTTGGTTGATTTCTTCTTTAGTTTCGTCTGCTTCTGCAGTCCAGTCAAAGTTTGAAATTAAAGCTGTCTCTTTCTTCTGCTTCATTTCTTCCTTATCTCCACTAGAAGCTAATCTTGGAACCCCAGAATTGCTAGGATCTATAACAATTGGCAATGGACATTCTCTTTTGAAATGTCCTAACTGCTTGCAATTAAAACATCTCAGTTTGGACTTATCAAAACCTAATTTGGAGTTAGAGCTTTGGCCTCCAAAATTCTTCCTTCTTGTTCTCTCCATAAACCTTCTAGCTCTGAGAGTCAACATCGCTATTTGCCACTGTATATCAGTCTCCTCCAGATCATCTGGATCCACCTGATACATGTCCTCCATGGTCATTCATTTCCCTTTCAATTATCCAGCCACTAATGCCTCATAACTCTGCATAAACATGCCAAACAGTGCCATTGTTTCAGATAGAATTGATGTTCCAGCATTGGCTTTTGAGTTCGCTTGATCTCTTCCAGAATTAATACCACCACCAAGTTGATCACATGTATTCACTCCTCCTTGTCTTGATGCTTGCATTGGAGAGCTTGCAGCAGAAGTAAGCAATGCAGCATTTTGAGGAAAGCCAGATGATGGCATCATGGTCTGATTAAACTCCTTTCTCTTCATGTCTAACTCAAATGATTTAAGCTTGTTAATGATGTCCATAAGCTTGTAGTCAGTAAAACCTCTTTCTTGTTTCAACATCCTCACTTGTAAACTCCACTATGGTGGGAGTGAATCCAACAACCTATTCACTTGCTCACTGTTGGAAAGTTTTACATCATATTTCTTTAATGTGCTAGAGACTGTTAGAAAACGATTTGTCAAATCAGTGAGACTCACATTTTTATAACCCACAAATGAGTTAAACTCCTTCTCAGCTTGAATACCCTTGTTTTTCACTAACTCATCATTTCCATCGTAAAACTCAAAGAGAGCATCATAGAGAGACTTGGCATTGTTGTGTTCGGCAAACGATTGTAGATGTCTGGTGCGAGGCATAGAGTTAAAGCTCCGAAAGCTTTCTGATCTCTGTCAATCAGCTTTAAATCTTTTTCATTAAAAGTGGTTGGGTCCTTGTTTTGAGAAACAACATCACCAACAGTAATAGTTGGTAGATGATTGATTCCCATTGGTTATGATTAGTGTAGAAAAAGAATGCCTTAAGACATCTCTTCCAATCTTCAAAATTGTCTCCGTTGATTAGCCTTGGGGGTCTATTGGGTGCTACACTTTCTAAATCGGCTAGGGTGAGAGTAGTCATCTTTGACATGATAGTTTCGCAGAAGAAATGGAAGTTTCGCTAAATTGAGTTAGTTTTGCTGAGGGATCGATAGTTTTGCTGCTAATTTCGGCAGCAGTTTTGCTAGCCAAAAGCTTGATTATGCTAGTTTCGCAGACAGTTTCGCACGAAACTAGCTTGAACTTTCGTTCAGGTGTAAATTCGGTAGCAATTTCGCTTGAAAATGGAACACAAGCATTGTTGAACTTTCGTTCAATGATGGTACTTTCGCTGAGTTTACCAAAACATTCACAGAAAGCAAAACACCCTTAGTTTTGCTAGTTGAAGGCAGTAGTTTCACTGGAAGAACAGTAGTTTAGCCCGATGAATCTGAAAAAGTTTTTGAACACGAAATTAATCCAAAATCATACAAATCTCAATGAACTTGAGATCTGATGATTACCAATGCTTTCCCAACCAAGAACTAACAAATTTCAATCAAATTCCATATCAAATACACTTACATTTGATCCGAAATTGATGAACTAGTGATATTGAACTCAAACTATCAAAAACCCCCAACAATCGTTCATATTGTGTTTTCAGGCATGGAAAAGACCATGATGAACAAAAAGAGCTTAAATAAGAAGAAAATGAAGAAAAACAAGTTTTGGAATTCAAGCACGGGGTCGTGCTTCATGAGGCACGCCCCCATGCCCAGCCTGAAACACACCCCCGTGCTTAAATCAACACACCCCCGTGTTCGTCAATCCGACAGGACAAAAAGTACTGTTCCCCGACCCGAGGTACGGGGGCGTGCCCCAGGAGGCGTGGGGTCGTACCCCACCACAAACACGGGGTCGTGCCCCATTGAACACGGGGCCGTGCCCGACAACATCTGAGCGTACTAGCCGACCAACTTTTACGTACATTGTACTAGCACGGGGCCATGCCTTTTAGGCACGGGGCCGTGCTTAAACACTCCGGAAAGCCTATAAATAGGACTTCATTTGCAACTTGAAGGCGAGCTTTTGGGAGGTGAAGTGCTGGTGTTCCCTCTCGGGAACCCAGCCTTTGGAGGTCCTTGGAAGGTTTTGGAGGTTCATTCAACACTTAGAAGAAGCTTGGGATCATTTAACATCATCCATAATGGATCATCAGTTTGATTGTTCTAATTTACCGATGATTTCATTACTATCTTTTATCTTTGTTGTTATGTTCGAGCTCCTTATGAGCTAAACTTCATATGTTATCCTAATTTAATGAAACTTATGTAATTTGTGATGAACTAATGGTGTGATTTATATTATGTTAATGTTATGGTGGTCTTGGGAAAACTTTTGATGGGTAGCATCTACATTTGAACGGGAAGTTATAACTTTATGGTTTGTGATTGTGATTGTCATACACGGTTGAAAAACGTATGATCAACTTTCATTCTCGAAACCGGTCTTCATAATAAATCCATGGCTAATGAACTAGAAATGGTTATTAGAAATCATATCACCTTAACTTTCTGTTCATCTACGGGTTCCCTTTTATTAGTCTGAGAAATCTACAGTAATTGTTACGGTTTTCTAAAATTAATGGTATATTAGAAAGGAACCTGATCAACTCTCTTTTTAACATTAAGTTATGTTTTCAGAAATCGTATGTCAAATAGGTCATAAAAGATTTACCTACTTTACTAGGGCTTTGATCTAAGCAGTATACCAGCCTGACGTGATCCTAGTCACTACGGAGCGGATAGACGAGAAATCGCGCCAGCTCACCTTTATAAACATTAACATAATTACATTAATTAATATCTTTAATCACACCACCAATTCATCACAATTACATAAGTGTAATCTAAATTAGGATAACAGCCTTACTTCACTGAAAGAATCACCAAAAGTCTCAATCTATCTTTATCTATCTTTATTTATTGTTATTTTATTTAACTTATCATTTTCTAAAACATAAAACTAATAGTCAATTATGAGGGTTGTTGAGTAGGCTTAGTATGTCCACGGATTGATACTCGGTTCTTACTAACACTATATTACCACACGACAGGTACACTTGCCTTTTGTGTGTGTGGTTTAGTATTAGTAATAACCAATTAAAACTGAATCTGTGCGAAGAATCTTTATCAAAATATATATACTATTCGCACCCATCAAGTTTTTGGCGCCGTTGCCGGGGACACATGTTAGTTTGAAAGACGATCCAAATTTTTGACTATTTTGTTTTATTTCAAAAAAAAAAAGAAAAATATTTCAAAAAAAAATAATTTTATTAAAAAATGGAAAATATAAAAAAAATGAAGAAAAAATCCATCCACATTATGCTATTCAAAGTTGAAAACAATGAGGGATGAAGCTTCAAAGTCAATGGTAATCGGTTAATGGACAAATTGATATACCAACTAATATTTTCTTGGAGGTGATAAACCTCCACCTCATTAAAAACTAAGTGTGGGGAAGGGTCTAGCCAAGGACCCGTAACCAAAACATGGCTCTATGTTACTTTTCAGTCTGTTTATTTTTATTTTGTTTTGTGTGCTTAGGACTTTAATTTTTTGCTTTAAATAAATTGGTGATGTTTTAGGTTAATCCAGATGCATTCTTTTGAGCTCATTCAAGGCGGCTATGGAAAAACGATCGCACGCATTTGACTCATCATTTTAGGGGAGTTTTCGTTTACCTTTCTCTACTTAATATTATTGTAAATCACATTGAGGACAATGTGAAGTTTAAGTGTGGGGAAGGGTAATACATGCTTGATACTTTGCTTTTAAATAGGTCCAAGTTATAATTAAATCTTTTGCAAAAAGTCACTCTAATTTTAATGTTTGTGGCAACAACACCGGAAACTTGAAACAAGTTTTGATAAACAAAATATAAATATACGTTTTCGAGAAATAAAAAGCAAATAAAGCAAACCCGAATAATCTTAAAAATGTTTTTTGTGATATCTTGAAAAGCAAAAAGAGTTGGTGAAAATATTCAAACATGTAAAATGAAACACTTATACCCAATTCCATCGGATGTGTGAGCTTATTTTTGAGCCTTAAACAAACTTTGCATTTATGCATTTTTGCTTTCATTATGGATATATTGAGGGTGCCTTATGTTGCGTGTGAATTAAAACTTGTTTTGGGTATGCAATTCAAAAGCTTATAAGTTTTTATTGCATAAAAAGGATTTAGGCAATTAGGAAAACCCGACATTCGAGCCTCTATCATTTTCAAATATCCTTACCCAAACATTATCCCTAGTTAGCCCCGTTGAGCTTAAACGTTTTCATTTTCCATCACCCAAACCACTAAGCCACTTAACCAAAAAGCCATCAACAATACCCGTTTTCGTTAAAAACATGTTTTGGCTTATTTCAAAAAAAAGAAAGAAAAAAAAGAAAAAGAAAAAGAGAAGGAAGAAGAAAACTAGTTCCGTCGTTCTTTGGTATTTCAAAATATGTCATCAAGAAATGAAAAATGAGATTAAAGATGCCCAACTTGTGGGGAATTAGTTTCATGAAGGAAAATGCAGAAAAAAAAAGCAAACCGAATCCAATAACTCGACATCCAAATCCGTTGGGTGCTTTTAGGCTCAAAGCCGAACGACCCTTTAAAAGAAAGGATAGCTACGTATATCATCGGGTTAAGGAGAAGGTGCAGTTTTTGAAAATGCAATACGGTCTTGATGATCTGACCATAAACGAGTCCTCAGGTTAGAATATCCCTTCTAGCTTGAGTATTGTATAAGGAACCATTTTATTGCTTTCCCTTTACTTTATGAAATAAGCCAAGACCGTTGTTTTTAGCACTTAGCCACCTTTTTCCAAATAATCCATACCCTGAACCCGAGCCAAATTACAACCCATCAAAGACCTAATGATTTATGCAAGTAAATACCTAACATAGGTGGAGATTTGATCCCTTATCAAGCATATGATTTCACACATATTCATACTAGGCAATTGAGCGTCTTATTCATGCTTCATCTTATGTATGATTCCATATATATAGCCGAGTGTGAGTGCATCTTGTGAGAAGTGTGAATTTTTACATGTTACAAATCTTTAGAAACCATTCTATTGCTTGAAAGGATATCATTCCATATGTGCTTAACTGTTTATATTTGGGTAAACCAAGTTTGCTTGTATAGTTCTAGAAAGACATATTTATATCTTGATTTATTTTGTTTTTGGTGGTGTTGCTATTTTGAGTGATTTTGCTTGAGGACAAGCAAAGTTTAAGTGTGGGGATATTTGATGTGCTTCAAATTATACATGTAAAACATATCAATTGCACATCAATTATTCTATAAACTCTTACTGAAAATAATGATTTGATACTTAAATCGTTCATATTGTGTTTTCAGGCTTGGAAAAGACCATGATGAACAAAAGGAGCTTAAATAAGAAAAAAATGAAGAAAACCAAGTTTTGGAATTCAAGCATAGGGTCGTGCTTCATGAGGCACACCCCCATGCCCAGCCTGAAACACACCCCCATGCTTAAATCAACACACCCCCGTGTTTGTCAATCCGACAGGACAAAAAGTATTGTTCCCCAACCCGAACACGGGGTCGTGCCCCCTTGAACACGGGGTTGTGCCTGACAACATCTAAGCGTACGAGCCGACTAACTTTTACGTACATTGTACTAGCACGGGGCCATGCTTAAACACTCCAGAAAGCCTATAAATAGGACTTCATTTGCAACTTGAAGGGGAGCTTTTGGGAGGTGAAGTGCTGGTGTTTCCTCTCGGGAACCCAGCCTTTGGAGGTCCTTAGAAGGTTTTGGAGGTTCATTCAACACTTAGAAGAAGCTTGGGATCATTTAACATCATCCATAATGGATCACCGGTTTGATTGTTCTAATTTACCGATGATTTCATTACTATCTTTTATCTTTTTTGTTATGTTTGAGCTCCTTATGAGCTAAACTTCATGTGTTATCCTAATTTAATGAAACTTATGTAATTTGTGATAAACTAATGGTGTGATTTATATTATGTTAGTGTTATGGTGGTCTTGGGAAAACTTTTGATGGGTAGCATCTACATTTGAATAGGAAGTTATAACTTTATGGTTTGTGATTGTGATTGTCATACACGGTTGAAAAACGTATGATCAACTTTCATTCGTGAAACCGGTCTTCATAATAAATCCACGGCTAATGAACTAGAAATGGTTATTAGAAATCATATCACCTTAACTTTCTGATCAGTTGCGGGTTCCCTTTTATTAGTCTGAGAAATCTACAGTAATTGTTACGGTTTTCTAAAAATAATGTTATGTTAGGAAGGAACCTGATCAACTCTCTTTTTAACATTAAGTTATGTTTTCAGAAATCGTATGTCAAATAGGTCACAAAAGATTTACCTACTTTACTAGGGCTTTGATCTAAGCAGTATACCAGCCTGACGTGATCATAGTCACTACGGAGCGGATAGACGAGAAATCGCGCCAGCTCACCTTTATAAACATTAACATAATTACATTAATCAATATCTTTAATCACACCACCAATTCATCACAATTACATAAGTGTAATCTAAATTAGGATAACAGCCTTACTTCATTGAAAGAATCACCAAAAGTCTCAATCTATCTTTATCTATCTTTATTTATTGTTTTTTTATTTAACTTATCATTTTCTAAAACATAAAACTGATAGTCAATTATGAGGGTTGTTGAGTAGGCTTAGTGTGTCCATGGATTGATACTCGGTTCTTATCAACATTATATTACCACACGACAGGTACACTTGCCTTTTATGTGTGTGGTTTAGTATTAGTAATAACCAATTAAAACTGAATCTGTGCGAAGAATCTTTATCAAAATATATATACTATCTGCACCCATCAACAACCAACTCCAATACACACAATAGAATAAAGCTCAATGATATTTGTTAGACCCTGAAAGGATCATACATGCCAATTCAAGTGTCGGCTTCCCGCATTTGTATATGCGGATGACCATAGAACAAATGCTGACAAGTATTTGTTCTTCCGCATTAACAAATGCGGACAGCCGAACAAATGCTGACAAGGAATTGTTCTTTCACATTAATTAATGCGGATGCTCAGCAACAAATGCGCCAAGTGTTTGTTAATCCGCATTTGTCAATGCTGATGACCAAACACTAATGCGATAGAAGAAAACAAATGCAGATGAAGATAAACGCATCCGCATTAGTTAATGTGGATGAACAAAGACAAATGCTGATGAAGACCTTTTGTACTTAGACTAGATTATAGTATAGGGGTAATTTAGTCTTTTTGTAAAGGCATCTTGTCAGCCTATAAATAGAATAGAAATCCTCATATGTGAGGTGACTGTCAACAAACATTAGACAATCAGAATATTTTGTTTAGTCTTATGTTCAGAAGGTGTTTAGTTACTGTTTAATACTCAAACCCTAGCAATCATTGTAACCATTCCCTTCAATAAATACAAAGAGCATTTATGAGTTAATCTTGCATTTAATGTTCTATGTTTGTATGATTCCGCCATATAATCAGTGACTCAATCATCATATTCAATCCTAGTTGAATCATTTCAACTAAGAATATCATTTTCACACCCAGACAATTGGTATCAGAGCTTCGATTCTTGGTTCATCTTCAGATCTGAACTGAAATCGATTGATCTGGTGATTGAGTTGCTGTTAGAGTGTTAACCTACTTCAAAACAGTATACATGCTGAAACTATGAGAAAACATCAACAGTCACTGTTCAACAGTAATTATTCTCAAGAACAAATCTGTGAACAGCTTGCTCAACAACAAAAACATCATTAACTTCTTAATATTCACACATTAAACCAACAAAAGAGTTACAGAAGAAGTTCTAACAAATATCAGTTAATATTTGTCAGATCTGTTCATTTAAGACTGTTTGTGGACTACTTGGACTATTTGGACTTAACAATCAATCTAAGTAATATTCCAACAAGTTAAAAACAGACTCACTAAAATGGACTCTCATACTTTTTCTAAACTTGGTCATACTCCTAAACCTCCTATGCTAAAACACAAATTTGAGTTTAAGCAATGGAAAATCAGGTTTATGAATTATATTATAGGTGTAGATCCAGATTATTGGATATCAATATGCAAAGGACCACACATTCCTGTGACACTCTCAGCTGATCAAGCTGCCTTGTACAAAACATCAAGGATACCCATTGAAGACCTCACTCTTGATGATGATGATTACAAAAAGATAAAGATTGATCTTAAAGCATATTCTATTCTCACTCAAGCCTTGAAAATGGATGTGTTAAAGAGACTTGAGAAATATGGAACAGCAAAAGCTGTATGGGATGCACTGCTAATCATGTGTGAAGGTAGCAGTGAGGTAGCAGAAATAAACAAAGACAAGTTGATCAATCGGTATGAAACCTTCCATCACTCCAAAGGGAGTCAATCTCTAAAAAACTGCATAGATTTGTGCAGTTGGTCAATGATCTTGAGATTATGGGAGTTACATACAAAGTAAGGAACTGAACAAGAAAATGTTGCATAGTTTGCCTGAAAGTTGGAAACAAAATGTAACCATGCTGAAAAACACTCTTGATCTGGAGAGCACCACCTTGGATATAATGATTGCTAAAATTGAAGCTCTTGAACTTAATGAAAAGAGCAGAAACCTTGGTGGACCTAAAGTCATTAAAGCATACAAATTTCCATCAGAAACTCATTCTATGGAAAATGCATTCAAATATGATGACTTTCTCTTATCAAGAGATCAATTAAAAGCAACAGGATTCATTGCTGCACCATCAACAAACGAGCCATCAACTTCAACTCAACCACTGGGTTTACTGCCACTCCTACAAGTATGCCTGAAGATCAGAGAACTAAAGAGCAAAAGGCTACTTACAATGCCTTTGTTGCAAGCTTTGAAGCTTATTTGGGAGGAAGACTCTCTTCTGCTCACTTGATTCAAGAAGATTTAGAAGAAATGGATCCAGATGATGTGGAAGAAATGGATCTATAGTGGCAAATAGCTATGATTATATTGAGAGCCAAAAAGTTTTTCAGAAAAGGAAAGAAGCTTAGTCTGAATGAGAATACAAAACTTGAGTATGGCAAATCCAAGGTTAAATGCTTCAACTGTGGTATGAATGGCCATTTCTCAAGAGAATGTAATGCTCCAAGAAGAAACAACAACAATTTCCAAAGGAATTCTCAAGGTCAATCAACATCACAACCAAGCTCAACCTTCCAATACAACAACCAGTATCATTAACAACAACAACATCAACAACCATATCAAAGTCAACCACAACTGACCAACCAAGCTCATGGAAGCAGCCAACCTACTTCAAATGCTCTTGTCATCAAACAAGATGGAGTATGTGATTGGAGCCTAAATGCTGAGGAATTAAGTCCTCAATTTCAAAATCATGCTCTTATGGCTCACATCAATGATGGCCCAACTCTAATGCCATCTGAGGTAAAATCTAATCTTTGTAGTGATAAATGCATTACTGAATTACAAGGATATCGTGAGCACAATCATAAATTAGCTGCTAAAATCAAAGAACAAAAGGTCAATTCTGAGATGCTTAAAGGAGAAATTAAAAGTTTTGAAATCAAAATTAAATCTATCATCTCTGACATTGAAAAACTGCATGGAGAAAAGCACACTCTTGCAGCTGAGAATGAAAAGTTAACTGAAAATTTAGCTCAATCTAAAGCTGAGCAATCAGTTACTGAAGTGAAACTTGAAAAGTTTCAACTGTCTTCAGACAAGCTGCAAGAGATGCTTGATTCACAAAACGATCCTAAGGATATGACTGGGATTGGATACAACTCATGTCCACCACCTTACAATGATAATTATACTGTCATGTTTGAGTCAATCACTCTTGATCAAAATGAACCAAAAAATATTGAACCTAAATCAGTGATAACTCAAATCACAAATCCTCAAAACAAACCAAGTGTTTACATTGAAACAAATGAGGAGAAAATCAAGCTAGGTCATCCCATCAAAATCAAAGAGTGTTCAGACACGTCAGTAACTGTCATTAAACCAAAAAGTCCAGTCAAATCAATAGTACCATTTGTGAAATTCATTCTTGCAATTTCCAAAGAAAAGAAGGAAATAGTTGTTTTGTGAAACCAACTGTTGAAAGCAGATGTGATCGTGAGATCACATCTCCTAAAAATTCAAGCAAATCAGACAAAGTCTCACTGAGAAACAAAGGGAAAACCCATCAAATTCAAAAGATTCAAAGAAAAACAGATTCATCATCAATGAAACTTAAGAAAGGGGTTGGTTTTGACATTTTTAATAAAGATCATGTAAACCAACTAGAAAATGAAGTCAGAAGAGGATTAAGGAAACAACGTCAGCCAAAAAGAATGAAAACAGCAGTGTTGTGAAACAAACTACAAATAAGGCTGATCTTGCTTCCCCATCAAACTCAAAGAAGGATGCTCAGTTGAGGACTGGTAAGCCTTCTGAAGCATCAAAATCAAGCAAAAGAGACAAACAAATGTACTGTGAAGTATGTGATATGTCTAATCACAAAACAGATGAGAGTTTTTTCAATCAATACTGCTCAATCTGTGACATGAACAATCATTCCACCAAAAATTGCTATTTTAACAAATATTGTTCAGTCTGTGATATGACAAATCTCAATACATCTGATTGCTTTTTCATGCAAAAAGGGTTGAGAATTCCCCAAAACAAGCCCATCTCACCAATCTCATCTCTAAAACCCAAAATCAAAAATCATTTTCATAACAAACTTTCCAGAACCTCTAGTTCTGATGATGATTTTGGTAACTTGAACAAGATGAAGAAAACTCAAAGAAACATAAACCATAACTTCAGACACAATCATGATTTCCATAACTCAAACTTGAAGTTTGACAACCAAAAACGTGTTCAGTTTCTGAAAAGAAATAAAGATCAAAGGTTTCAATATTCATCTGATTCTTCAGATGAAATTGATGAGATGAAAAGGACAAGATATCAGCATAAATCAAACAAAATGGCATCCTCTAAACCATAATTTAGAGGAAAGTACCAAAAAGTTACAATCTTGGATAGGAACGGGAAACCCAAGACCATCATGGCTTGGGTTCCACATTCTAATTAGTTCTGTTTATGCTTGCAGGGTCATCCATACAGGTCCAACAGCTTATGGTATGTGGATAGTGGATGCTCCTGACACATGACTGGAGATCATTCCCTCCTTCATGATTTCAAGCATATTAAAGGAACTACTGTAGCATTTGGTGGAGATTCACAAGGTGGCAGAATCACTGGTGAAGGATCTGTGACTAGTGGGATGTTGTGCTTTGATAGAGTGAACTACTGTGAACAACTGAATATCTACTCAGCGTGTCTCAGATCTATGACAAGAAATATTCAACTCACTTCACTGACACTCATTGTTATATTTTGAAACCACGATTTCAAACTCCAGAAGAATGGGTTGTCTTGAAGACTCCGAGGAAGAATAACACCTATGTCTTAAACCTCAATTCTGCTCTACCAAAAGAAGAAACATGTCTTTTGTCAAAATCATCTTTTGATGAGTCACAGCTTTGGCACAGACGGTTGGGACACACAAATTTCAAAAACATGAACAGATTGGTCAAGGGAAACCATGTCATTGGTTTACCTCAAAAAGAATTTCACTTTATTGATCACTGTTCAATGTGTCTCAAAGGGAAACAACATAAGTCATCCCACAAGCCAAAACTAGTGAACTCAAACAATTCTCCATTGAAGTTACTTCATATGGATCTGTTTGGACCAACTCTTGTTATGAGCATTGGAAAGAAGCAGTATTGTTTGTTGATCATAGATGACTTTTCCAGATTTACATGGGTCTTCTTCTTACTTCATAAAAACGAAGCTTCTCAACTAATAAAAGATTTTATCACTAAAATAGAAAATCAACTTGATCATAAAGTCAAAATGATTAGAAGTGATAACGGGACAGAATTTAAAAATGAAGATATGAGTTCATTTTGTACAACCAAAGGCATTGCTCATCAATTCAATGCAGCTAGAACTCCTCAACAAAATGGGGTAGCTGAAAGGCGAAATAGAACACTAATTGAAGCAGCATGAACTATGCTAGCAGATGCTAAACTGCCAATTACCTTTTGGGCTGAAGCAGTTAACACATCGTGCTTTGTACAAAATAGAACTTTGATTGTAAAAGAAAGCAACAAGACACCTTATGAACTTCTTTTTCATAGAAAACCATTTATTGGATTTTTCAAGTCATTTGGTAGTCCTGTCTCAATATTAAACACCAAGACCATTTGGGAAAGTTTTCATCAAAGTCTGATGAAGGATTCTTTATAGGTTATTCTTCTGTCTCTAAGGCTTATAGAGTGTTTAATTCCAGATTCAACATTATTGATGAATCAACAAATGTTCAATTCAAGGAACATTCATTTCCCAAATAAACAAATGGTCCCGATTGGTTGTTTGATATTGACTCATTGACAAAATCTTTTGATCAATTTCACTTGTCTGATGCAGGAAACCTACAATCAGCTGAATCTTCTTCTGCAGTAGAAAGAAGGAATGACTTTCCAATGGTTCCTCTAACTTCTACTGAGCAACTGAATGAAGATGTCCCACTGCAAGCTGATCCTGTAAGACAACCATCTCAAAATCAGTGTGTTTCAACTGAAGCTGGTCCTAGCACACTACCATCTCCTTTAGAAGATCCATCGACTAAAGTCAGAAATCAAAATCAAGCTACTCCTCCAGTTGAAACTGAAAGAACCTTAAATGATAGAAGTAATCAAAGTGCTGTTGATGTTGAACCAGGAACTGAAACTGGCTTTGATTATTTTCATAACTCTCCCACAGTACAAGATGAATCTGCCTCTCACCAAGATGATCTGAATGTCTCCAATCTTGATGTAACCATTGCTGGTGACTCAATTCCAACCACCAGAACACACAAGAATCATCCAGTAGAAAGCATCATTGGTGAACTCAATGAACGGGTGACCCGAAGCAAGTCAAGCATAGCAAACATTTGTTTGTTCTCTTGTTTTCTATGTCAAACAGTAGCCAAAAACATCAAAGAGGCACTTTAAGACAATAGTTGTATTGAAGCAATGCAGGAAGAGTTGCTACAATTCAAGAAACAAGAAGTATGGCAACTGGTAGATCTTCCTGAAGGACAATACCCTATCGGTACCAGGTGGCTATACAGGAACAAAACTGATGATAGGGGAATTGTGATCAGAAATAAAGCAAGATTAGTAGCTTAGGGGTACACACAAGAGAAAGGAATTGATTATGATGAAGTGTTTGCACCTGTAGCAAGATTAGAAGCAATAAGACGTCTATGTGAGTCAACCTCCTGGATTTGAAGACCCGGATTTCCACACAGGGTATACAAGCTTGACAAAGCCTTGTATGGTCTTCATCAAGCTCTAAGGAAGTGGTACGAGACTCTATCATCTTTTTTTCTTGAACACGGGTATGAAAGAGGAAGATTGATCAGACTCTCTTCAAAAAAAGAAAAGGAAAAGATATGTTGCTGGTACAGATCTATGTGGATGATATCATTTTTGGCTCAACAAACAAGTCACTCTGTAAAGACTTTGAAGACCTTATGCATTCAAAATTCCAAATGAGTGCTATGGGAAACTCACATTCTTTCTAGGAGTGCAAGTCCAATAGACGCAGATGGAATCTTTATTAATCAATCGAAATATGTGGAAACAATGTTGAAGAAATTCAAGTTTGCTGATTGTCAGTCCATCAGAACTCCTGTTGACACTAAAGTGAAGATCAGTCCAGATCCAGAAGGCAAATCAGTGGATCAGACTCACAATCGATCTATGGTAGGATCACTTATGTATCTAACAGCCAGTAGGCCTGACATTATGTTTGGTGTTGTGTGTGTGCCAGATATCAAGCAGATCCCAAGGAATCTCATGTGAATGCAGTCAAGATGATATTCAGATATCTTAAGGGCAACCCTGCTCTTGGATTGTGGTATCCAAAGGATGGAGACTTCAATCTCTATGCATACACTGACATGATTATGGGGGATGAAACTTCAATCGAAAGTCCACTTCTGGCGTTGTCAATTTCTTGGTCCCAGACTGGTCTCCTGGCAGTATAAGAAGCAGACAAATGTGTCTGTTTCAACAACAGAAGCTGAGTATATAGCACCTCAGCTTGTTGCTCTCAAGTCCTCTGGATTCAAACCAGATGCTTGACTATGGTTTTAACTTCTTGCACACTCCAATTCACATTGACAACACAGCTGTAATGTTTATCACTAATATCCATTCAGCACTCAAAAACAAAACATATTGAAATTAGATATCACTTTTTGAGAGATTGTGCTGAAAAAGGGTTAATCAAATTGATTCAAGTTCATACTGATAATCAATTGGCTGATTTATTTACTAAGGCATTTGAACCTAGCAGGTTTGAATTCCTAGTTCAATCAATTGGTATGATTAACCTAGAGTAAAATTCAAAAATTACAAAAACATTAAGAAATTAACAAAAAATCACAAAAAGAAGTCATTTTACTAAATTTTGTGTCTTATACTTAAGGGAAATGATATAATTACAGTCGTTATATCATTCACAGTGCTTAATTCAAAATTTCAAATGACTGACATGGCTTACCTGATATATGGGTAGTCTCAACTTAGAAAGGAAGATACATGCTGTGATGAACTAAAACTCATATTCAACTGTGAAGCACTCATCTCAGAGTACTGGTAGTATTGGCTTATCCAAGTGTATATGTGTGTAGTAACCTAAACACACCAGGTAATGATAATTTATGACTCTCTATCACCTACATCATTTCTTCTTTGTTTTGCTAGCAAAGACCTGAAAAACAGCACATAGTGCTGATGTCATGTCCAAAAGATTCCCAATGTGGAACACCTTCCAAAGTGAAGTTGTTGGACCAAAAGAACCAATGAGCCTGATCAAAAAACCTTTAAGTCCACAGACATTACAACAACTGAAGTAGTCTGCAACAGCTGAAAACACAACTGATAACAAGTCTGAAGACAAGTCTGAAGTGAAAGAGCTGAGACAAGTCTGAAGACAAAAGCTGAGACAAAGACTGAAGACCAAGTTTCAGATGTTGTCACAATAGCTGAAGAAGACCTCTTCAGTAGTTGTGATGGTTTCCTTTCAGTGTTATATTTTCCTTTCAGTTCTTTTGTAATCAGTAGTTTTATGTTTCTTGTAATCAGTACTTGTAGTTTCAGTAGTTTTAGTTTCATCTTGTACTTAGCATACTCTGAGATGTTCTCAGTTGTTGTGAACATTCTCAGTAGTTTGCTTACTTTCAGTTGTTTGTAATAATTCTGTTAAATGTCACTATCAAGTGACATCAGCAGTGCAAAAGAATCCCAATGTGGATCAAAATATTAAAAGGATCAAAGTAAAAGAATCCCAATGAGGATCAGTGAAAATGAGATTTCATACTTTAAGTGACCTGGTCAAATAAGTAGTGAAAAAGTTCTACCATGCATTACATGAGGATAGTTGATCAATCCATGACTTTGTGTGTGAGGTACATGTTGAATATTCAATTCAATCAAAACATGATAAAGATCACAAGCATTATAATATTGACCAGGTATGGGTCTAAGAGGACAAACATACCTTCAATCAATAAGATCATGAACATGTTTATCTTACTAACAAAGATTGCACTTGTGTAATGTTAGATTGATATGATCCCAAGAAAAGTATACCTTCTCTTCATGTACAGATAAGAAAACTAAAATCATTACAAAAATATTTTTGTTCAAAGTTTAAATCTTTAATTTCTATCTAAATATGGATATAACTTTAGGGGAGTAATTTAAAATTTTGATCAGTTGTACAGCTATTTTCTTTCCTAAATAAAAAATTAGAAATCAAAACAAAAAGGAATTGACTGTGTTGGTGCAAAAGTTATACTATAGTATCTCAGCTTATGCAGATATCTGGAGCATAAAAGCCCAAGACAGTAAAACACTGGGAAACTTGTATCACTCTGATATACAAGTCATCCAGCAAGAATTGACAATCCCAACAAAGTCAAAACTTCATAAGAAACAGACAGTTCTTCATAACAGCCAATAGAACAGCAGAAAAACAGAAAAGATTTCACTCTGCAAAACATTAATTTTGATTAAGTTCAAATATTAATGTGGGTAAGTGCATTGGTTAATGCAGGTGAAGGTAACCCAGGCATATAACCAATGCGGGTAACTGTTTTCATGAAATTAAACAAAGTGAAAACATATGCGGACAACTTAACTCTACCGCATTTGTTCCAAAGATGTATACATAAAAGTTTGAAGTGTTTAAAACCTATGCAGACAAAAGTATTCACCTGCATTTGTGTATGTTTTAAACTTTTGTTCTGCCGCATTTCTTTTTGTTCATCCGCATTTCTTGAATATGGGTGACATCAACACTAAAAAATTTCTTGTGTATCCAAATGATTAAAATGATGTGCTTAATCTCTTCTGTCATGATGATTCTTGAAAGCCAAGAAATGCAGATCTTTCATTGGTCTCCCGCATTTGTTGAAGTTTATGTGATCCAAGGAATTTGCACTATCGCATTTGCTACAGTGAACAAATGTTGTTAAGTTTTAAAACTTCCGCATTTGTAATAGTGAACAAATGCTGTTAAGTTTAAAACTTCCGCATTTGTAACAGTGAACAAATGCTGTTAGTTTTAAAACTTCCGCATTGTAACAATAAACAAATGTTGTTAAGTTTTGAAACTTCCGTATTTGTAACAGTGAACAAATGCTGTCAAGTTTTAAAACTTCCGCATTTGTAATAGTGAACAAATGCTGTTAAGTTTTAAAACTTCCGCATTTTCTACAGTGAACAAATGCAGTTAAGTTTTTACACTTCCGCATTTGTAACAGTACACAAATGCTGATGAACAAATTCCTTACCACATTTGCTACAGTGATTTTCTAAATTTAGCCGCATTTGTTTTAAAACTTGTAACATTTGCAAAAGACATTAAATCGACTATTTAAACCCACTTCAAAAAGTCATTTAATACTTTTCAAATTGAGAGACTTTAAAAGTGCGACGAGCGGTCATCACTGTTTTTCATCCATCATCATCACCATTACCAAAATCAAACCTGTGTTCTTGATTCATTCACCATAACATTCATCTATTTCGATTCTTTACAAATGTAGTATCGAAGACAAGGTGAATATCTTGAAAGTTCATAACCTAAAGCCATCGAACATTCAAACCTATTTTGAACTTAGAACCCTAGGTTAAGAAATAATCACCAAAATTAACATCAAACTAAGGTTTGAGAGACACTTTCGAGTGCAATGAACTTTATTAACAAGAAGTTAACAACATATAGTGATTTGCAAAAACCATGTTCATGTCAAGAACAGGGTTAACCGAACTATAAATGTCAATGTCAAAACTTGATGTTAATGATTAAAAGGTGTTAAAATCAAAAGAATAATCTTCTTAAACTTGAAAAACAACATAAAAATGATTATTCATGACAAAATCAAGTTGGGTATGATTTTTATGAAACAGTATACAAGAACACTCAATTTTGACTTTCAAAAGTCAAACTGAGAAAACAATACTGATTTATGATTTACAATCTATCATCTTATCAAATTTTCTAACTCACATGCCTCTAATGAAGATTTAAATGGCTAATCTCACATGGAGCAAGCTCCATAATGTCGGTGGTTATCTTGACCCTGATGTCCTAAGGCAAAAGGATTGAGGGATATGATCGGATTCATCTCTACCACAAGAGTAGCTCATGCCATCACAGCTAGACCAGTCATTTATGAGAGATTCATAAGATCATTCTGGAGTACTGCTAAAGTGACAGAGATAGATGGTGTAAAGACTCTATCTGGGAGAATCATTGATGATCATACTCTGGCCATTACTGAACAAACTGTGAGACAGTGTCTACAGTTTGGTGATGATGCCAACTCTCCATTGGAATTAGAAGATGATGAGATCATGACTTTCTTTGCTAACATTGGTTATGAAGGAGGTTATGAAGGAAAGCAGATTGTAAAAGGATTAGTTGACTTACAATGGAGGTTCCTCATCCATCTATACCAACATTGTCTATCAAAGAGGAAGACTGGATGGAATGATATCCCAGTGACAACCTCTTCTGCCATATGTGCTCTGTGCACAAACAGGCCATTTAACATGTCTGCTTATGTGTTTAATGGTCTTGTTTCAAACATTCAAGAAGGAAGAAGGCACATGTTCCTTATGTACCCAAGATTTCTACAATGCTTTATCAATGAAGCATTTCCTGAGATTGTGCCTGAAGGACCAGTGATGGATATTCCTTACTATAATTCCAAGCGCTACAAGTACATAAAGAAAAGAGATCCAAGGAACTTCTATAGTGGAACATTCTTCCCTTTGTTGCCATGGATGTTGTAGCAGTTTAATCAAGAAGAACATGTGGAGGAACAAGAGGCTCCTGTTGATGAGCCTATTCATGTAGAAGAACAACAAGCTGCTCTTGATCAACAACCTGTTGATGAGCATGTTATGCTAGCTAAAGAGACAAAGGCCAGTGTCACCATAGATGGATGTAGGTGGTGATCTTCACACTGGGCCTTCTGTTCAAGCAACTGAGATAGCCTCACCATTCATGCCTACACCTATACCATCACCCAAAGAACAACAATTCCATCACCAAAAACACTACCCATCATCTCACCACATATATCACCCATCCATTCACCTCATGTATCACCCACTCTCCTCCCACCAAAAGGATGAGAACCACTGATTCTTTGAAAGAAGCTAAATCAAGTGGTACAAAACCTGAAGAACAAAGTTTGGCAATGGTGGTGTATACAAGCAAACAATCCAAAGAATCCCAGATGAAGAATCAGAATTCGAATATGATTAATGAGTTGGATATCTACTCATCTGTAGAATTCATAATTGATGATAAATTCTAGGATTTCATGAAAGATCAATAACAAACAGCTGAACCCATAGTGGTGATTCCTCAATCTCCAGTGCCAATTGAAAAGGAGTTAAGCTTGCAAATTGTACCTGTTGTGTCACTCACTGATGAACAAAAGGAACTGATAAGAAAGCTGTGTGAAGAACAACAACAAAGAGAAGAATCAAAAATCAAGCAAAAAGAAACAGAAAGAGCAAAGGCTGAAATGAAAGAGGCTGAAACACTGCCTCAAGAATCTAAAATGGCAGAAACCTCTTCTGGTCCAAGAGTTAAAACATACACCAGAAAGAGGAAATACCTTTCTGAGAAGGCAAAGGGCAAAAGACCAATAGAAGAAGAAGAGCCAGTAAAGAAAAAGCAAAAAGATGATCCACGCAGCCTTGCAGCTATTGCTAAATTCTTAGATGAGCATGAAAAAGCTGAAGCCCAATTGAAAAAGAAGCCTGAATTTATTGATCTAGAAGAAGGAGAGATAGAGGGTGGCTATGTGGTTGATGTACCAATAGCTAGAGAAAGCCCTGTGAAGGTGGAATATTTAGTACATGAGATGGTGGAGAAAGCCAAAACAAATTACCTGATGGTGAAGGACATGTTTCTAATTAACCATGGGAATGATCCTGATATTTGGGATGACATATGAGGGTATGATAGCAGAAGAAGAAAAGTTAAACAAGCTGTTGGACCCATCATATGAGACTGAGTATGAAAAGACTCAATCATCCAAACCTCCTATGGTCAAATTCTCAAAAGCCAAGCAGACTGAAGCTCCTCAATCACTATATCCTGATCCCTACAGTATGACTGACAGGGAAATGAAGGACTATCTGTCTAAACAAGGGTTCACCAAAAGAAAGTTAGGAAATATGAAGACAAATTCTTTGAGGGCTGCAATCCTCAAAATAATAAATGAGATGTAGGATAGGCTGAAAAAGCTTGAAGAAGAAATAATCAGCCAGAAGCCAAGAACCAGGGTATCAGCCCAAGATATCCAGCTCACCCATAGAGATCATGACTCTGGCACCTGTTCTATATAGAAATCCAGAGTTGTTTGCTGTGCCATCCCAGTTGAAACTACAAGAGGGGCTCACCACTGCTGAGATGATTAAAGGTGTATCTACTCCCCAGGGCAAGACTGATCAGAAAATTATTGCCTGGAAGTATGATAGTGACTGGAATATGTTTATGATCAAAAGGATCTCAGGATTAGTTCAATTCTTCACTGAGTATACTGCTCTAGTGAACTCCTTGCAGATTCATGATCTGAAGCAACTAGCTAATCTGGAGCTGATTAATCATAAGGCTATGTTCAGGGGTCTGAGTTTGAAGATATTCTAAAGATGTTCAAAAGAACAGATACTTCAAATCTCTCAAGGCTAACTGTATGAGAAAAGATAGATCCTTCATCAACCCTCTTAGGAAGAAAGGAAAGTCAAGAAGCAGAAGAGATGGTATTTCCTAAGCTTAAGGTAAAGCCTACTGAGTCTTTAAAAAGGAAGATGGTGGCAGGAACTCATCCTTCAAACCAATCTCAAATGTGTTTTATGATGAGAAGACATATGAGTTGGTAATAGAAAGAAAAGGGGGGGAAGGACTTTTGAGATAAGGCTATTTAGTGGATATGAGGTGAGACTTCTTGATGAATCCTATCAAAGCTGACATGCATTTCTTTCTCAAGTGCATTAAAATACTAAAGATGGCCTTTGATAGAATTATAGCCAAAAGAGAGCAAAGGAGGAAGAAGAAGACTCCTTTGCAGCTTGGAAATATTATGAAATTAGAGGTAGATGTGGAAGGAGCTTTATTGATTCATAGAGATGGGTTATCAACTATGTCTATCTGGGAACCCATCTCATTGAAAAAGCTTCCTATTGAAGCAATATACTCCATGAGCCAAATGAAGATTCATGTGCTTAACAGAGAAAAGATGTCTGAAGCCAATGACTTTATCAACATGATAAAGGCCATTCTGGATCCATCTCTAGCAGAACCAACAGTGCCCCCTCCTGCTACACAAGACCCAGCAGAATCCTCACAACCTCATCCACCATCAAGCCCTTGAAGTACATAGGTTGTATAATCCTTAGGGGGAGTATTGTTGGACCCTGAAAGGATCATACATTCCAATTCAAGTGGGTGGATTGATGGTTGGTCTGCTAGAAATCCCACAAGTCCAAGAAGATATGCGGATGAAGAATCTACATCATGTAAAGAAGACAAGTGTCGGCTACCGCATTTGTATATGCGGATGACCACAGAACAAATGATGACAAGTATTTGTTCTTTCGTATTAACAAATGCATACAGCCGAACAAATGCTGACAAGGAATTTTTCTTCCACATTAACTAATGCGGATGCTCAGTAACAAATGCGCCAAGTGTTTCCGCATTTGTCAATGTGATGACCAAACACTAATGCGATAGAAGAAAACAAATGCTGATGAAGATCAACTCATCCGCATTAGTTAATGTGGATGAACAAAGACAAATGCTGATGAAGACCTTTTGTACTTAGACTAGATTATAGTATAGGGGTAATTTAGTCTTTTTGTAAAGGCATCTTGTCAGCCTATAAATAGAATAGAAATCCTCATATGTGAGGTGACTGTCAACAAACATTAGACAATTAGAATATTTTGTTTAGTCTTATGTTCAGAAGGTGTTTAGCTATGTTTAATGCTCAAACCTAGCATTCATTGTAACCGTTCCCATCAATCAATACAAAAAGCATTTATGAGTTAATCTTGCATTTAATGTTCTGTGTTTGTATGATTCCGCCATATAATCACTAACTCAATCATCATATTCAATCCTAGTTGAATCATTTCAACTGAGAATATCATTCTAACACCCAGTCAATATTTTAGATTGATTCCAGCTTACAAAAGACACTTGCAACAATAATCAGATGAATTAGGGTTTTGGAAGGATGATTACAATGAAGGAAATCAAATCTATATATAGTATTGATAGTTTCACTGTCAGCAAAACTATCCTACCAAGCCACAGTTTACCCCGGCTGAGAAACACAGTTTCGTCGGGTGAAACTGGCAGTTGACTATGAGCGAAACTATAGTTTCGCTCATAGTTTTGTTGGGCAGTAAAACACAACTAAATAACAAACTTACAAAAGTAATATAACATTTAACCTATTACAATTAAACATAAACAAAATCTAATCTAAGATGAGTCCAACCTATTTTTGATCTTCAAATATACGAAATGGTTTTGTTGAATTATTTTTGCTGCGAAGTTTAGTAAATGTTAATGTATGTTTTATATTTTATGTGCGATGATTCTCCGACTGTAAGTGTCCCAGAAACGGGGCCTTACAAGTTGGTATCAGAGCCAAATTTTAAGAGAAATGGGTAAATATTTTCAAAAACCTAAACTTAAACTGAAAATGGGACAAAATGGAGGGATGCCAATCCGAGTCAACCTAAACAGCTTTTCATACGCGTTATGGACACTACGAGTTTCTCGTTATGTCTTTTGGTTTAACCAACCGCGCAGCTGCTTTGCTTTTTATGATGATTTCGAGTCGAGTGTCGGCCGATGTTGGATAAATCGATGATTGTGTTTATCGATGATATCCTGATTTATTCGAAGAGCGAGGAGGAGCATGCCGGTCACATTCGAGAGCTATTGGGGACGCTTAGAAGGGAGAAGTTGTATGCCAAGTTCTCCAAGTGTGCATTCTGGTTACGCGAAGTTTAGTTTTTGGGTCACGTGGTAAATCCGGAAGGGATTATGGTCGATCTGGAAAAAGTGGAAGCTGTGATGCAATGGAAGTCTCCAAAGAAGCCATCCGAGATCCGTAGTTTCTTGGGGTTGGCGAGACGTTATAGAAGGTTCATTCAAGACTTCTCTAAGATAGCTTCCCCATTGATGAAGTTGACCCGTAAAGATGTAAAATTTGTATGGGTTCAAGAACAAGAGAATGCTTTTGAAGAGTTAAAGGCAAGGTTGACTCAAGCGCCTGTTTTGTCGTTACCCAAAGGAAGCAAGGATTTGGTGGTCTATTCAGATGCTTCTTACTTGGGATTGGGTTGCGTGTTGATGTAGTGAGGAAAGGTTATAGCATACGCATCCCAACAACTAAAGGTTCATGAGGTTAGTTACCCTACTCATGACTTGGAGCTAGCAGCTGTGGTCTTTACGCTAAAGATTTGGAGGCACTACCTGTATGGGATGAAGTGCACCATCTTCACTGACCACAATATCTTGAAGTACTTCTTTGATTAAAAGGACCTGAATATGAGGCAGAGGCGATGGTTAGAACTTATAAAGGATTATGATTGTGAAATCCAATATCATCCGAGCAAGGCCAACATAGTGGCGGATGCTCTTAGCTGAAAGGAGAGGCCTGAACCAATTTGGGTGAAGGCTTATCAATTGGTTATGACCTCAGATGTGATGAAACAGGTCAAGGAGTTCCAAGACGAGGCAATGAAAGAAGATTGCCTTAACTCCGAAAGGATGAGAGGTATAGTCGCAGAGTTGGGTGAAAACACTCTCGGTGTTAGGACCTGATTCGGACGAATGTGGATTCCTCGTTATGCGGATCTATGTGGAAAGATCATGGAAGAAGCTCACAAGACTTGATACTCAATTCATCCCGGTGCTAGAAAGATGTACCATGATATGAAGAAAGATTATTGGTGGTCGGGTATGAAGCGCGACGTAGCGGAGTATGTAAGTAAGTGTCTTACTTGCTTTCAATTGAAGGCAGAGCATCAGAAACCGTGCGGGAAGATCTAACCCTTGGATATATCCAAGTGGAAGTGGGAGCATATCACCATGGATTTAATTACGAATCTACCGCGTACCGCGAAGGGGTATGATGCCATATGGGTGATTGTGGACCGTCTGACGAAGAGTGCCCACTTCTTACCGATCTGTGAGACGTATTCATCTGAGAGGTTGGAGGATCTATTCAGCAAGGAGATTGTAACTCATCATGGTGTACCGATGTCTATTGTGTCTGATCGTGTCACCCGGTTTACGTCCAAGTTCTGGAAGAGATTTCATGATGCGGTGGGGATGAGGTTACATATTAGCATGGCTTATCATCCACAGACGGATGGTCAGTCGGAAAGAACCATTCAGACGCTAGAAGATATGCTTCGAGCATGCGTTACTGATTTTAGAGGAAGTTGGGATGACCACTTGCCGTTAGCCGAATTCTCATATAATAACAGTTATCATGCCAGCATTGGTATGCCCCCTTATGAGATGTTGTACGGTAGGAGATGTAGAACGCCCGTATGTTGGGGTGATATTGGTCAAAAGGAGTTGGGGAGCATTGAGGTGATCGAGGCTACGACTGAGAAACTTGAAAAGATCAAGGCCTTTATGAAGGCAACAAAAGATAGGAAGAAGTCGTACGCCGACAAGAGACGTAGACGATTGAGTTCAAGGTGGGTGATGGAGTCATGTTGAAGATTTCACCTTGGAGGGTATCATTCGGTTCCGAAAAGCAGGGCAAGTTGAGCCCGAGGTACATAGGGCCTTTTCGAATCATTGCTCGAGTAGGAGAGGTGGCCTATAAGTTGGAATTACCCAATGAGTTAAGTGGAATTCACCCGACATTCCATGTATCTCATCTAAGGAAGTGTTTAGTGTGATGAATATATGGTCGTACCACTAGAGGACATTGAGATAGACGAGCAGCTCAATTATGTAGAGAAACCAGGGGCGATCATAGATCATAAAGAGAAGAGATTACGGAATAAAGCGGTTCCCTTGGTGCGTGTACAGTGGAAACATAGAAAGGGATCCGAGTCTACGTAGGAGACTGAAAAGGAGATGAGACAGCATTACCACATCTGTTTCAGGAATAACTGGTTTTGGGGACGAAACCTATATAAGGGGGGTGGACTTGTAACAACCGGAATTATGAAGGAAAAGGGGAATAAAAGGAAGAAATGCAATAAAACCCAAATTGATGGGTTAAAGGTGTACAAAAGACAAAATATTATTATATTTTGTACAAAAGTGGGCATGGCCGCCCACTCTTGTGTTACATCAACTTTTGCTCGGTTTTTAGAGAGAGAAAGAAACTGAGTTTCCGGATTCTAGAGAGAAGATCAAGAAGAAGTCGAATTTCAGGTAAGAATTCGATGTTTTGAAGTGTTTTTGGCTGATTCTAGCCTTTGGGTTTGTACTTATACTGTTTGTAAGTTCGGTTATGTGTTTTGGTGAGTTTTTATATGCTTTAACTCACGGTGCATTTGGATTTGAAGAAGTCTACCCGAAAGATTTCCAAAGGTGACTTCTAGAACCCTACTTTTACATGTTTTTACTGATTTTGGGGCTGGAAATGCATTTAAAAACGTTTTACTACATTGGGCGTGTGTACCCGTATGTATGTGTGAATGTGTGAATATGGGTGGGTGTATGTTTGGAATGATTTGCGAGTATGTTCATGTTTGTATGTGTGATTATGTTGCTTAGAATGCTAGAACTAAGCTTAGAACATGTTCGGATGTGATTGGGGACTGATTTATGATGTTAGTTAAGTTAGTTGTTCATGCGCCTGAATAATGGCCCATGCGCCTAAGTGTCCCCATGCGCCTGATAATCATGCGCCCAAACAGTACCCATGCGCCTAAAAAGGTGCCAATTTGCCTAAGTGTTCCCATACGCCTGGAACCCCATGCGCCCAAATAGTGCCCATGCGCCTAAGTCAGGCCATGCGCCCGCATAGTGCTAATGCACCTAGAGTAATTGCCCAGATGACAAAGTGTTGGCCATGCGTCCGTATAGTGCTCATGCGCCTGAAATTTTCCCATGCGCCTGCATAGTGCCCATGCACCTAAGACTTAGAATTATTTCTAAAAATTTTGGGAAAAAGGAAAGTTTTAGGCTATGACTGGGGATGTTACCGGGGGTGATGTGTGATTATGTATGATGTTGCATGATGTTGTGTAAGGATGTGTGATGATGTTATGCATGTCATGATCTGTTTATTTTATGTTCCTTATTACGTATTCTTACGTGGCTTTACATGGTACGATTATGTTATTGAACGTAAAGTAGTATCTTAACGAAGCGAAAGATTTAAGATAATGGAAGTGGAACATAATGAATGAATGAATGAAAGTCTTGCAAGCAAAGAAGGAGGTTCACAACTCCATGGGAGTTGTTAGATCAACTGTGTGTATTATATAGCGTGTGATTTTGGCTAACCCATAAGGGTTCACACATAGGGGGAGTTAGTCTATGTGACTACTCCATATGTGCGATACGTGCAATATGGGATCCTTGTCGCTTAACCCTAGATATGATGGCTTGGTGCCTAGGGGGGGTTAAGCATATGATAGGATCTGTATTAAAGTGAAAGAAAAGAAAAGTATGAAAAGTGCGATAAGTACGAAATGTGCGATATGAACGAAATGAACGAATACGTGTGATAACGAAGATAATGAATGTTATTACCTTGATGTATGTACGATGTGTGATCACGTGCGAAAGTAAGAAAAGTTTTAACGTATGAAAGGTAATATATATTTTTATAAAACTAGAACTCACTCAGCAACGCTGACTTTTATGTGTCTTCCAGTTGGCAGGTAATGTTGCTGAGGATGGCACGGGGGCAGCTACTTGGCTAGTTTTGGATGGCATCCATTTTGTGATGAATGATGTTTTTGTGATGTAATGCAAACAGATAATATTTTGTGAACAATTAACACTGATGTATTGTTTTGCAAAAGCGATCATTAATATACGAAATGGTTTTGTTGAATTATTTCGGCTGCGAAGTTTAGTAAATGTTAATGTATGTTTTATATTTTATGTGCGATGATTGTCCGACTGTAAGCGTCCCGGAAACGGGGCCTTACAATCTCAAGTACTAGTCATTAGAAAAAAACTTTGTAACATTTGTAAAATACTTAAGAGCAATATATATCATTCTTAAAAATCAGTTACTTGTGTTCTTGTTATGTTCTTTACTTGTGTTCATTGTTTCACTTTAACTCGTTCTCTATTTGACCTGTTAAGTGTTCTAATCTCTTCAACCTTGTGAAACTATTGTATTGCTACCCTTCACCAGTCCTGCAAACACAAATATGGACTTATGGATAAAATGTACATATCTACATACATTTGAATATATATATTTATTATATGGTATTTAGGTCTTTTAAGAAAAGAAAGATACAAAATATTAACTTAGGTGTGTTTGTTTGGTGGTATTTTAGTATATCTAGTAGGAAAATACATATTCTCGTGTTTGGTTTATAGGTCTACTAACCGGTGTATAAAAATAGTTTTACTCATATAAGCTTATGCCATAATATAATTTAATGTTACGAAAGTGCAATATTTACAACTTGGATGTAAATTGTTGTGGAAAAGGTATATATAAAAAATTAAAACGTCAAATAAAAATACATGTAATATTATATACTTTAATAAAAATACGAGTATGTTAACTTATGTATATATTTTACATAAAATTTTGTCAAAATAAAATAATAATAAATATAATAACTACTTCCTAAAATTTATATAGTCGTAATTAATAATAATCGGATTAGACAAGTTACGACTTGAGTTGTAAAACTTACATATTTAATAAACCAAAGTACTAATATGTATGGATTACATGATGATCATATCTATTGTATTATATAATCTATATAAATACATTTTGTTAATTTTAATATGTATCACCAATGGGTTCTTAAGTCATACATTTAAATACAAACGGTTTTCAAATGAGTCTAGCTAGTTGGGTGGATATTAACCTTTGTCAACTTGGATGCTAGTGTATTACTTTAGACTTTAAGGTGTTCTAAATTGTTAAGGCATGGGTAGATGGGCACTACTAATTTTCAGGCTTATTATGAGAATTTGCATTACTTTCAGGTGAGTTCATGACCCCATTTGTTTTATTGTTTTCATACTTAGGGTAAAAATATTACATCACTTGAAAATACAATTACTTAAACGATAACAAGAAAATAACACAACCGAATATGTGATTAGTATGTGTGCCATGAGTTACTTTTACATTATTTGCAATTGCATGTAAGTCCCTGTTAGTACTAGCGTAACCATTAACCCTTGTATGGTCGTGGATTATATGAATAGTGCTATTAGGTGTGACAATCCTCTCATGGTTAGTCACACTAACCTATGACCTGTTTGGTCGAACGAGTGCATATTTTTCGAAGGTATTTCTCATTATCTATACAGGCATGGGATAGGGAAAATGTTGGTACCTCTTGGTTTGGTTATGGGCTCTTGGTGTACACATTTCATCGTATGTCTTAGCTAGTCTACAATGATCACTCAAAACTTGTTTTGTTCATCGTGATTTTACAAAGGAAACTAATTACAATGTGTTCTTAAAACCTGTAATCTCACCAACTTTATGTTAATACTTTCTAAACATGTTTTTCAGGTATCTAATCATGTCATGGAACTGTTTTAGTAAGCACGTGCATATAAATTGGATACTAGCATTTTAAATATTTTCTTCCAGCACACATGAAAATGCGTTATAACTACAAATCTTATTTTAAAAATTATATTTTGAGATGTAAACTTTCTAACTCTTGGTATCCAACTTTTGATTATATAGTGTTTGCTTGAACCTTGTGTTCTAAAAACCATGAACGTTACACCTTCGTGATTCCGCCTAGGTGGGTGTGACATGTGAGAAATCTATGTTGAAAGTGCCATTGTGATTGAAGCATAGGCTTTATCATCTAGTTTTAACTTCTTCAAGTCTTCATCATCCCACATATTCTGTTTTTTTAACCATCTCCTTTTTGCCATTCTTTTACATAGGCACATAGGAACCAAACTTGATTGATCTCCACATGTGGGGTTTAATATAAATGACATGATTCTCAAAACAATATGCCCAGTCAGCGTAGTCATCCTCATTGATAAGTCTGAAAGGTTTTATACTTATTCTGATTTTCGTATCCAGATTCAACGATTCACTGATGTTCTTCATATTCTAATTGGTAGCCAATTTTAGAAATTGAATAACTTTGAAACTTTTCTCAAAATCTTCAAAGTTCTTGCACAGGGTGATGTTTTTGCATAGAAATCTATGCGAAAGCTTTCAATACTTCACAAAAAGATAAAGTTTTTGTAGGATTCATGTGAAAACTTCCCAAAGTAATAGCCAAAAGTGAAAACATCTCAAAATTAACCAACTTTCGCAAGAACTTCTCTAACCAGGCGAAAACTTGATAATTCTCACATGTGTTCATTAGTCTAGCAATTTTTCGCACACTCTGATTCGTCCAATCGATTAGAAACGAGTTATTCAACCTACCAATTTGTCCGGAAACCTAATTAGAGTCTAGGTGAAGTTAATTAGATTCAATTAATCACCTATTAGTCTTTAATTTGATTCAAATATCATGATTTGCTTTGCTGAACACCTTCAAATACACAAACCAATCCATTTCACTACAAAACCATTCCAATCTCCGTCCAATTAATCAAAGACTATCTCTAAACTACTCACCACTTTAATTCGAGCACCAAATCCATCAAGTCTAGCTTAAATTCGTGTTATTTAACCGACCAAGACTTCAACTAAGCACCAAAAGTTCTAATACCAAATGTAAAAACTACAAAAACCTCACAACAATAATAAATGATCGGATACAAATAATAAAGGTGGAATGAATGGCAATCTCCATGATAACACACTAGAATAAATCAAATCAAAAAGTACAATCAAGTAAATAAAGATTTTGCTTAGATTACTTTAATTGCAAAAGCTTTACAATCAAATTAAATGACAAATCTTACTAGTTACAACTCACAATTAACTATTTATACAAAACATCAAGTTCTGTCTAAACAAAGAAGTTCTCACACCAAAATGTTTTCCCCCAGCTCCAATGCTTTTGCTCCGCTATAATTTTTCACATAGATTGATTTTTTATATTTTATTATTGATTTCCCTAACCTCAAATCTTGACCTCTACAATGACAAAGATAGACATAAAATATGATGGAAGAAACAAAAGTTTTGATGGAAGAGATCAAAACTTAGACATCACCAAGAATCATGCGGCTTAAGTCATAACACATTCTACGTTAAGTCACTGTTACTCATCTTCTTGAAGAAACACGAGGCACTTGCTCATACAAGTTGACTTTAGTGGCATCATAAGATACTTATGTAGAACTAGACTCACAACAGGTTGACTACGTCAGCACAACAAGACAACTTTGCGACTATGGTAGTAGAGGATAAATAATCAACTTAACTCACCCTCCAATTGTGGGTGACAAATAGAATATATGTTCCCCCTCTGATTCCTCATATATGAATAGCAATATCATGCAAAGATGATTAGCGCACAAAAACTAATCCTTTTGAGCCTGGTGATTCAGAGCAAAAACCCTTACTCTTTTAAGAGCATCAGTAAAATTCATATCCCCAAAAGCTGAGTAACCTCGTTGCTCTAGCAATAGGATTCTTTTGTATAGCAATTTAATAGATAGCAACAATTCATTCAGCTGTAGTTTCATATGCTAGACGCATGTGTTAAACATTGATTTCTTATTTAGTAAAATTTATTTGTTAAAATCATTAATTGTCATACTTGCATCACATCTACTTGATAATGATGTTGTGTGTCACTATTTAGAATCATGTGTCAATGGTAAGCATTATCATATCGCACTGTAACCGACCCATAAAGTCTACCATACCACCACACCCCCAAACCCCCCGCGCAGAAATCGTCTCAATCACTAACCCAGTTCTCTCAAGATCAACTTCATATACCACAATTATGTTTGAGCTGTTCATAATGGTTGTGTGGTCTTAAAAATAAAGCTCTGGTTGTGTTGCCAAGGCCATCAAAGATGAAGGTTAGAGAAAGGGCCAACAAAGATGAAAAGAAATTTAGTGTTTATATTAAAAAAAGAAAAATACAAGGTTATGATGATCATATAACTTGGGACTTAACGTCACTTAGTGACAATCACCACACACGCGTATACAACTATAAATAATTATACTGAATCAAATAATTCAAACCAAATAGCCATTAAAGTAAAACGTCCTTGGAGATGCTTGTGTGGTGAAAAAGTTTCTTAGAACAAATGAACATTTAAACACAGCATTAAGTATGTGGTCAAGTTGATTCGAGAGAGAAGAATTGACCAGGTGAATATGTTTGGTATCAAAATAATTAAGATACAATTATGCTATATATAAAGCCATTTCAAAAGCTATCTGACTTGATACTGAAAATAAACACACCAGATATAAGCATATTGCATTAGAACAGATTGCGATTAAGATTTTACATCATTCTCCCGTAAGCAACAAGCAAATAAGCCTACGGGTGTTTAGTAAATGTGAAACAGAAAAAACAAACTAATAGACAAAGATAGGACATAACAATATATTGTCATCTATATCTATATATTTCCTATGTACCTGCACCAAGATTGTCTTATGGACATTTACAGACAGGTGGCTGGACGTTAGAACGTACACACACACACAACATTATTTGTATGATCAAAAGGCTTATGGGTCGAGTTGACTGTTTGACCCGAATATTTTGAATTGTTCAAATTTCATGAGACAATAAAGGTTTAAGCCTTCTCTCTACTTCACTGCATTGCAAGTCAATTTCTTCCTGTATCATGGTCAAAGCTGATTTGCAGGAGGCTTCATCTTTAAATGCAAGGGTCCACCTTCCATCAACCAATGATTTTGATTTCAGTTTAAGGTTTGCAGCGTTTTTGGCAGTTTCAGTTAAGGGTAAAGTAGATGGACGGATTCTAAGGTGCAACCATCGTGAATGCCTTTCGTCTATTTTTGGCTGTAATAGAAAAAGCAAAAACATAAAAAAATTTAACAATTTTATCCCCTCAGAAGATCATTATAGATGGCTGGCAACCACGTTGGATGAATTAAAAGTAAAATAACAAAAGATAATATTTACACTTACATTACATCCAGCCAAAGGAGCAACGACGCGAACAGTTCCATGACTAGGTTTCTGAGGTAATTCCTCTGCAAGGATTATCCATCCAGAAATGCCAATAGAAACTGCCAAAAAATTGAAGTGCCGTTCCTTTCCCCTCTCAAAAGCAATTCTACATGGCACTGCATCAACTGAATTTAAAAAAACAAGATCAAATTTAGGCTTAGGCCTAGGTGTATATATACACTCATTAAAGGTGGTAATTTTTAACCCATTTATATAAAAATGGGTCAATTTTGGTTGTGCTTATTTCATAATGAGTCTCATCACAGTTGTCAAAAGTGCATAAGGTGTGCGGGTGTTCAGGCTACTTTAAAAATCCAGTAGTTCTTTTCAGGTTTTAACCACTTGGTTCAACTTTAAATTTTTTACTCTAATCCCCAATCCCCTTTCTTCCACTCTTATTCTCTACGCAGCTGCTGTTGGAATTAATATTTGTTAATTCACATAAAAAAAAGTCAAAGTCAGATCCTATATGTTTGGAGTTTTAGTTTAATTAAGAGTCCTTTATTTATTATTTAAATTAGTATGCTTATCTAGTTATTTAGTTTGATGTTAATCAAGTTGTTTTAATTCCTAGAAAGTAGGAGTAAGAGTCATAGTAGGATTTGTTTTGTTTAGTATAAATAGGGCTTTTTGGTTGATGTTCAAGGAGTCAAAATATTCAGTTTTCTTTAATAAATAGTTTTGTTTTTCAACCTGCGTTTTGCTACGGTTTTGGTTCGTTTGGAGATCATTGTGCCATCAATTGGTATCAGAGCACAAGGTTAGAAAGAGGGTTGCTTTGAGAGTCGTTTTTGAAAGCGGGAGCAGCCCTTGGCTGCAGGGTTGAAGAACGAGAAGCAGCAGTAGGTAATCAAGCAAGAATATAGCAGCAGTGATCATAAGCAACAGTCATTGAGGACCTGATTATTCAAGGCATCAGCGGAGTGACAGGTTTCTGTGGAGGTTATTATTGTTGAGAGAAAGAAAGAAATTGAAGGTCACCGTTAAAGCAGGAAGAAGCAACCAACCAACAAACTTGGAGAATTAATTATAGGTTTTAATTGTTAAAAAAGGATATGCGAAGCAATCAAGCAACCTGTTGGTTTTAATTTTAAAAGAAAGGAAGGAAGGAAGGAAGGAAGCAAGCAAGCAGGTGAATAAACACCGACTTTTGAGAAAGTAGAGTGCAAGACTGAAAAAAAACGATGGGTGTTTCGGGCTTAGTTTCAGGGGTGAAACGGTGACCAACTCGCGCCTGATTACAATGGTAACAAACACAAGAATAGAGCAGCAAGCATGACAGCAGTTTGGTAATTTCAGGTTTGGAATCAAGGCCGATAATGGTATACGAATCGGGTGTTCTTGAGCAGGTTTATGAGAACGAAATCAAAGAAAATAGCAAGAAAGAGGCATGTAGCAAGAGCAGTAGCAAGTGAAAGAGAAAGAGAAAGAGAAAGAGAAAGAGAAAGAGAGAGCAAGAGCAAGTAGTAAGTAGCAAGAGCAAGATGAATTGATTCAATCAAGCAAGAAGATAGCAAGCAAGGATAGAGCAAGAGATAAGAACTATAAATTCTTAAAGCAAGTAGCAAGAATCGAACCTATGTGGTTCAATCAACGAGCAAGTAGTAAGAACCAAGATCAAAGATTAAGGGGGTGATTGTTGGAATTAATCTTTGTTAATTCACATAAAAAAAGTCAAAGTTAGATCCTATATGTTTGGAGTTTTAGTTTAATTAAGAGTCCTTTATTTATTATTTAAATTAGTATGCTTATCTAGTTATTTAGTTTGATGTTTATCAAGTTATTTTAATTCCTAGAAAGTAAGAGTATGAGTCATAGTAGGATTTGTTTTGTTTAGTATAAATAGGGCTCTTTGGTTGATGTTCAAGGAGTCAAAATATTCAGTTTTCTTTAATAAATAGTTTTGTTTTTCAACTACGGTTTTGGTTCGTTTGGAGATCATTGTGCCAGCAGCTGCTACCACCTACTACTATCGCAACCATGCTCTGATCTGATTGTTTCCCCTCTAGCTCATCAACTTGAACAGTTCCGTGAATCTGCTCTTGTCAACTAGCTAGAAATTTGCTGCTTTTTTGTAAATTACTATTACTTTGGTATTAAAATGGATGATTCTAATGCTAATTCTATTGGGATCTTTATTGCACTTTTTTATCTCAGGGGTGCGCTTTTTCTATGCTTTGTGCCTAGGTTGTGCCTTGGGACTTTGACTACTATGGGAACAGGTAAAATCAATAATAGCCAATTATCTCTCTCGCTGACCTACTTTCAAGTGGTAATGCTTTCCAATAAATGTCCAACTGATTCTTATCTATATTTCTTAATCAGACTAAACATGTAAATCCTAACATTATGGAATTCCCTAACCACAATTTCTATTCTACTAAAACTACTAATGCTAATCTTTATCAAATATTTAATATCAATATACTAACACTCAATAACCAAGGTTGGTGTTATTATACAAGGATTGAAGTATACCGTTACTAAACTCTCTGACAAGGATTGAAGTAAATCAACTATCATTAATCCTTATCTAATAAATAAAATCCTAATATAAATTTGAAAAAGTAATATATATATATATGTTAACAGTCAAAGGGATGAAAAGTTTCTAGATTGTATTCAAATCCTTACAAAATGCATCAAGCTAAATCATTTAAACAAAGGAAATAATATTATTATTTTTAATCATAACTAATCCATTAATTATTAACAAGATTCAAATAAAGGACAAAAAAAGATAGATGTGGTTCATCCCGAGCCAATTTACTTTAAACCGCCCTTAAAGTAACCCGTTGTTGACCCGATTCTGTTTTGCCACCTCTACAATATATGATGCCTTAACAGAGGATCAGACAAATTAGGCCCTCTATTGAAGCTTTAGGATTCAGAGTGATTTAGAATTGATGTTCATAGATTTTTTGCAAGTAAACAACAGCAAAGGAAATGGTGTACTCACTTGGCTATCCAACACAATATGTAGAAAATCCCATATTTGATTTATTGTATTAAGATCATCATTTCACCACTCATGTTTTAAACCAAATTAAATATCAAGACAAACAGACCGATTGTACAAGAACTACGTATTGGAAGGACACATGTAGCCAAACGAAAAATATTCCTTATATCCCTATAAAATTGTTACATTTTCCTTTTGGGGTGACCTGTTGAAATACTGTAATATTTTGGTTTTAGGTAAGTTCTCGTGTTGAATTTTTCTAATTGCAATTTTGGTCGATGCCAATAAACTTATGATATTAATTGTCCAAAAAGTTCCTCCAGTTAGCTTTTATTGAATGTCATTATAGATAATTAAGTACTTAACAAATGATCAAACTATTTTCTTAAACTATGTATCAAGTCAAACACTCCAACATTTATCTTGATGCACACACAGCAGGTAAAGTTTGGGTAACAGGTCAAGACGGGTTCAGATCTGAACATTTGCTTTTCTATTAGGGATTAAAACGGGTAGGCTTGCCCCGCAAACAATAAGTCTTCTTGAGTATATGATACGAACCCAGCTCATGAATCGGAAGATCCGGTGGGTATTCAACCATATTTTGACCCATTTAATGTTTAGCGGGAATTGTTTAATTAGAGGGAACAGTTAAGCAATTCAAATTAGTGGACTGCAACCGTCTGTACTAGAAATAGGAGTTTTTGTTCTTGGTTTTACATTATTGAGAGAGACTATTTTGAAGTGTGTTTTCCTTTCGGAGATCTTGGCCATCTCAAATCAGGCCTTTGTAATCGTTTCTTTAGAAATCAAAGCTTTGCCGATTTCCGGTATCTATCATTGGTTCCATTGCCGGGAAATCGACATGGTGCAAACCCGGGGCAGCGATGGTAGATGTGTTTCGTCCGATCAAATGGCCGCCCAGTTGGCCTTCATTGCCGCCAAACTCGCCACCATAGAGACACAATGGAGGGATGATGTTGCAGCGATTAAGGTCACGATGTTTGGAAAACCAACCAGCAATCAAGTATCACCACCCGCACCAACATCATCACCGGCTCCAACACCACCGCTACAACATTACACACCCATACCGCCAACTCCAACACCCGCAACAACCCCAATCCAGACACATTCCTCATCATTTGCACAACCACACGTTAACCAAAATCCCCATTGGAACCGAACCACCGACCACTACTATGTTTTGCAATAATCAATTGATAACATGAAAGAAAAAGAATTGATTGTTCGAGAGGCAATTGTCAACATAACAGGAGATGGAAATCTAAAACTAGTTGCCAACAGCAAGGAAAAGGGTCTTCTAAATTCATGCGAGGCCAACACCCAAGAGGTACATTTCAACGGGTTCAGTGAAATGAAGCTAACCCACAAACCACGGATCAACGGTGCTATAGGGCGATTCGAGTGGTGGCAACCATGGTAACCACCATCTCTTTATGGTAGGATTGTGCCGAATGCCACGGGAAGACATGAGTGGCGACCACCATGGACCACTGATACTTCTCTGAATGCATTTGGACGACTCGAATGGTGCCCACCGTGGGTTTTTGTTACAGACATGACAGGCTTCATCTCGATTCTCGAGTTGAGGACAACTCGTGTCTCCGGACGGGCAGTAGTGATACGAACCTAGCTCATGAATCGGAAGATCCGGTGGGTATTCAACCATATTTTGACCCATTTAATGTTTAGCGGGAATTGTTTAATTAGAGGGAACAGTTGAGCAATTCAAATTACTGGACTACAACCGTCTATACTAGAAATAGGAGTTTTTGTTCATGGTTTTACATTATTGAGAGATACTATTTTGAAGTGTGTTTTTCTTTCAGAGATCTTGGCCATCTCGAATCAGGCCTTTGTAATCGTTTCTTTAGAAATCAAAGCTTTGCCGATTTCCGGTATCTATCAGTATATCATAAATATTCTCTTTTACAGTAATGTTTTTCCGCCTAAATTCCACCTCTAAGCCTACACTTGCAAAGATTTATAAATTTAAACTCGCACCATTTTTGTGGGAGGCACTCACCAACACCAACTAGGTCATGGGCTAGTATATCACAAATAATTGATGTCCTAAACATGATTACAATCAAAATTCAATGTTGGTCTCTGATTGTGTAGATTTGGGCATTTGGCTAGATGAAAATCATGTAATAGATTAGGAGTTATTTTTCTGCTACCGACTTACCGAGCACCTACCACTACTGAGCAAATGAATAATAACTTGTTTAGGTTACTATCAAGCATCCTTACAAATTATTACCAAAGAACATTCGCTATCGAAGGCCTTGGTTACAACAGAAGATTGTTTGTGCAAAATGTCAAAAGCGTTGATATCAAAGGACAAAATGAAGAGAAAGTTTTCACATATCAATTTGCATAAGATATGGATGAATCAGAAAAAAATAATCTACATTTCTTCTGGATGAATCTGAAAAAAAAATCTACATCATAACAAACTTTCCTATTTGTGTGGAGTGAATTAAAGAAAAACCATTTACCAAATCACAGTTATCGATTTCAATAAGAAAACAAGACTTTATACATACAAGGTTTCATCAAGACGGAATGGTGTGTGTATTTGGTGAGTCATCATCCCTAGACCAGTCCTATCTGGGGTTGGCATTGTTAGGTATCTTTACGCAGCGGAAACAAACACAAAACACTCGTACGCACACGAAAGCAATAAGAACACGAGAATTTAACGTGGTTCGATCGATGTGACCTACGTCCACAGGCTGCAACTAGGGTTTTATTTATTTGCTCAGTACAAAGATTACAAATGCATGACATGGATATATATAGAGACTAATTAGGGTTAACAACTTAATGAACAAGAAAACTTAAACATGGGCCCAAGCCCAAAACCTTCACAAACCCAACAATCTCCCACTTGAAGGCTTTGCGATAAATTCTAGCCCGCCATTCAAGTACAAAACAACCCAGTCGTCTAGTAACTTCAGTAATCTTTAAACAAGTCTTCCAAGCCTCCAGTTCCAAAAGAATAAGTTAAGACTCCATCACATCTCCTAGTTGCAGCAACCCCTCATCATCAAGTACCAGAAGGGCCAGTTGAAGCTCTCTCGAGCTCGAACTCAGTCGTGGCAAATTCCACCAGCGACCCATCCTCTGTCTCAACTGGTTTACACGATCCACCAGATTCAGAGATACACCGAGAACCATTAACACTCTCCAAATTCAGCAAACAATCACCAGGAGAGAATTTTCCAGTCTTAGTCTTCAAAACCCAACGATTCTTCTTGACTGTACCCGAAACATGCCCCATGCTCCCACTGTCACAAAATCCTCTGACTGGTTTAGACTTCTGACCCCATTCAGCTACAATCTCTGCTCCAGACTTCATGTTTGCAAAATGAACTCTCTTAGCAGCAGATTTAGCGAATCCGACTTTGACTTGCTTAACCGGGTTGATCAGTCCCTCAGCAGGTACCTCCACCATGTACAATGACCCATGCTTATCACCACGAGCAATCACCCGGTTCCCATTGATTACCCTCCATTTACCACCACCAAACTTGACTTTCAATCCTTGTTCATCCAGTTTACTAACAGAAATTAATTTCTACTTCAAACCCGAAATCACCTTGACATTCTTCAAGTTCCATGTAGTTCCCAATGGAGTCACCAAATCAATATCACCCATGCCCATTACATCAAGCATTCTGCCATCAGCGAGACGTACCTTCCCAAAATCGCTTGTTTTCAGATTCACCATCATTTCACCGCTGTGTACGGCGTGAAACGAAGAACCAGAATCCATGATCCAAGAGTCCACACTGTTTTCAGCCTCAAGAATTAACACGTCACCATCATTGACATCCTTAGCAGCAGTGTTCAGACCTTTCTTTGGACATTGACTCTTAACATGTCCATCCTCGTTGCAGTTCCAGCACCTCACATTTTTCCGAGTCCGAGTTGAACTCTTTCCCCGACTCCCACTGCCTCGGCTATTTTCCCTTCCCCAACCAACATGTAACATCTCAGAAGATGATCCAACATTTGCACTTTTCAGACGTGTATCTTCACCTATCACAATGTCTCGGATCTTTTCAAATGTCATTTCATTAGCCCCCATAGAATTTGTAACAGCAGTTACAGTCCCGGACCAACTATCAGGCAGTGAAGATAGCAACACCAGAGCTCGAGTCTCATTATCGAATTTTATTCCCACTGATTCTAATCTGGTAAGAATAGACATCAGATCATTAATATGAGAGGTGACTGAGCTTCCCTCTTTCATTCTCGTCATGAACAGTTCCCTCATCAAGAACACCTTGTTAGCTGCAGACGGCTTTTCATACATATTTGACAGAGCCAACATCATACCACTTGCAGTGGTTTCTTTCATGATGTTAAAAGCAACGCTCTTCGTCAAAGATAACATAATAACCGCTCTAGCTTTCTTGTCCTTGGAATTCCAAACTGTTTCTTCAGCATTCTCCATACTCTCCGGTTTCTTTTCCAGTACCATATCCAAATCCTTTTGACATAGTAATGCTTCTATTTGCATTTTCCACCAACCAAAATCAGTGCCATTGAACTTTTCGATCACAGTCTTCCCGTCTCAGCCATAATAGCAAAACAGAGGAAACCAAAAGAAACAGGCACGCTGAATAGTTGATAACCAGTCAACAAAAGGATAGACAAACCAGATCCGGTACTTCCAACCAAAACCCTAGGCGGCGGCGCAGAAACCCTAGGTGACGGCGGCGGCGGCAGAAACCCTAGATGGCGCGGCGGCGCAAAAACCCTAGGCGGCGGCGCAGAACCCTAGGGGCGGTTGCTGCTGCGCAGAACCCTAGGCGATTGCGGTTGCGGCGGCGGCGACCCTAGGCGGCGGCAGAAACCCTAGGTACACGGCGGGGTGTTTCGTACGAAATCTTCAAGAGCCTGATGCTCTGATACCGGTTGTTAGGTATCTTTACGCAGCGGAAACAAACACAAAACACTCGTACGCACACGAAAGCAATAAGAACACGAGAATTTAACGTGGTTCGGTCGATGTGACCTACGTCCACGGGCTGCAACTAGGGTTTTATTTATTTGCTCAGTACAAAGATTACAAATGCATGACATGGATATATATAGAGACTAATTAGGGTTAACAACTTAATGAACAAGAAAACTTAAACATGGGCCCAAGCCCAAAACCTTCACAAACCCAACAGGCATGAGATTATATCTATTTCTTCATTTGTTCCACTTGTCACATGTAGAACTTTTCTTAAGGAGTCATATGACTAGTTGAGTTTAATCTATCTTCACATTCCCATATGTGCTTTATTGTTTTTTTATCATTTGTTTGTGAGTGACCACAAACCACCTGTCTCTACCATATCAATAGTATGTTTACGGCATGACCAGAAGCGTCTGAGTTTTATCAATTGGCATCAGTGCTAGGTTCAAGTCTTGATCAATTTAACCATTGATCTTCGTAAGATATGTGCTCTTGAATGTTATTCCAAGTCATAGGCATTAAAGAAGAAAGAAGAGGAGTTGATGTTGATTCATGCATATATGAAGTGCTCATGAGCTGGCTCTTTGTTTGAAAATTTGTAGAACAACATTTAGACAAATAATGAAAAGCTAAAAATCAAGTTGCTTGGAGACTTGATAAATAAGATGAAGATGGTAGATTTGATTTAGGGGGTCCGGAGAAGATCGATTAATATCAGAAAGTTCTAAAAAATATTCTAAAGTGTTGAATTAAGTATGCTTACGAATTATTTTCTCATGAAATTGTGACTTGTGAGTGCTAGCAGATTTGATCAAAAATAAAGATATGTATGGAATGAAATATTATAAAATCACTTCATATATTTGTCTCCAAAATATTGAAGTCAGTAGAAATACTTGCAAGGTTAAGAGGCGAAGACATTAACTACCAAATAGTAAATTCTGTTACTGAGATCATTCTTGGCCAAATACATGACGTGGTGAATTTTCACATGATAATTTGATGCCCCATACGTAATTTTCATTGGAAATACAATACTGAAGGGATATTTCAAGTGGGCCATGAAAGTTGTAGGCCATAACAAGAGTGATGTCAAATATTTTGACATTTTAGTGGCTCAAATTCTATGGAACAGTAGTTTTGCATGAGAGAAATCAAGTGGTAGTATAAACAACAAAGGTCATGGTTAGAAAAATATCTCGAGTACTATGATCTTTTCTGAGACTCCGTTATAAGGCAAGACGAGCAAGATCATCATAATAGCTTTTGTTTTCACATATTTTTGAACCTTTAGCTGGGATTCCTTGTTAAGGAGGACAGACACCCTAAACACTTAATTCCTTTAGGATGGGAATAGAAGATAGGCGGAGCTACACCAATGGAAGAGAACTACAATTAAGATTATGGAAATATCATATGATTGTTCGAGTATTAACAGATGTACGTTTTCAAGGTGCGGTGGAAGAACCAAATTATCAACAGATAAAGTTGGGGCCGTGGGGATCTTTACAAGACTCAGATCCAAAACTGAAGTCTTGAAGATTTTATTTATCTTTATTTGTTTCATTGTAAATCATAGTTACTTGTATATTTTCATCTACCAAATAGGGAAGATTGTTAGGTCTTTAATTGTATAGATCTGGATAACTGGATGATGAAGATCATGTAACAGATTAGAGGTTGAATGTTTCTAGTTAAAGGCTTAAAGCAGGGACAACTAGTGTTGTAAAAATCGGACTAGTCACCGATTAATCGGCGACTAATCGGTAATTGGAAGCTCCCCGCTTCGATTTTCCCTGATCGGAAACATTAAAAGCTAGTCAGGTCAAAATCGGGAGTAAACGACCCTAGTTAAAAGCTTAAAGCAGGGACAACCAGTGTTGTAAAAATCGGACTAGTCACCGATTAATCGGCGACTAATCGGTAATCGGAAGCTCCGCGCTTCGATTTTCCCTGATCGGCAACGTTAAAAGCTAGCCAGTTAAACAGGTCAAATTCGGGATTAAACGGCCCTAGTTAGCCATTATACGTCCCCTAATTAGCATTTTTCCAAGACCCGGCGAGATGTCGGCGAAAAATTGAAATTTCCAACCAGGTATGTTTAAACTAAACATTTTTATTTAATTTACATATAAAAATGTGTGTATACATATATAATTGAAAATTATATATGAAAATTCCAAACCGATTAATCGCGATTAATCCTGATTAATCGCTAGTCGATACCCCACCACCCGACGAGCGTCTACCGATTTTTACAACACTCGGGAAAACATAAACAAACATCGAAGGTAACAAAAGTTACTACCAAGTAGAAAACTAGTAACTTGTTTAAGTTACTATCAAGAGCACTTATATGTACTACCGAATAATGTTTGGTCTCGAAGGACTCGATTACTACCATAAATTGTTTGTGCAAAATGCTAAGACCGTTGACACTTAATACCAAATGGATAAAGTTTGTAGATATCAATCTGTAGAAGGTATGGATGAATCATAAAAAGATCTTCATCGCAGCAAACTTTCCTATTTGTGTGGGAATAAATCATGGAGAAAGGATTCACCAAATCATAGTTTCTTAATACAAAAAGAAAACTACTACAAGCCTCGATAAACACAAGGCTTCATCAAGGTGAAATGGTGTGTGTATTGTGTGAGTTGTCATCCCTAAACGAGTACTATCTAGGTTGGCATGAGATTGTATACATTTCTTAATCTGTTCCACTTGTCATATGTAAACTTTTCTAGTGAAATCATATGAGTAGTATAGTGTAATCTATCTTTACATTCTCATATGTGCTTTATTGTTTTTTATCATTTATTTGTGAGTGATCACAAACCACCCGTCTCTAGTATATCAAGAGTATGTTTATGGTCTGTTCAATCACACGCTTTTAGGTTTTATCACCCAAGTTTATTACTAATTCCATTTAGGAGGCCATATGTCTTTGAATAAACTTAATGTGATTTTCGACCAATTCGACATGTTTCTATCTACCTAATGTTTCCAATTACCTATTTGGGCCATTACAAGTAAACACATAACCTATATCAACCAATTTATAGGTAAATGCATAAAATATTCAATACTTAATAACCAGGTGAGCAAACACTAACCAAGATGTAATTCGGTGCTCAATTTCGGACCAATAACATTCAGACCAGCAGATGTTGCTCGAGAAATTTTAGGGAAGTCTGCTGGAGGGAGGACAGGAGGCTGATCTGGTAAAGATCTTCCGGCTAAAAAAATTTGGAGCTGATGATGAAGCACGAACACCTAAATAAAAAAAATTTTAAAAAATCACTTTATCATTCCCTAGGGCCTAGATTATATATATATATATATATATATATATATATATATATATATATATATATAGTAAAGATACAATAAGCATAGGATATGGAGAAAAAAACCTTAACACGCTCGTACATCGTTTCACCAGCAGCAAAAGATGACTCAATGGGTATAACATCTATCAGAGAACCATGTAAAAAATCATTTTAGTACATTTAGTCCACACAAAGAGCAAAACATTAAATTATAGGTGGAAGATAGGCAAGTTGGGTGATGAGTTAATTTTAGCACGGGTCAAAACAGATCAGAATGAGCTGCAACCACTTTTTGTTCACTTTCTTAGAACAATTATAAGTAACCAATGCATCAATATGAAAACAAATTAGGAAATTGTATGCATAGAATATAGATTTTGGAGAGTTTCAGCATGCTCCGATTTTAGGTAAATTTATAAGTGTCGCATGTATGGATAAAAACACACCACAAATCAACCCATTTATAAGCAACTCGGTAGAAATTGCCACCTCTGATTTAAATGATTTGAGTATATCAGAAGTCATACCACCAGAAGAGGATTTCTTTATTGGGAAGAGTATGGATCTGGTTTCCTTACGAGGGGATGAAGCCTCAATTGCTACAATGGAAAATATAAATGATATTATACAATATTAAAAATAATATAAACAAAAACTTCTTACACTCCTCCACAAACATCAAGTACCTCTTTTGCATTTTCTCCACTCATCACATAGCACTTGTATGAGTAGATCTGGCCATGCTCCTCTTTGTTCTTCAACAAGTTGGTTACAGCGCTTCATAAAGGAATCCTGTAAGCAAGAATTTAATGTCCATAGGGACACATCATTAATCTAACTAAAAACAAATCATTAATCTAAAACTAAAAAACAATTCTTTTTAACACATTTAGCTGAGTATGGAACTCATTAAACATCACTCAAAAGTCAAAACTCTCCCCTAATGTTACATATCTTGCATGATAAGGGCAGGATCACAGATTCATGTCCAGTTCTCTTCAGGCATATATTATTTCTCAATACAAATTGAACCAAATTATAAATTTAACAAGCACATTATTATTCATGACAAAAAAAAATATTTGAATCACCTTGAGGGATTGAAGATGATGAGTATTAAACTCGGTCTCATTGTAAGGAAGCAATTGCCTCAAAAGCCAACCTCCATCCCATAAAGCATCTGCTGATATGCTTGTTCGGCAAAAAAGACTAATCAACGCATCTAGTACCTTAAACCAAGCAAATTGTTGGAATAAATTTAGTAACGCATCTAGTACCTTAAACATGTCAAAAGGGATAAGTTATAATGTTTAACAAAAAAAGAAAACTGGTCAAGCAGGTTGAAAGTCATCCACAGCATCAAGATGAATACAAAATTCTTATATTGCTTCAACCAAACTTATTTTTGGTATTATCATAGTTTTTGTTATCATATTTTTAGATGTTGAACTCTTATTAAAACTTAATAAAAAAATTGATTGTCGTACACTGGCCTAATATTAATCATTAACCAACATGCACATCTATCCACATCTATAATGAGCCTTAGTATATTCATTGTAGGTGCAGAAGATATGTGCCGAGTAGCTTAGGAAGCCACACCTCAAGTAGATGCAAGGTGCTGGTTCTTCTTAAGGAGCAATGAAGGCATGCCTTCGATCAGGCACAAAGCTCGGAGCAACTTGAAGTTTCTTTTTTCAATTAATCAATAGGCTTTAATTATTTAACCCTTAAGACATATGCAACAACCTATCTATCTTGTCGATTCTTACCTGACTACATCTACTCCAATCTCCAATCCTTACCCCTCCTCTCATCGTTGCGCACATTACTCGGTCCCTCAAAGCCTTTTGAAGTAGCCATTCCAGTCATTCATTCCTTTTTGCTGACTAACTTGCTACTAAGCATATCACCGTTTAAGACGAAAAGTGTGAATTGAGTTTACTTACATTCTTACGTAATAGGCTCATATATGATCTTCTTTGTTTGCCTTAATCTTTCCATGTGATAATATATTAGAGAGTTTAGTGACTTAGTTTCATGTGTGCTATTTTTATTCTTTTATTAGAAACATAGTAATAAGAAAGTCTTGACTTTACTCATACGCTACTGTAGATGAATTAAAAGATCTATTTTAACATGTTTATTCCTTTCTAGAATGGTTATTGTTTATTTATTTTTGATTGTGATTAGTTTTGGCATTGATTGGACGGTTCTAATTGCTAATCCTATTAGAGTTTTTATTGTATTTGTAGAATGATCTATTTTTTTTAGAATTTCTTATTTTATATCTATATATATATATATATATATATATATATATATATATATATATATATATATATATATCTATTCTAATAAAAGGGTAACTATTCTATGGTATTTGTAGATATATATATACCTATTCTAATAAAAGGGTAACTATGGATGCCACATGGCAATACCACATTCATTCTTAACAAAATTTTCCCGCTTCTCTCTCCTATTAAATAACTCCATTAATTACTAATTATATTATTTAATTCTCTTTTTGATTAAAAGTTATTTAAAAAAATTAAGAAATAGATATCTTTTCAATGTTTATTTCTAGAGAAACAAATTTTATAAAAAAAAAATTTCCTTAAACATCATACTTTTTTTGAAAATACAAAATATTTTAAAAATGATATTTTTTAACATGTTTTGTTTTGAAACGAAATGTTTAATTTATTTTTTGGGAGAAAACAAAAAAAAATAATTTATTTTTTAAAAAGTTGATATCATTGTTTTATTACTTATAGTCCTTACTCATACATAATTTAAATTATATATTATTTTATTATTAATAAAATTTTATACTTTTTTAGTATCTTATTTATACAACCCGTGTAATACACGGGTTCACTAAAGCTAGTGTGTGTGTATATATATATATAAGTTTCCTACTGTTGCAATTTACTGTCTCAAGCATGGCCTTTCTATTGCGCTTCTGCTAGGAAACACATGAGACATTCGTGCCCTAAGTGAACTTTGCGACTTCAGCTACTAAGAGTATATCAAACATTATGGTCAAGCATGCAATGATTTCAGAAGCAAGTACACTTGCAAACAGTTGATAGCATGCTAACAAAACATATAGAGTAGGGAACAGAGAAGTACTAGAAATCTATGTACATGTGGGCTTTCTCCAACTTTCTGGTATGAACATGACACTTCATATTGGTCCTGTCAACAACAATGGGAGGTGTCAATAGATCCAGGGTTGCAAAAGGTGGCACTTTTCATATAGAAGATCATTTGTGTAACAATAAGTTATATCTAGGGAGTGATAGATAGTGTATAAAACTAAAAACTTTCAAAAATCTGAATAGCCTTCATTTCTTATGTAAACTTCAATTAACAGACAGTGTTTATCACAATGAAGGTTAACAAGGGTATATGCATTATACCTTTAATCTTTGAAGGTATATACTAAGTTCACCATCACTACCATCCTTCGACGTGCAGTTTTCTGAAGAAAAAAGCTGTTCTTCACCAGTGTCCTCACCAACCAAGGCTTTCTGCAATCACAAATATACAAGGCATTACATTTGAACTAATCACAGAGCACCTATATAATTCTCATTTTCATCTAAGATGTTGGATATCCAACTCCACTAAGAGAAACAAATGTGAATCAAATTAACATCTGAATCAGTTTTAGGGGTCTGAAATCATTAAAAGATCAAAATTTATTACATCATGTCTACATGCTAACTGCATTAAAACAAAAATAATGACATAACTACATGAAATATTTAACTTATATTATATTATAATCTAATTATGTACTTAAAATTCTACACAAAACAAGATTGTAGATTATGGCAAAGTATAGTTTCATCACACAGATATTAAGTATATGGTCATTTCGGCCTATGGATACATTGATTTTGATTTAGTTTTATCACATGTAAACGGGTAAAATAGAGAATACATCTTAGAAGGAAACAGACCTAATGTGTTAAATGGAGCAAACAGGTTGCATGTCAAAGTGTAATTTAAATGCATAAAAACCTCCTACATCATTATTTAAATAATATATGGGATATTGTAATCATATTCAACACACTGATGAAACTGGGAAAAAATGTTCCAGGTAATACAATCCCATCCTCACCACATATGACTTTGTTTCACCTATTACAAGACACAACTAACCAGCCCATTTTGCCACATCTATATAAAGCGTAAGCAATAAAATAATGTAAAGTAATCAATCAATCATCTATCTAACAAAACAAATGTTATGAATCTAAGTAAAAAGTCACCAGCACAGACCAGCAAGAGTTTCTTGTGTTGTTTACGTTGTGGAAGGATTCCAAGAGCATCTAGCATTGATTCATCAAGCTCTGCAATTTCAAAAATATGATGAGATCATATATAATTAAGCAGCAGGTGACAATATGAATAGCATACTACCTTTAGTTTGCAAGAATGTTGCCAATACACTCAAAGAACCAACCACTTGCATATCATCTCCACTTGTGATGTAAGAAATCAAGGCATCCCTATACAAGAATGAGAAAGCAGACAGTGTCTTGTGATCCGCATAAAAGTTTTACAAACCATTGAAATAATAACAAGAAGAGAGAAAATGATGATCAATTCTAGCTATATGCTAATTACTAAAGACAAACAAACTACTGATATAGCAGTCATTATCCAATTGTGCCCATGAAAAATAAGTGATTACAGGTTTCCTTCTCTTCTTCATTGATACAAATAGAAGGAACATCAGTATTTGTAGTGGTACCTAGACCAATTGTTCAAAAAAAAGTTGACAAATATAATTCAATTAGAAAATACTTGAACAACCTGTCTCATTTGTTAAACTACAACCGCACTGTATGGACTTACTCAAAAAGCTGAAACCACATATTAGATTCACAAGTTCCCAGTACCCACAAACTTTTTCTCATTTCACTCAAAGCTTGAACAAAACAACACACAATAATAGCCAGCATAAATTGATAAATCTAGATGTTCATAGACTAGTTTACTCTTTCATCGCCTTTAATTTTACATCCAAGCCACAGGCAACAACTGTTGGTGAAGCAATATAGCAAGTAGTAGATATTTCCACTTAACCCATTAAAGATGACACGAATATACTGAATTAGCATATGTAATCATAAGTTTTATTGTACCAAATGTGATGATGAAGTACAAATGTCACCAGAAACAAACCCTAGCAGAAAATGGAATCAAAGGATAAAAACTGGAGGTGGCAATTTCAACCTATTTATTTACGAATGGGTTGATTTAGATTATGTAATTATCTGTAACAGTTAAAAGTAGAAATAAAGAGAAAAATTGTTATTAAAGAAGCATGTAAGATGTGTCGAAATTGGGTAGAAAGTGCCTGGGGTAAACCTGACCCAACTTGCTTATTATTTATAAAAGAAAATTAAAAGATGGACAAACTGACAGGGGTGTTCAGACTGACCCGACCTGAACAGAAAAAAGAATGTGTTTTAACTCAAACCTGTTTTGTCTTGTTACCCAGCCCGCCCATTTTGCCACCTCTAATTCAAATGGTTTTGCAGATTCTGTAGAAAAACTGAATGATGTTATCACCAGAATCATTGTGATGTTTAATAGTAAATACCTTAAAACGGAAGCTGAACACCCGCAGTTATGTAGAACACTTGATGAAGTAGATAAACTCGGAACAGAAATTATCATGCTACTAGATTCCAGATTTCCACTTGGCCTCTCATCATCTACATGGTTCTCACAGTCAGGGTCTGCCATAAACCCATTGAATTTAGCCTCAAACTTTGGCGAAAATGATTCAACAGAACAAATAAGGGCAGCTGCAACAGTATTCGCCAGATCTTTAATCTTAAGGATCCGCAGTATGCAACACAGCAAATAAAGAGAAGTGACCGAACTGAACTTCTTCCCCTGAGATTATAAGATTACATGTTTAGTAAATAAAACTTTTTAGTAAAGGTGCCAAAATGGCTGGGTAAGTAACGGGTACAAAGTGGTAAATTTTACAGGTCAGGAGTGGTTGATGCTAACACCTTTTGTCAAAATATTTTGATAAGCATAACCAAAATCAAATCATTCATAAGTAAATGGGTTTAGAAATCTTCTAATTTTCAGTTACATAATAAGAGGTTTTCTGCATGATACTTGAGGAAGTTCAAAAATGTAAGTGTGGCAGGAGTAGCATGACAATAAGAATTATAAGATAAGAACAAATTTATACATCAGAAACTCCAATTCTTAGAGAAGGAAGAAGAATTGGAAATATGAGAAGTTTCAACATGCTATCTGTTATTAGTGTCCCAACATCTGGAATCCCAGCAGATACAACATCACTAAGATAGTATAGATTGTCTTCGATTTCATCCACTGCAGAGAATATGCTAGAGGTTGATTCTGGACCCTGACACCTGTGTCATCAATAAATAAAATGCTCAGATAGATGAAACTAATATATGACGGCAAGATGCACAACAGGCCTACACCCAAGACCAATTTTGTGCCACGGCCAAGCTGCTTAATCCTTTTAAGCTCGGTTAGGTCCAAAAGTTGCAATCAGTCAAAGCACTTTTATCATTTAGCCTGGTAGCCCACTCCTAGGATTGGTCCTAAAAGCCTGTTCCTTTAGCCCCATGAGTAAAACTATTTTTTGCATATAATATATTGTAAATTCTATTTTTGTATGATATATCTTTCTTGTGAGTTAAAACTATTTTTACACAGAATATAAACTTAAATTTGCATATTATTACGCTTCATAAAACATTTGTGATACTTGTCAACTTTAAATTTGAAATTTATAATATAGAACTTTTTATATACAATAATTCAAGATTTAAATAAACAAAATGACAAAAAAAAAGGACTTGTACAAACCGCTGGGCCCAAATCAGTCCCTTTTTCCATGCAAAGGAACAGGACTTAGCTACTAGCCTACTATTTTAGGCCTCTATTGAAAAATATCAAAAGAAATTAAATTAAGATAAACGCAATACACACTCTGTGCTAGGCGATACCAATCCATTTAAGCTAATACAGTGCTCTCTGAAAAATTTAACTAAGTTCAAAAAGTAACCATCATGGGGAGTAGTGGCGATATATTTATTAACGTATATGTCTCCCACTGCAAAAGAATAAACCACGTGTAAGAATAGTACTGTAGATTACTAATACCATGATTAATGTGGGAAGACGAATATACATCAAAAAGAAGTAACTAACCATGATAAATATTTAGTGTCAATGCACGAACTGCAGTACGAATCATGCCCTCTTCATGAAAAGCAAAACGAATTGCCTCGACATAAAGTGGAAAGGAAACTATTTCCTCCTACACACACAAGAGATGAAATTAAATAGTAGAACATAAAGACGGCATAAGATAGATATAATATAACAAAGGACACTTCAATATCACCTTTAAAAAATAAACCTCTTTATATACAACTATAGTTAAGTCACACCTCTTTATGCAAATATAAAATATTGACTAAACATGCAAATTGGAGATTCAAGCTTAACCAGATAAAACCTCACATAGCTTCAATGTGACTTATGTAGAGTACCACACAAAAAAATTATTTAAAATAAAAACTGCAGTTTTCAGACCTGTTATTAAATGAATATGCAATATATATATCCCTGAATTTTTATCATGTTTATTGAATTGTCAATCAAATATGTGTACAGACTATCAGCATGAAGTCAAGAATTGCAACTCAAAGTCTCACACCACATTATAGATTCAACTAGAAAAAGGGAGGGCACTATGGGGCCTGATGTCCTCTATGTAGTAGTGGGAAAAAGTGTTTTTTTTTCATATGGAACGAATAATACAGAAGCAATTTACAGTTGAGGAATAAGATATTGTAAAGGCACAGAGACAAACTTACCTTTTCAGTCTTAACAAGCAAAGATATGGTATGCTTGTTTAACTTCCCACTGATTGCTCTTCAAAAGATGCAAATTCAAATCGGTCAGAACGAGAAAAACAAAAGGATTAAACTCAACAGATGAAGCATTAAATAATCAGAAATAATAATTATGAAAAACCAACTGATGAGCTGAAATATAGCAAACCTGAGGAAAGATATATAGTATGACAACAGTTCTTCATTCCGGAAGTCAAAAGGATAACTTATAAGGAAGTTTATATGTTCGTTACTAAACAAATAATCTGCATATTCTCAAAAGGATATTAACATTAGAATATAGAAGCAAATAAAAGTCTACCTAAAAAAATAAAACCACACTACATTTATATATACATTTGTGAGATTATGTTATATTCATCTTTAGAGATGATCAGAATTAACATCTTACATATTGAGTGATCACTTTTCAGGTTCTGAATCATAATGCTCATTGTTTGTAGCAATTGAACTGAAACAATCACATTCTTGCTGATCTTTAATATACGTATAAATTCCCCCATGACCTGTTTCTCCATAAAAAACCTGCCAAATAGGCATCATTATACAAATATCTTGCTTAATATGTAACGCACATGACAGTATACAGCACCATTGCAAAAGGTATAAATAAAGTAAAGAAGTAAAGATCGCACTCAAAGAAATTTAAGTCATGCTGGTCGCCATATGTTATCAACTCTGCAATTGATCTCAGTGCCTCGATCACAAAAGCCTATTGCAACATAAACAAATGTAAGATCACTGAAATCATTGTAATAAACATATTGCCGCTTTATGCATTCAAAACTAAAATACAAAAAATTGTGAATTATAGCAATATGGATCTTTTACCTTGTTAACGTCATTAACAACTTGAATTTTCATAAGCTGATCAATTAAATATCTGCATAGAAAGCAAAATAATTGCAGGGTACAAGGATCAAGATTCTCTGATACACCATAGATAAGTTTGGCATTTGTAAACAAAACAAAATCATACTTTCACCATCGCTTACAAAGAATTACATGTATCTTAGATCATTTGATCTTTCTTTATTTTATGGAAATTACAAGCGTATATGCAATGCAACTACGCAATACATTTAGCTAGTCATTGCGAAATACAAAAAAGCTTATAATGCTACAGATTACCATATGATAACAGTCATCCACACAGCCATATTTTCAAATTTGACTTGAACAATGTGAAGCACAGATGGTTGAGACTACTCAAGAGTCTCCTAACAGCACCAAGTTCAAAATCTATGCAGGTGCAAAGGTATACGTGCAGGGTGCATGGTATGTCCATTGGTTATGATAAAATAATAACTTAGATACAACTTAAAAAATGGGCTCGTCTTTATTGTTTTAAAAACAGAAACAATAGTGTGAAAACGCTTGTGACATCTTGAATATGTACTCCCAAAAACATATTTTATTTGCATACTAACACTCCAATAACTACTAGGGTTTGGATGTCTCTTTTGTAGTTCTCTCTTCACTATTCTACCTTTTATTCTTATTCATAGTTTCATACAAACTCATACTCTGCTTGGATTTCCTTTCTGTTTCTGCTACCAACTCAGCTGTGCAATTACAATTAATCTATGAGCTTGGCAAATGGCATTACAAAAGTATTCGATTGAGCTTCATGGATGCTTGCTTATTATGGCTTGAGCTTAAGACATATTGACTAGTTTCTGTTGTGTCATATCCTAAATGGGTGGATGCAATTGCTGCACTACAATTTTCCTACTTTTCGCAATGCTGATCACAATAATTGCTGCCAGGCTTAAATTAATCAAAGCTTTAGATACCCTATCAACTAGTAAACATCGTATGTCATGTACTTCCAGCGATCAGAACAATACGGTGCACCGAATTTCATTTATCTTCCTTCACAGATTTAATGAAAAACATCATCGCAATAGTTCTACTTTTGCCCTAAAATAAAATCTTTCAACCCTGATAACTACACTAAACCCGTAAGAACATTCAAGCGAAAGCAAAATCAAAAACAAAATAACAGTTACCTGAATTCATCCAACGTGAATCGTTCTCTGGGCCTCCAGAATGAGAACCACATGTTTCTCCGATCAAAGCAACTTTCACGAGTCTGAAATTGGCATCCTCAGAGGATACAGAGATTACGATGATGACATTCTGCCTTGGCTCAGTTCAAATCTTGATCGACTGCCCCAAATTGGAAAGGGTTACGGGGAAAACCTATCAAAATAGGGGAGGTGATGGATGAGGGTGAGAGTATAATATAATATATGGTTTTGGTGTTGTGTGTGTGTGTGTGTGTGAGATTGGGAGGAGAAGGGTGGGGGATCGCCGATCGCCTATAGAGTCCGGTTGAAGGTTAAGATTGTGATATTTGCGCAGTCGACAGCATAAAGGCCTGACGGGGGGTCAAAACTCAAAACTGAGCTGGCAACCCCAATTACCAATCGGGTCGGGTTTTTCAAATTTTTATTCGGGCTTTATCTGTTTTTCTAAGCATTTGTATGAAAAGTATTTGTGTTTATATATTACAAATTAAAAATTAATTTTAGTAAACCGGTTTGAATAAAATAAAACTTTATTAATTATAAAATGATATTTTAATAAAGAATATTAATTTTTTAAATTTTTTTTAAGTATTTTCATAAAAATTAAGCATGTTGTTTCAATACAACCGTTTTAAAAATATAAATTTAAAAATTTTCCGTATTATAACTCCTAGTTTTAATTATTTTGGTTTATAAGAAATTTACTTTTTAAAAACATCAATTTTAAAATATTTCATACTTTTAAAAAAGTTTGATGTTTGAGGAAAATTTCTTGTTTTATAAAATTTGTCTTTTTAGAAATAACATCAATAAAAAGATATCTTTCTTAATTTATTTGTAAAACTATTTTAGTAATTAATGTAAATGCTTAATAGCATAGAGAATTGGTAAATTTTTTGTGAGAAGAAATGTGGTGTTATCATGTGTCTCTTTTAATTATTATGTTATTATAATAGAATGATAAATAACCACTTTAACGTAGCCTCGTAATATTTTGTGGCTTGCTCATGACGAAGATCAGAAGCTCATATCAGGTAGTTTGAACCCCACGTCTTATCGCTAGTAAAACTGTGAGTCATGTTGCCCCCACATCTTATCGCTAGTAAAACTGTGAGTCATGTTACCTATTGTGAACTTTTCGGGTGTGGTACCATAGGCTAGTTCATGAGTTATAAATACTTTTTTTATTTATCAAAAATAAAATATGGTATGGATATGTTAAGCATCGCAATGCATATCACGAATGGTTATGAATGCCACACGAATGGTTATGAATGCCATCTGGCACCTAATGGACAAGCGGAGTCACAGATTCTACATTATGCAAGTTTGTTTGTGGTTGTTTACCATAAATCCATTCATGATGATGGATTTAACCATGAAATTCCTTAGGTGAGTTGGTCTTTTTAACTCGCCATTATTCCTTTCTTGCTTTGTCCAAAGTTTCTTAAACATCTCCATGTATACAACAAAGATTCTCTATTCTCATATATGATTTTCAAAGTTTTGTTTGATATCACGTTTAGGTTTGATAATGATAGAATGAAGTATTATTTCATATGATGTTAGGTTTTATTTTTATTCAAAGTTTTTATATTAATTTGAATGTACATCTTTGATTGGTCTTTATTCATGTTTTGTGTTTAAATATGTTAACACGTCTTGCTTAATGATATTATTGACTAGGCTTTTTATGATTTAGGTTTCAAGAAATATAGGATATTTTTATGATATTTATATATATATAATACATTTTAAGAGGACAAGATAAAAATAATACTAAAATTAATGGTGAAATTTTTTAATAAAAATAACGTCATGAAAATAGTTATGAACGTTTTAGAAAAATTTGAAATTGACACGTGTGCATGTGATTTTAAATGTGTCTCATATTGGTTCCTAAAGTTCTCACCAAAAAGATTAATTCTCAAGATAGCCCTAATATATATATATATATATATATATATATATATATATATATATATATATATATATATATATATATATATATTGTTGATTAAAATTAGGTTTGAGTCTTACTAAAATTATTGAAGAGATCATAGATGTAAAACATGATTAATGGAAATAGGTCTATTATCCATCAAATTTATCAACCATGACAGGAAATGTATACCATGATGGGAAATACTTTTTTACGGACTATCATTACAAAACTATTTAAGTTAAGTTTCTACCGATGATCAATTAAATTAAGAAGACTATTATTGTATTTTCATTGAACGCATTCAATTGCTCTTTATGTGATACAAACTTTCAACGCAACAAGTGGTATTAGAGCTACATGATTAAATCATTTGATCAATTTAATTAATCTTTGATTCAAAGCATGCTTTTTTGTATTGTTTCGATCACTAAAGCAGATCATAGACCATTTTTAATCGGTTAAAAGTTGGAGAACTTTAATAATGGCTCAACTAACAAGCAACCAAGATAGGTAAGCGCAAAAGTTTTCATGTGGAGGGAGAATGATGATGTACTTAATAAAGATCTACGATGTTTAGTTATGGAACAATCAATCTAGAATAGACCTCATGTTCTGGCTAGGTTTTCTTCTTATCCAAATTATAAGGGAAGACTATATGTTTCTCAATATTCAGATGATATTAGAAAGAAGATGGCTATTGATAGGAAGGTATTGATGGTGAATTAAAGCCTAATGTAAAAGATATGGTTTATCAATAATACAACACGAAATGCTCACTTATATAAATAGTGAAACATTATCTCAGCAGTTTGTGAGGTTCAGATAAGTGAACTAAAGCCTAGCGTAATGGAATATTAGAACAAAGATCTCCTCAACAAATTTATGAGGTGTCTTTCCAGCCAATGGAAGACTTTCATAATTATATAAGGAAGATATGACTGTAAACGAACCAAACGTTCAGCGAACAGCTCATGATCAGTCGACGGGAAGTTGGTTTATATTCCTTCGTTTAGTAAATAAACGAACATGTACACAAATTTCATCCGTGTAGTTAAATGAACGAACATGAAAAGAGGCCTTGTACGTTTGTTTGTGTTCGTGAACGTTCGGTAACTTGCTCGTGAACGTTTGTTTATGTTCGTTCATTTATGTTCGTTTGTGTTCGTTCATTTTTGTTATATATATTATAAGTTTTAACTTTCACTAAATCCTTTTATAGAAAAATAAAAGCTAAACACTCCAAAGAAGTCCAAAACAAAAACAAAAGCCCATATAATTCCATACTTCCATTCATTCTTCTGGAAATTAGGGTTACATGCGTCGTTCCCTCCCTAGTAGTCATCTTCATTAATTAGGTGTAATCAAGGCATCCAAGCTTCCTAAACTTGACTAGGTCGTCTAGTTCCTTCCCTTTGTAGCCTCCTTGAACGAGTTCACGGACGGTACAATTAGAGATTCTAACTTTTAACTTCTGAATCCTAGATCATGTAAGTTTCTTTCTCCCGTTATTGTTTCCACGTTTGTTTTTATGTTTGAGAATGTTAAACTTTGTATGTTTTTATTTTGTTTTGTTATGAACCAAAACAAGTTATGAAGTTCCATTTTGTTATATGTTTGTGTTGGATCGGGTTATGGACTATCAAGACTTTTCTAATATCGGTAGATGACAAGTGCGGAATCTAAGTCAACTATCTTACTAGCAAACACAAATACTTTGAGTAAAAGTAAAGACACAAGATGTTCTTTCAAAGTATTCACTTGAATAGTCTTTTCTGATTACAAAGAGTTATATCAGCATATAATAAGTGGGCTAACAAGCTAACCTCAAAACTATACAAACGAGAGGCATTTATACTAAGAAAGCTAAACACTAAGAATAAATCACTTTACATCTATACATGGTTTTGTATAGCATATGTACATCGTAGATAGGCAATCGGCACATCAGAGATCAGCGGCTAATTTTACAATGTTGTCTCTAAAAGGCTGAACACTAAAGACGTCAATGTACTTCAGTACATACAGTCTTGTCTAGTGTAGCAGTTGATCAGCAACTCATCAAGTTGAGTGAAGATTAGCAATAGTCAATCAGCAGCTCATCAAGTTGAGTGTTGATCGACCGTAATTCAGCACTTGGTAGATTTCAACAGTTGGCAGCCAGTGCTGAATCGTTGAGTTTTTGCTAGCTTCATTCTCTTCATAGATCAACAATTTGATGTTGATTGCTTATTGAGTTCCTTTTCACTAAGAACTTAAAAATATTACTAATAATATATTTGTTTGTTGCTTATGTTCCATTTATGATAATTATGAACTAAAAACAAATTATCAAGTTATCAAATATTTCTCTTGTTTGTTTATATGTATGAAAAGTGTCGACAATTATAGAGACCTCATACGTTGCTATCTCATTATCTATAATTATGGTTTCGTTTGATAACTTTTAAATGCTATAATCACTTTGATTTTTATGTTTATATTATTTACTATTGTAGATGTATGATTTTATTATAGTGGTCCGCTCCTCTCTAATGAAGATCAATATTTATACCTACTTTCACCATTTGAATCTACAGAATTTCAGTCAAGTGCTCACACTCCGAGGATGGAAATGAATGTTAATGATGTTGTTATTAATGTTGACGAAGACCCTAATGAAGCTCTAAATGCGACAACTTCTGGTGTATAGGTAATAAATGCAACTGATAATGAAGAACCATTCTCTCTAAAAAGATAAGAAAAAAAGAAATCAGTTGGTTGGGAACATTCTCGTGAGATAACTTTGAATGATGGAACTATAATGCATGAATCTATCCATTATGGGGAGAAAGTCAAAAAAAATAAAGATGGGACAACCACACCAATGAATAGGCATATTAGAAATTGTCCGAAATTTAAAAGTCATAAAGCGTGGTCAGTTAAAACTAAATGTTTTGCCTAGAAAATCAGACTCATCATCGGGAGTTCAAAATTAGAATTTTGATAATGCTAGGATGAGGGAGATTATTGCTCATATGATCATGGTTCGTGAGTTGCCATTCAATTTTGTTGAGTACGATCTATTTAATGTTGTGATGAAGGAAGCTAATCCAGTGTTTAACAAGATCTCATGCTTATCGATCAGGCAAGATTGTATTTCTAGTTATGACATTGGAAGGAGAAGAATTCAAAAACTACTAAATACAGTTAACAGAGTAAGCATCAAAACCGACACGTGGACTTCAATTTAGAATATTCATTACATGGTGGTTACATGTCACTTTGTGGACTTAGATTTTAAGGTTTATTGTAACCTTTCGTATTTTCGTTATCTAAATATTAACGTTGTTATGTTCTTGTAAGGACTTTTTTTGTCATTAATGAAACTTTGAGGGCTTATTTATGCTTGTTTCTTTGTTAATTTAAAAGTTAATAAATTAAATTACTAAATAATAGTAATAATGGTAATTACAACTTCTACTTATTATTATAAAACTTAACTTAAGCTATGATAACAATAATAATAATAATAACAATAATAATAGTTATAAAAATAATACATGTTATTACAACTCTTGTTCATTATGTTAAATTTACATTTAAAGCATAATGACAAAAATAATAAGAATACTAAAAAATAAAAATAAAATAAAAATAATAATAATAATGGAATTAATAAATTATAAAACTTAAATAATTAACAAGATAGATTAATGTTAAAAACTTAAAGTTTAATTAAGTTGAGGGGGCCTTAATGTTAATCTGAAAACTTAAAATGAAAGTTTAAGGCATAAAATATTAAATATTAAACCACAGGGGCCAAAGCTGTAAAACTTAAAAACCTTTTCCCCAACCCCCCCCCCCCCCCCCCCGTAATTCCGACCATGCTCCGGCCACCATTCGGCCGAGCTCCGGCGGTTTCGAAACTCACTCTTTTCCTTCAAATTCGAACCCCAAACGCCCCTAACCGGTTCGTGAACGTGATTCGAACACAACTATGACCTTTAATTGAGTTAAACAATGGTTATGGACCCCAAAACAATCCGAGTAACCGAAGCTTTTAATCATAGAGCCGTTCGAACATTAAAACTCAATAATAATCAAATTAAATGTATCATAATCGAACGTTTAACTAATCCTAAGCTACTATCGAACTCAATTCCACCTGAAACACACTGGAACCACTCGAATAATTCCCTCTCTTCATCGCGACTGCAACGCTAGTGTTCATCACCATTCTGTCGATATTAACTGAAATTGACAGAGGGCTTTCGTTCATCAAGATCCTTGGAAGCTTTCTGTGCAATGAATTTGATTACTAACCTTATTGGCAATCTGAACCAATCACGACATAACCGCGACTGTTCTTCGTCTTGTTCATCATCAATCCATCTTCATTCGGGTAAATTAAACATATGGATATACTCGAAATTACATGGGGAATCAAAGCCCCATGTTTATTTTAGTAATCGTTATGATCAAAGATGTTTCTAGGGTTTATGTGATTTTGGGGGTTTTACTTGGTTTGTGTTTTTAAAGATTAAAAACCATCTCTTAACAAGGCGTAGGCGCCCTTGCCTACTGGTTAACAACGCACACTCACAACCTTGAGGTCCCGGGTTCGAACCCGGGCACCCTCTTTTCATTTTTAAAAGCCTTTTTTTAATATATTAAATTACAGAAAAATTCCTAATTATTTTAAAAATCATTCTTGTCAAACTAAAATTATTTTGAAGTCACCAAAATATTTTCTGAAAATTTTCAAATTAATACTTATGTATATATTTTTTAGAGAAACATTATAATAAAGGTTAATTTTTGGTTATTTCTTATAAAAGACTTAAAGTTAAATAATGGTTTAAATCGATAAATTATTATTGGACAAAGAAGTTATCTAACGATTATTCGATTAATTGTTTAAATCGTGTTATCAAATATTTATATATATTTTCTTTCATACTTTATATCTTTCATTATATTGCCGTTCGCTAAGTTAATTATTTAAACGAGATGTTTCATTTGTCATTAAATCAAAATATAAGTGATTACATAATTAAATTTTATTTATTTATTTACAAAAACCCCAAATTCCTATCGAAACCCTAGTTCGCGTTTGATCGTTAATATTACCTCAAAGCTTAACCTTGACATATATATGTTAGGTAACTTGTAAAAGGAAATCGTTGGAGCATCGTTTATTTCTTATTATCATCTTATATATATATCATGTGAGTTTTCATGCCCCTCTTTTACTTTATTTCACACCTTTTGGGGTGAAACATGTTAATTTTATAAACTTGCACTTGTAAACATCTTGGTACTTGTAAATGCACATACAATTCATCTTTACTTTTTGTCATGGTTATTTGTAATATTGTGTCTTATATGATGGACATTATATGTTGACAATCATTAACTATTGCTAGCCTGACGACGTCATAGATCTATGGGCCTGACAAGCCTATTTGGTGCTAAAGCCGAGGTTATTGCCGGCTCCTGATGACGTATGCTTGTTCATCATGGGAACCAAGTACACTTAGCTAATCGTTATAACTTGTAAATGATATTCTTGATCAAGGTTTGATTGTAGCTATATGTTATCTATAAACTTGCTTTACTTGTAACCATTGACATGAATTGCTACTTGTAAACTTTTATATATATATGTATGCTTAACCCATGGAAACTCACCAACTTTCAAAGTTGACCTTTATTTTTAACATGTTTCAGGAAATGCACAAGGTTGATGATTATCTTTTGAAGCATGCTTACACTTAGGATTTGGACCTAGGAAAAATAAATAAAATATCTTGAAACTTGAAAGTTGAACTTTGTTTACTTTATTTCGTTGAGACATTTGGTTGTAATGTTTATTTCAACTTATGAATAATTATATTTACAATTTATGGTAGTATTATGTGGCTGTGAACATTCTTAACCCTCACATCTCGATGTTTCCGCTGTTATGGTTGGGGTGTGACAGATTGGTATCAGAGCCCATAACTATAGGGATTTAGGTTATTAGAAATGGTGGCCTAGACAAACTAGGGACTCTTTTCATGACAATTGCTATGATCTTGTAAGTATGCTTATATGCCTATCTTGATGCATGCTTAATTCCTTTATGTGCTATTTGCTTACTTAGAAAATAGTGCCTTAGGAATATGCCTTGAACCTTGTTACCCCAACTTTCTAATCCTCTTCTTATGCCTCTACGTTTCTACCGTGTCTAATCTTTTCTAAATCTCATTCTTGACTACATGAGGAAAACTACGCATTTTATTGAGTGGAGAAAATTCCTTAGACGATATGTCTAAATCTTGAAAATCTCATCGAGGTTTTAATTCTAGTGGCCTATAGGGAAGTGTGTGACACATAAACACCTGTATTCTGAATTTCCTGGCAAAAGGCCCTCGGGCTAAGGCAAGCATTTCGTATAAATCTCATTGCGAGACCTGTTATGCTTACTTGGGGATTTCTGGGATGAGTGCTAAATTATGGTCAACATACATATCTTCCTCGAGGTAATTGGGATTAAGTCACCTCGACTTGTCCATGTTTCTATTGGCTATGTGATACCAAATGGAACCATCCTGGTTATATTTTAAATATCAAAAATTCTTGATTTCCTGAACTGGTTTATCTCCAAATACTAATATTTTATTTATATCTATCTTATAGAATGTCTCGTCATCATGGAAAGCATGCTACATCCGACCGCAAACTTGCTGCGATGATCGCCCATCAAATGGCTGTTGTACTTCCGACTATGGTAGCTGAACTTAGTAGTACCTTAATGGCCAATAACAGTAACAACGCCAATGGAACCTATGGTGATGATGGCAACAATGGTCATGGGGAGAATAGCAACAACCAAGGTGGGAATAACCGTACCTGCACGTTCAAGCACTTCAACTCGTGCAAACCCACTAACTTTAGTGGAAAGGAATGAGCCACTGGACTTCTCGAGTGGTTCGAGAGTATGGAAAACACGTTCATCAACAGCGAGTGTCCCGAGGAGCTTAAGGTCCGCTATGCTGCAAGTGTCCTTCAACAACGGGCACTCACATGGTGGAATAGCGAGAAAAGGAACCGAGGTGCTGAAGTTGCCTTGGCATTGTCTTGGGAAGAGTTTAAGGATATCATGATCCAGAAATTCTGCCCAAGGAGTGAATTGCAAAAGCTGGAGGAAGAGTTTTGGAACCTCAAGCAAGATAGCAGGAATCATTTGGCTTATTCAACCCGACATCATGAATTGAGCATGCTTCTACTACATATGGTAGATACTGTACCCCGTAACATCGAGAAATTTATCAAAGGGGTACCACCTCAAATTCAAGATGCTGTGGTGGGAAGTAAGCCCACGACTTTGGAAGAAGCGATCAACATCATCGCCCAGCTCACCGAGAATCATATTAAGGCTGGTACTTTGACGGTGAAGGGTGCCAAGCCCACTGTGAAGGTGACTCCCAAGGTAACAAAGGAGGTGAAGACCGAGTCATCTTTTAAGGGCAAGAAGCGCAAATTCACACCGGCTCGCAATTATGCTGTGACAGCACCAAATGCCCCTCAAAGGCAAGCTGTCGTTGCTGCCCCCGTGGCAAGGGCTTATACTGGACCATACCCGATGTGCAACACCTGCAAGTACCATCATGTGGGGAATACTCCTTGCCGAATTTGCTCGTTGTGCGGGAAGTATGGTTATTTGGTGGCAACTTGCCATCGTGCCCCGAATAATGTTGCGTTGATTGCCAATCGAGTCTACTACAACTATGGTGAACCTGGACATTTCCGTCCATAATGTCCTCGCAATGTGGGAAATGTGCCACAGGCTCGAGGAAGGGCTTTCAATATCAATGCCAACCAAGCTCAAGCCAACAATGACGTGGTGAATGGTACGTCACTATTTTCCTGTAATCGTTCTTTTATTTTGTAAAATCCATGTCTGCTTTCCATGTGTCAATGATAGTTTATTACTTGAGCAGGTATGTATCTTGTAAATAGTAGATATGCTTCTGTACTTTTTGATTCGGGTACGGATAAGAGTTTTGTGTCTTTAGAGTTCGAGCCTATTCTTTCTAAGCCGCGTTCAAACTTAGAAAGATCCTTTACGGTCGAAGTAGCCGATGGCAAATCTATTGAAGTCGACGTCGTGATACGCGATTGTACCTTGAGTCTTAACGAGCACGAATTTCTCATCGACCTTATTCCTATGCAACTGGGGAGCTTCGACATTATTATCGGCATGGATTGGTTAGCCAAGCAACACGTGGAAATTATATGCTTCGAGAAGTGCATTCGAATCCCTTTACCATCGGGTGATGTCTTAAAAGTATTTGGGGAGAGATCATCCCAAAGACTTAAACTTATGTCTTGTATCAAGACCCGAAAGTGCCTAAGTAAAAATTACATAGATTTCATGGCTTATGTAGTTAACACGAGAGACAAGGGGAAGGAATTGAAGGATATTCTTGTCGTACGAGATTTTCCCGAAGTGTTTCCCGAGGATCTTAGTGGGTTGCCTCCCATGCGAGAAGTTGAGTTCAAAATCAATTTGATTCCTGGTGCGAACCCCGTGGCTAAGTCACCTTATCGTCTTGCACCGTCTGAAATGCAGGAATTAGCTAGTCAACTGCAAGAGTTGACCGATAAGGGTTTCATTCGACCTAGCTCTTCACCATGGGGTGCACCCGTGCTATTTGTAAAGAAGAAAGATGGTTCTCTCCTATGTGCATCGACTACCGGGAACTCAACAAACTCACTATCAAGAACCGATACCCTCTACCTCGAATTGATGATCTTTTCGATCAACTTCAAGGAGCTACACAATTCTCAAAGATTGATCTACGTTCTGGGTATCATCAATTACGTGTTCACGATAACGACATTCCAAAGACCGCGTTTCGTACTCGATATGGACATTATGAGTTCATGGTTATGCCTTTTGGCTTGACTAATGCACCTGCTGTCTTCATGGATCTCATGAACCGAGTATGTAAACCGTATATGGATAAATTCATGATTGTGTTTATTGATGATATTCTCATCTATTCTAAGACAAAGATCGATCACGAATCGCATTTAAGTCAAGTCCTCGATCTTTTGAAGAAGGAACAACTATATGCCAAGTTCTCAAAGTGTGAATTCTGGCTAGAAGAAGTTCAATTCCTAGGACATGTGGTGAATAGCCAAGGAATTCACGTCGACCCTGCAAAAATAGAAGCCGTGAAGAATTGGTGTGTTCCTACTACCCCAACCGAGGTTCGTTCTTTTCTGGGTTTAGCGGGTTATTACCGTAGGTTCATTGCAAACTTTTCGAAGATTGCTAAACCGCTTACGGCACTAACCCAAAAGAATAGACTCTTTGAGTGGGGACCCGAACAAGAAGATGCTTTCGAGACCTTGAAACACAAGCTGTGTAACGCTCGTATCTTAACTCTCCCCAATGGAAACGATGACTTCACCGTGTACTGCGACGCGTCTAGTCAAGGCCTTGGTTGTGTTCTCATGCAACGAGGCAAGGTCATAGCTTACGCGTCAAGGCAATTGAAGGTTCATGAAGTGAACTACACAACGCATGATCTCGAACTTGGTGCCGTGGTATTCACTTTGAAGATTTGGCGACATTATCTTTATGGAACCCAATGTATAGTCTATACCGACCACAAAAGCCTTCAACACGTTTTTAATCAAAAGGATCTCAATATGAGACAACGTCGTTGGGTCGAGTTGATTAGTGATTATGATTGTGACATACGTTACCACCCTGGAAAGGCAAATGTCGTAGCCGACGCACTAAGTCGTAAGACTCATAATAAGATGATCTCGTTTCAAGAAATTCGCGATCGACGACAATGGTTTGATACCTTTGGGGAATTTGATACTGAGATTCGTCTGGATGTTAACGAGACTATGGTGCTGCTGCAAAATTTGAGGATTGAGAATGACATCGAGACCTGTATCTTGGAGGCTTAACAAGCGGTTCAAGAGGAAGGTAAAATGGGAGAGGAATTGGAGTACAATCTTAGAGCTCAACTGGAAACAAAACCCAATGGGTTGATGTATTTCTTGAATAGAATTTGGGTTCCAAGCCGTGATAATCTTTGTACCTTCATTATGAACGAAGCTCATCAAACCCAAAGTTCTATTCATCCTGGATCCGATAAGATGTATATGGATCTACGTGGCCAATATTGGTGGCCAGGAATGAAGAAAGATATCGCGTCTTATGTTTCTAAGTGCCTCACATGTGCAAGAGTCAAAGCCGAACATCAACGGCCTAGTGGTCTACTTGAACAACCTGAAATCCTATGTGGAAATGGGAACACATATCCATGGATTTCATAACCAAGTTACCACGTACCTCTCGTGGCCATGATAGCATATGGGTGATTGTTGACCGTTTGACCAAAACGGCACATTTCATACCAATACGAGACACATACAAAGTTTCAAGATTGGCTCGTATCTACATCGATGAAATTGTGAGTCGTCATGGTGTGCCGTTGCATATTATTTTCGATCGTGATGCTCGATTCACTTCACACTTCTGGTCTTCCATGCAAGAACTCTTGGGTACTCAATTGGATTTAAGCACGGCTTACCATCCTCAAATGGATGGTCAAACCGAGCGAACAATCCAAACCCTTGAGGACTTACTGCGTCTTTGGGTCCTTGATTTTGGTGGTGACTGGGATACGCATCTGCCTTTAGCTGAATTTTCGTATAACAATAGTTATCACTCGAGTATCAAGATGGCACCATTCGAGGCTTTATATGGTCGTAAATGTCGTTCTCCGATCTTTTGGACTGACATTGGGGAGAACTTCATTACTGGTCCTGAACTTATTCAAGAAACGACCGACAAAGTCTCCAAAATCCGAAATAACCTTGAGGTGGCTAGAAGTCGTCAAAAGAGTTATGCCGATAAAAGACGCAAACCGTTGGAGTTCCAAGTCGATGACATGGTTCTTCTTAAGGTCTCTCCATGGAAGGGTGTGGTTCGCTTTGGGAAGAAGGGCAAGTTAGCCCCACGTTTTATAGGACCTTTCAAGATTCTGCAAAGAATTGGGAAAGTGGCTTACAAACTGGAACTACCTTCCGAACTTAGCGGGGTTCATCCTGTCTTCCATGTCTCAAACCTGAGGAAATGCTTGGCTGATAAAGATCTGCATGTTCCTTTGGAGGAAATCCAAGTTGACGAATCATTACATTTTGTTGAGAAACCTGTCGAGATCATGGACCGAACGCTGAAGAAGACTCGAACCACTACCACACCCATCGTCAAAGTTCGTTGGGAAAACAAACGTGGAGCTGAGTTTATCTGGGAACGTGAGGATTACATGAAGAAGAAATATCCCTATCTGTTCGTTTAGTCTTGTCTTTAATTTCGAGACGAAATTTCTTAGAGTTGGGGAGACTGTGACCTCTCGTATTTTTGTTAAACGTTTGTTAAACCTCGTTATTTCTTGTAAGGGTGTGTTTTGTCATTAATGCAAATATGAGGACTTATTTGTAATTTCTTGAAATCATTATAATTTAGATGTAATTAAATAATTAAATAATTAATGATAATCATAATAAAATGATAAGATAATAACATTAATAATATTTAATAATTATAATAAGGGTTAATAAAAAAACAATATAAGTTAATATTTTATAACTTGTAAATTGAAGGTTTTGGGCATAAAATAATAAAACTTAAAACCACAGGGGCTAAACTGTAAATTTCTTTTAAAATAACTTTGGATTATAATTGTCATTATTTTATTCACAGGGACCAAACCTGTAAAATCGTTATAACCCAACCCCACCCCCGTTTTTTTCGGTGACCGGCCGGCCGACGTCCGGCGCGGCTTCGGCCAACGTTAAAACATCACGAGACACCAATTTTAATGCCTCAAAACACACCGTTCGAGTCGCCAGACCGTTTCGAAACCATTGATACCATTAATTTCGATTTTAAATGAGGATACATCCAAACCCGAACTCGAAACCGAACCATATTAACACCAAATCCGTTTCTACCAGTAAATTAATGAAATTAACTAGGTACCAATGTTCATCTAATTATTATGAAATCAATGGTATGTTTAATTTCACCTGAAACGGCTTTAAACAAGCTTAATTCGATTTGACACAACCGAGAACAACCTTGAACTCATTGGGTACTAAAACGGTTAAATTGGAACTATAAAATTGAGGCAAAACGTTCCATTTGAGTTTCCTAATCTCTCTGCAAGCTCAATTGCATAAACAACACACACACACACATCGAATTCGTTGATCACGACGACGACTTGTTCAAAGTTTCCGTTCTCTCGAATTGCAATCGAAATCAGGTAATTACATTAGGGTTATTCATCGTCTTTACATGGGGAACAAAAGCCCCTGGTTAATTTGGTTATGATCATCGATTGATGGTTCAATTTGAGCGATCACGAATCTAGGGTTTATAGGAAATTAGGGATTTTATGGAAGGGTACTTTTAACATTTGATTTTTGAAATAAAACATAAAACATGGCACTGGCCCAGCGGTTGAAGCTTTGTGAGGCTATGCAGGGGACCCGAGTTCGAACCCGAGTCCCTGCATTTATTTTTTTGAAGTTTTTTTTTTAGTTTTAAAAAATTCAGAAAAACATTTTAATATTTCATTAATTATATAAAAATTATTTTTAATCAGAAATCAAATAAATTATTTTCTTTTAAATTTTCTTAGAAATTTAATTAATAAATCATTATTCTCTTATTTTTAACATTATAAAAATTGTTATAAAATACAACTTTTTATTAAATTGTAACAAATCTCCTTTAATTTCCAGGAATTTAAATTTAATAAATTATTTATTTTTATGAAATATATTTACAACCTTAATTTTATATTTTGAGAATAAATATATGTACATATTTAAAATGTGCATTTATTGTGATAAATAGAATTAATTTAATAAATTAAAATTATAAAATTTACTATTGTATCAAATAGTAAATAAAAATTCCTTGATAATAAAGGTTTAACTTTTATTAATAGTGTTAATCACTAAAATTTTTATCATTTAAATACCAAAATAATAACAAATTGTACCTATTTAATAATTTAAAAATCATGGGTTCAAATGGTTTATAAAAATAACACTATAATCACCATGATTAACTTAACACGTTGTCCATTTAGGTTGAACGTTAACGAATCCTCGGTATTATATACAAGACTTCTTATTTGTCATCTTTATAATCCATGTGAGTTTTCCATATCCCATTTTATATTATTTCTCACTTTTAAGGTGAAATATGTTAACCCTATTATAAACACACTTGTAAACATATTTTAATCTTGTAACACTTGTGTAATTTATTTTATATTGTCATGGTTATTTGAACACTTGTAATTATCATGTGATGACTCTTGTAAGATTTAATCATTAACTATTGCTAGCCTGGCGACGTCATAGATCTATGGGCCTGACAAGCCTATTTGGTGCTAAAGCCGAGGTGATTGCCGGCTCCTAGTGCCGTATTCTTGAGCACTATGGGAACCAAATACACTTAGCTAATCGTTTAATCTTGTAATGGCCATATTTGTCAAGGTTTGATTGTTACATTTGTTCATCCATCTTTACTTACTTTATTCAATAACCTATGACGTGAATTGCCATCTTTTTTATATATATATATGTATGCTAAACTATGGAAACTCACCAATATATTGTTGACATTATTTTTAACATGTTTCAGGAAATGATACTGCTTAGCTTGCTTTGAAGACTTGTTACAATCTAGGATTGGACCTAGATTAAAATAAAAAGTCAATTATTATCTTTCGATGTTGGAATTCTTATGTTTGTTGATTGTTGGAACTTATGTTATTTTTTAAATGTATGTCATGAATATTGATATTTAATAATATTGTCATTTTAAATTAGCGTTGTGTGGCATGAACAATCTTAACCCTCACACCTCGACGTTTCCGCCGTTAAGGTTGGGGTGTGACATAATCAACCAAGAACAATTACAACACACGAATTCATACCTTGAATTAGACCACTTCTTCTTGTTTCTTCAAAAATCCGAAAGTTCTCTGCTCTTTCTCTCTCTAAAAATATTAGCAGAAAGGTGATGTGCATTGGTGGGCGGCCATGCCCACCTTTTGTACAAATATTATTTAAATGTTTTGTACTTTGCACACTTTTAGCCCTTAACTTGGGTTTTATTACATTTCCTTCTTTTATTGCCTTTTCTTTAAATTTCCGGGTGTTACATGAAGCCAAAGACCAAATCTTCCGAAACCACAGATGAAGTCTTCCGAAGCCAAAAGACTGAAGACTAATTTCTTCTGAAAAGAGAGAATAGATGCTTTCTCTGATCAACTTTTATATAAAGCTGACCAACTTTCCGCTGCCACTCTAAAGACTCACCAACTTATTCAAGTTGGTGAAAATGTCCATGCTTTTGTAAACTGTAGATTATGGTTTGGGGTCTATAACTTTCTACTTTGTACCTTTAATCCTTTTTCTAATATATTAGGATGTGAGCTGGCATGTCATAGTCACAAATCAAAAGGCAATCTGCCTTTTGACCGTAAATTGATCATTGTTGGATCAAGTAAGGCTGGTGCAACCAAAACAAACACTTAGAACATTTTTGCTGCAACTAATGAAGAAATTCCGAAGGCAAAAGAAGAACTTCTGAAGGCAAAAGGTGAACTTCCGAAGGTGAAGGCTGAAAGAGCTTCCGAAGAGGAACTCAACTTCTTAAGACAAAGTCTTCCTTCTTCTGAAGTTCAACACTTAGAAGAGTTCAAGACAAAGACTTCCAAAGTATGAAGTTCAGAAGTTTATCAAGCCTCGGAAGAAGTAGACTCTTCTGAAGTCTAAGTGGCTTCGGAAGAACTTATTCTTCTGAAGCCAGTTAACCTTCGGAAGCACCTACTATGAACCAGTACACATAAGTATGGTTCTTCTGACAGATTCGCTACAATCTCTGATACACTACATGGCGCTTTCCCACGCCCATGTAGTTGACCATACTTTATTCCACTGTTCATTCCATACCAGTTAGTATAGTTACCAACCTTAGTTAGTAACAAAAGGTATGTCATGGACATGTCATGACTACCTAATCTTAGATAGTATTTTATCTAGGACACCTTACCTTTAGCAATGTAGTAGTTGCTTTAGTTGTAAGTTTCTAGCTGGTATCAAAGTATAACTGGCTGTAGATAATAGTATATATAGTTTCTCATTGTAACTCTGTAAACATGCTTATAAGAGTCTTGTAACTTTGAGTTGGGAAGTAATATATACAAGTATCTTGAAAACCGTCTTCCTGTATTTTGTTTACATAGTATATTACTATCAACTCTTAAGAGATTCTGCTTCATCTAACCAAGTGACTTTGTGAGTTCGAGAGACAATACTTGTGTTGAGTGACATAAACCGATCCTGCAATTGGTATCAGAGCTTCTTAGGCTCTTGATTGTGAGATCTTACCATCCAAATCAACCTTTTCTTTTTCACTCATACTTTCACTTCACTCAAAATGGACCTCAACCAAAAATCATCCGAAAGTGAAATGGGAACGATGTCTAAAGCTCCCATCATCACTCCTGAGAACTTCAGATCCTAGAGCAGACGTATTGAAGGTTTCATCAGGTATCAAGACAGCATGATGTGGAAATCTATCACCAATGGTCCTTACAAGCCAAAGGTTGCAACATCGGGTGGAAATGGTGCTATGATATAGAAGGATGTTGAAGACTATTCTGATAAAGACCTCAAGCGACTAGAGATCAATAGAAAAGCTATGACTGTTCTTATGACTGCCATACCCAACTCCATCATTGTAGGATTTGAGCATTGCTAGTCAGCCAAAGAACTCTTTGATGCTTTGTCTTAGATGTATGCCAGCTCCAATGACTCCAAGAAAGATTCCTTGAAGCAACAGTTTGAAAACTTTACTTATATTGCTGGAGAGACCCTTAGCCAGCAATACTTTAGGTATATGGATCTTATTTCATTACTTCAGTCAGTGGGAGTGACTTTTGAGATGAGATATCTCTCAAAAAAGTTCATGAGTGCACTTCCAAATGAGTGGACTTTCTACTGTGTCTCTATCAAGAGGATGGAGAACTTAAACTCTCTAACAATGACTAAACTATATGGCATCCTTGATGGATACCGTGTTGAGATGGATAACAAGAGAGGCCACCAGGTGAGCAGACCCTCAACCCTTCCTGCTAGCAACGCTTTACTGGTTGCTAAAGGATCAAGAACCCCCAACCTCAGCAGTACCTTACTCCTAGCAGCCATCCTCTTCTTCGGGGCCATACATTACCTTTCCTGAGACTCCAAGGTCTCAACAGGCTCAGTCAAGTCCTTTCCAGGATAGCTATGCCTTTGTCTCAAGAAATAGGCATTCTAGTGATTTTCAGTTCTACTTTGATGATCTGGAATGTTTCAGCCCAGATGATGTTGAGTACATGGATATTGTCCAACAGATGGCTCTGTTAACTTACAGGGCAAAGAAGTTCTTTAAGAGAACTAGAAGGCAATTTCCCCAAAACCCAACTAACAGCAAGTTCGGGTTTGACAAGACAAAGGCTAAATGTTACAACTGTAACCAACTTGGCCACTTTGCTAGGGAATGCAAGGCTCCCAAGTCCAATCCGGGAACCTCTCAAGCCTCCACACATCCCTCCACACCTAAAGCCACCGGGAAGTCAACTGAACAACACACAGCTGCTGTTGCTCAAGAGGTGGACTGGAGCTTCACGGTGCAAGATGTGACTCCTGCTTAAGCATTGATGGCTGGAACTGATGACAGCAAGGTATATGAACATCTCTGTACTCCAGCTTGCATTGCTAAAGTTAAATTGTATCAGGACTATAATATGGAAATTAAATCTGATATTGAGTCTTTGAATATCCTTAAAAGTGATTTTAAAATGGCTGAATTTGACTATAAAATGAAAATTGAAGAGTTGGAGAAAACTGTGTCCTTTTTAAAACATGAACATACCAATTATAAGACTCAAATCAAAGATTTAATCTCCAAATTGAGTGAGGCTCAAGCCCAGCTAGTCACAACTGAGGCACAAGCTAGGAAGCATGCTATATCTGAGCAAAACTTCCAAGCCATTCTTGCATCAACCTCCCACTCAAAAACTTGTTATCAAAACAAAGGTGGGTTGGGAACTAATGAAATTGCTTCACCATATTCTTATGAGTCTATTCGACAACCTAGATGTGGGACTGAAGAGCAAGAGGTTCCAACTGTCGACCCACCACCTCATGAGTTAAAGAGTGATGCAACTATAGAGACCATCACAGGGAAAGATCAGGTAAATCAACCCATTCCCACCAATGATGATCAACTCCTAACCACCAAAGCCAGAAGAAACAGAGCTAAGGCAGCCAGAAAAACTGCCAAGAAAGTGGCTGAATCCAAGCTGAAGATTGACCCAAAACTAAAGGGAGTGTTCATTTCAGCCGGGTTCCAGGTGGTTGGAAATTCTGATCCTGGAAAGGAGTTTAATACCAGCACCCCTGTCCTGCTGAAGGATCAAAAGTCAAAGGAGAAGACTATTGATAAAGACAAAAAGAGCAAGAAACAACAGTCTTCACATCCCACAAAGGTTAACATTGCATGCATAATGTGTGGTCTGCAAAATCATATGGCAAAAGATTGCTACTACAATTCTGCAAGCACACATTATGCAAATAATGTTAAGAATGAAGGAGTCAAGGAAGGATTCACATTTGGACCCTATCACATGGTTCAAGTGATGAGTAAAGGAAAGCTTGTTTCCGAAGCAAAGTTGCTTTCGGAAGAAACTCATTCTTCCGAAGGGAAAATAGCTTCGGAAGATAAGGCTAAGAAAAGTCAAAAGAACAAAAGAGCTCCTTTGAAACCTTCAGAAAAGAAGACTGCTTCGGAAGAAGAGGTGAGGAAAGCTTCTTCCAAGAAGATAGAAGCTTCGGAAGTATGCCATGCTGCCCAAGCTTCATCAAGCTCATCTATATTGATCATCCAAGGGATGGATTGGAAGATCAAACAAGATGCTGGAGGATACATTTCTGGCAGAGGAAGTGTATCCAACGGCAAAGTTAAGAATCGACAAAGTAAACTTTGTCAAACAGCTTGAACACAATCTTTTGAGTGTTTCTCAGTTTTGTAATCAAAAGCGTCAAATGCTTTTCACAGAACATGAGTGCATTATCCTCAAACCTGGGATGACAATTCCTCAGGAATTGGTGCTTCTTAGATCTCCCAGAAAAGGGGATATGTACAAGCTGGATATGAACAATGCTTCCCCATTAGGTGAAGTGTCATGCTTTCTTTCCAAAGCTGATGGTGATGAGTCAACTTTATGGCATAAACGAATGTGTCATGTAAATTTTAAAACCATGAATAAATTGGTTAAAAATAACTTGGTACATGGTTTGCCTAAAAAGGAATTTCTTAGCAAAGATAACTGTGTTGCATGTCTGAAAGGAAAGCAACACAGAGCATCTCATAAATCCAAAATAGTTAACTCTATCACCATTCCATTACACTTATTTCACATGGATCTTTTCGGCCCCACAAGTATAATGAGCATTGGAAGGAAATCATACTGCCTTGTGATTGTTGATGATTTTACTAGATTTACATGGGTATTCTTTTTAAGAACTAAAGATGAAACTGCTGAAACTGCTGAAACCTTAAAATCTTTTATTCTTAAAATAGAAAATCAAATTGATCACTAGGTTAAGATCATAAGAAGTGATCAAGGGACTGAGTTTAAGAATCAAGTTCTTGACTCATTCTGTAACTCAAAAGGGATTGCCAGACAATATAGTGCTCCTAAAACTCCTCAATAAAATGGTGTTGCTGAGAGGAGGAATAGGACACTTATTGAGACTGCTCGAACTATGTTAGCTGATTTAAAGCTGCCTCTAACATTCTGGGCAGAGGCAGTCAGCACTGCATGCTATGTGCAGAACAGAGTTCTTGTTATTAAGCCACATGGAAAGACCCCTTATGAGCTATGGAATAAGAGGCCACCGTTCATTGGCTTTCTTAGGTCCTTTGGCAGCAGGTGTACCATACTTAACACAAGGACAATTTGGCAAAATTTGCTGAAAAGTCGGATGATGCTATCTTTGTTGGATATTCCTCCAACTCTATTGCTTATAGAGTTTAAAACATTAAAAATCAACAATTTGAGGAATCATCAAACATTATTGTTAATGAGAACACTCCTTGTGTTAAGGGGAATGGACCTATCATATCTTTGATTTAGAATTGTTTCCAAACTATTCTAAACCTTCTTGTGAGAATGTTTCAGTTGGAATAGGTACTCAAAGTGATTCTGATGATGACCAACTGTTTGAGTTACCTAGACCTCTTCCAAGTTCTCCAAGAAATGCTAAAAATCAAGCTCCCTCAATTGGAAGATCTGATAGCATATCTATCTCAAGAACCAGTGGATCTTCAACAAGTTGTCAACAAAGTGAGCCTCAAAACTCATCCAGTGACAATGTACAACACCAAGATGATGAAAGCAGCATTTTGAAGGAACAAACACCTATTGATGCTTCTTCACAACCAACTAATATTGATGCTGTCTCTCCTTTATTCAATCAGTCCTCATTGAATGAATGCCAAATGTTCAGGTTCCTGAGCAACACATGTCCAATTTGGATCTATCCATGCAACTGGATGTAATTCCTAGGCTCAGGATCCGTAACACTCACCTAGCTGAGAACATCATTGGAGATGTTTCTGAAGGCGTGAGAATAAGGGGACAGACTTACAATGGGAATGTCTGCTTGTACTCATGCTTCTTATCGCAGATGGAGCCAAAGAAGATAGAAGAAGCCTTGAAAGATAGTAGCTGGATTGAATCAATGCAAGAGGAATTGCTTTAATTCAAAAGACAAAAGGTTTGGAACCTATGTCCTCTACCATCAGGTCAAGTACCAATAGAAACCAAATGGGTATTCAGGAACAAGAGAGATTATAGAGGCCTGATCATCAAGAACAAAGCAAGACTGATAGTTCAAGGGTACACACAAGAAGAGGGAATTGATTACACTGATGTCTTTGCACCTGTTGCAAGACTTGAAGTAGTAAGGATATTTCTTGCTTATGCAGCATCCAAGAACTTTACAGTCTACCAGCTCGATGTCAAGTGCGCTTTTCTATATGGGGATATAGACAGGAAAGTCTATGTGTGCCAGCCTCTAGGATTTGAAGACCCACAGCACGCCACTTATGTGTGCAAATTGGATAAAGCTCTCTATGGGCTGCACCAAGCACCTAGGCTGTGGGACGAGACTTTGTCTCAGTTTCTCCTGAAGAATGTTTACACCAGAGGTACCATTGACAAAACTTTATTTATAAGAAAGTCTAGGAAAGACATTTTGCTCGTGCAAGTTTATGTTGATGACATCATATTTGGTTCATCAAATGACCAAATGTGTAAGGACTTTGAGAGCATTATGAAGAAGAAATTTGAAATGAGTTCTATGAGAAAAATGGACTTTTTCTTGGGAATTCAAGTAAAACAGATGAAAGAAGGGTTCTTTATCAATCAATCTAAGTATGTTCAAGACATCTTAGAAAGATTTGATATGAAAGATTGTAAGCCTGCAAAGACTCCTATACCTAGAAATCACAATCTTTGTCTTGACTCTAAGGGGGAGGATACTGATCAACATTAGTATAGGGCAATCATTGGATATCTGATGTATCTCATAGCAAGTAGACCTGATATCATGTTTGCAACTTGCATTTGTGTAAGATATCAGGCTGCTCCAAAGGTGTCTTATCTAGTTGCTGCCAAGAGAATCCTCAGATATCTCAAAGGAGCACCTAAACTACGTCTCTGGTATCCAAGGAACAATAACTTCAATCTCTATGGATACACTTATGGTGACTATGGTGGCTGCAACATCAACAAGAAATCAACATCAGGAGGATGTCAATTTCTTGGTGGGAGGATAATTTCATGGTAGTACAAGAAGCAATCCTGTGTCTCAACATCTACTACTGAAGCTGAATACATTGCTGCTACTAGTTGCTGTGCTCAGCTGCTGTGGATTCAAAACCAGATGTTAGATTATGGATTCAATTTCATGGAGACTCTTATTCACATTGATAACAAGAGTGCCATTTCTATTACAGAAAATCCAGTCAAGCTCTCCAAGACAAAACACTTTGACATCAGGTACCATTTCATTAGAGATATTCATGAGAAAAACCTGATCAAATTAGTCAAAGTTGATTCAAATGAGCAATATGCTGATTTGTTCACCAAGGCATTTGATGAACAAAGATTTAAATATCTTATTACAGCTATTGGGATGATAAACATTGATTAGTCTATTTCATTTGAAAAGTCTTTTTAGATTTGTGTTTAGTTCTTGTCAAAACAATTTAAGCCCTGTTACAAAAGGCTTTTCTTCACATTTTTACTAAGTGAGAGTTCTTCTAAAGAGAAATTAACCCTCGGAAGATGTCATACACCTCTTCTAAAGGATAATTCCTCCAAGGCTAATCCTATCTTCCAAAGTGATTTTAGTCAGGGAAGAAGCACTTGATAAGATATCAAATATACTTCTGAAACTTAATAAGCTTATCTTCTCAGAAGGCCTTCTTACTCTCGGAAGTAAGTTGGACATATTTACCTTCGGAAGTAAGTTTTGTCTCGGAAGAAGATTACCTTCGGAAAAGCTCTTACTCTCGGAAGAAAGCTTTATTGTGTAACGGAAAACTTTTGGGCCCCACTCTGAAAAAGGCAAAGATTTTGTTAATGATGTCAGAATATTTTAAATGGATTTAACCAAAACAAACACTTAGAATATTTTTGGTGCAACTAATGAAGAATTTCTGAAGGCAAAAGGTGAACTTCCGAAGGTTAAGGCTGAAAGAGCTTCTGAAGAGGAACTCAACTTCCGAAGACAAAGTCTTCCTTCTTCCGAAGTTCAACACTTAGAAGAGTTCAAGACAAAGACTTTCGAAGTATGAAGTTCAGAAGTTTATCAAGCCTCGGAAGAAGTAGACTATTCTGAAGTATAAGTGGCTTCAGAAGAACTTGTTCTTCCGAAGCCAGTTAACCTTCGGAAGAACCTACTATGAACTAGTGGACATAAGTATGGTCTTTCTGACAAATCCGCTGCAACCTCTGATACACTGCATGACGCTTTCCCAGTCCCATGTAGTTGACCATACTTTATTCCACTGTTCATTCCTTATCAGTTAGTACAGTTACCAACTTTAGTAGGTGACAAAAGGTAAGTCATGGACATGTCATGACTACCAAATCTTAGATAATATTTTATCTAAGATACCTTACTTTTAGCAATGTAGTATTTGCTTTAGACATAAGTTTCGAGCTGGTATCAAAGTATAACCGGTTGTAGATAGTAGTATATATAGTTTCTCATTGTAACTATGTAAACATGCTTGTAAGAGTCTTGTAACTTTATGTTGAGAAGTAATATATACAAGTATCTTGAAAATTATCTTCCTGCGTTTTGTTTACTTAGTATATTTTTATCAACTCTTGAGAGATTCCGCTTCATCTAACTGAGTGACTTTATGAGTTCGAGAGACAATACTTGTGTTGAGTTATAGAAACTGATCATGCAATGGTACTATATGACTTTAATTTTTAACACCACCACCTGCATATTGAAATTTAAAAAATAAAAATATTTCATCACGGACGTGATTAGTGTTACAATTTATTTTCATAAAACATAAAGCCTTTACCTTTTGAGTTGTATATTATGCCTAAATTGTATCACATATATGAGGATTGAAGGACGTTGGAATGGATTTATTTTTTTACCATTCAAATAAATTTATTTAAGTTTACCTCTATCCAGCTACATTATAATCCATAATTAGTGTCTCACTCGTAATAAAGTAATATAAATTATGATTATTGATTAGAACAAATGACAATGAGAAATATAAAATCATGCCAAAATAAGTTTTCTCTATAGAACATAGGTTTACACTAAATGGTACATATAAATTTAGTAATATGATGCATTCATCTTAAAATACCAAAGAAATTATGTAACACATGTCTAGTAAAGAATTACCTTAAATAAGATTTATTATAATGATGGTTAAGTATTATTTTTTTTCATTACATTACATAATATGAAAAAAGCAACGGCATGAACAAGAAAGTTTGCTTTTTTTGATTTTGGCCACAAGCATTTTTATATATTTATGAAAAAAACAATGACATGAATAGGAAAGTTTGTTTTTTCTGATTTTGGCCACAAGCATTTTTTATATTTATGGTGTATAAAAGTAAATTGCATATGATACAAACAAGAGTTGCAGTCACCTACCACCACCCTTCCTCTCCTTTCAGCCTTCATTTACCCCCACTCATCTTGCAGCCGAAGCCCCTCCGTAGTCGTAACCAATGTTTTCAGAACCGGATCGGACAGTGAACCGGACGTCTTACTTGTTCACTAGTTGGACCGGTTCAACCGGTCAAACCGGGTATAAGAACCGCATAAAATTATAATTATATTATTAATAAATATGTAAAGTTTACTAAAAATAAAAATATATATATGAAAAACCGGTTCTATCGATCCAAACCTTGGTTCAAGCGGTTCGCCGGTCCGACCACTAGTTCAATGCCATAACGGTTTTAAGCACCAAACTGGACCGGATTAGAGTCCGGTTCCTGGTCCAACCGGTGGGACTGGCTGCTCCGATTCGGTTTTCAAAACAATGGCCGTAACCACTCCTCTGTCGTGTGACGGTGGACGGGTGGCTCTCACGATAGCTGTGTGGCGTCATCGCCGTTTCAGGCGTTGTGATGGCGCTGATGGCCATGGTGGTGGTGTTACAGGGGGTATGTAGAGGATGTAGGTCTCGGGCGGTGGCCAGTGGCCGTCCTTTTTTGCTTGACCGGCGTGACAGTTGCGGTGGCCTCGATTTTAGCTCCAATTTGGTCTCCCTGTTTTTGTTGTGGACGAAGACGGTCCTTGTGGTGATTTCATTTTGGTCGGTTGCATGTTGGTGTGCGATCTTTGTTTGAGGTTTCCCCAACCTCAGATCCGATCGTAGCTGTGGAGGTTGTCAATGAGGTTGGCCTGATTTCAGCTCCGATTTGGTCCCCTCGTTTCTGTTGTCGACGACGATGGTCCCGATGGTGATGTCGGTTTGGCTGGTTGCATGTCGGTGTGTGATCTTTGTTTGAGGTTGCCCCGACCTCAGATCTGATTTGATTTTATGTGTGGCGGTGCCGGTCTCTGTCGTTTAAGGTGCTGTCGACTGCACATTCTATTTTCGATCTGGTTTGATTTGGTTTTTAGGCTCTAGATATCGATGGTGCTTTGGTCATTTCTTGCTGTCGATGATGCTAGGATTATGTTTACCTAAAACTTTCTTGCCGTCGATGATGCTGAGCCTAGGACTCGACTTACCCTGTTATTATAACGCACAACGCGCGTTGTGATGAAACCCTAGTTATTATAGTTAACAAGCAATGGTTTATTAAGTTTATATTTTCTTTAAGCTGATGGAATACATAACCACTTATTGTCGTTTGTAACATTAGATTAATACTAGTGGATAATGGAAATTTGTGACAAATAACAAAACAAACAAAGCTATATAAATAAATATACCAAAGTAATAACAAAAAAGCGTTGATCCAATAAATGAATTTTGAAAAAAATGTAAATAATTCAATGAAACATGAGACAAAAAAATAACATTTCCACTAAACATATGGCGACACGATACTCTCAAAGAAGACGATTCCCTTAAAATGACGTAAAGCATTCATTGAGAAGTATGTATCGATGCATCTAATTGTCATTTGAATCTCGTAAGCCTATCCTCATTCCATTGTAACCAATAAATTCCTCCAACTCATCACAGGCCTAATCAGTCAATGAATAATGACGAACTCTAGGAAAGTTAGAAACATTCAGCCAAACTTCATCTTGTAGTTTCAAAAGGTCAACACTAAGAGTAGGAAGTCCATTGCTAAGAAACAACAATGGTTATCTTTTACAACCATTAGATGTCCTTGGCAAAACGTGTTTCGAGGATATTAAGGAAAACGTATCGTTGTGCACATCGAATGAAATAACCACCTAAAAATCACCATTCCATGGTTCCTTTATGATGAAGAACAAAAATATGAGGTAAGTTATACACATATACATTAAATGGTTATGAAAGTTAAAAAAGATGAGGTAAGTGGATAAATTTTCGAGTAAATTAATTGTTCTCTAATCATGATTTCAAAGTTCCATATTGTTTATAAAATTAAGCAATATGATGTTAGAGGATACATCACATTACACCCAGATTTTTAACGTAAATCAGAAAATAGATTGAAGAAACAATGAGACGTACCTGACGGAGGGTCATAAGAAGAAGTCCCCTTGATCAATTTCAATAAATCTTGATTGATGAACAAATGCTTATGATATGTTATAATGAGTTATATAGGGGAATTATTTTTGAACGTGATTTGTAAAATCTAACCTAATAAAGGAAAATAAGTTTTATCATTTATCGTCTTCTCACACCCATTTTATCATGTGTCGCTATCTAAGCAGGTCAACCATTTGATGATAACATTAAATGTTAATTATATTATTTATATATTTTTCAATTATAAAACAAATTTTTTAATAAATTAAATGTAAGGCCCCGTTCCCGGGACCCTCACAGTTGGACAATCATCGCTCATAAAATATAAAACATACATTAACATTTACTAAACTTCGCAGCGGAAATAATTTTAACAAACCATTTCGTATATTAATGACCACTTTTGCAAAAGAATACAATATCGTTTAATCATTTACAAAATATCATTCGTTTGCATTACATCACAAAAGCATCGTTTATCACAAAATGGATGCCATCCAAAACAAGCTCACTCCATCTTGTCCACCTTCTAGTTGCAGGAACTCCCTCTCCACCTTGTCCAACTCTCTATGAGGACAAAACTCCTCAATCACCAACTTCTTCAGCTCACTCCATCTCATCCTACCAATTGCCCTACTACCCTCGGCTTGGACGATATTGTCCCACCAACACAGAGCCGAGTCCACAAACGAATGAGTAGCAAACTTCACCTTCTGATCTTTCCGGCACTCGCTGATATCAAGATCAGCCTCCATTTCTCTCACCCACCGATGAGCAGCAGCAGCAGTGCCATTACAATCAAAAGTCGGGGGCTTGCATCTTAGAAATACCGCATAGTTACAGCCTCGTGCTGCCTCGTGCATAGGCTCTTCTTCTTCCTCATCACTAGAGACAACCGTCTTAGTCTCCGGTTGCTCCCTCTCCCCCGAGGACCTATTCCTCTCTTTCCTCTCACCTTCTCTTACAGCTTTGATCACTTCGGTCACCACAGACGGTAGGATCGTCTGCATGACCTGGTGAACCTCTTCCACCTCCGCCTCCTTCACTGAGGCCCTTAAGTTAGCACTCTCATCACCACTCTCCGGATGAGGGGTCTCGGGTTCTTCATGAGCTGTCTCCTCAGCTCTAGCCTTCCCTCTCATGCAGCACCTCGTCCACCACGGCCTCCACCTCATGAAGCCTTAGAAGATCTACCTCCAGCCATCCTCTAACTCACTATAAGATTCAAACACCAACACGGTCATTCAAGGTAATAACTCAGTTTATGTAAAGTACAGTAAGTCCCTAATTACAGTGGCCAGTTGTGATTAGCCACTTACTTTACTCTTCATACCCTAAGCATTTCCTATCCTGACTACATCAGTATCTAAATCTACTAAAAGCACATAAATCACATAACATGCGCACATAATACCGGTTAACATTAAGAAAATACCTGATGATACGTAGCTACTCGGACTGGCATCCTTCCATTTTGTCCCATTCTCAGTTTAAGTTTAGGTTTCTTTTGAAAATATTTACCCATTTCTCTTAAACTTTGGCTCTGATACCAACTTGTAAGGCCCCGTTCCCGGGACGCGCACAATTGGACAATCATCGCTCATAAAATATAAAACATACATTAACATTTACTAAACTTTACAACGGAAATAATTTTAACAAACCATTTCGTATATTAATGACCACTTGCAAACGAATACAACATCGTTTAATCATTTACAAAATATCATTCTTTTACAATACATCACAAAAGCATCGCTTATCACAAAATGGATGCCATCCAAAACAAGCCAAGTAGCTGACCCCATGCCATCCTCAGCAACATTACCTGCCAACTGGAAAACACATAAAAGTCAGCGTTGCTGAGTGACTTCTAGTTTTATAAAAATATATTACCTTTCATACGTTAAAACTTTCCTTACTTTCGCACGTGATCACACATCGTACATACATCAAGGTAATAACATTCATTATCTTTGTTATAGCACGTATTCGTTCATTTCGTTCATATCGCACGTTTCGTACTTATCGCACTTTTCGTACTTTTCTTTTCTTTCACTTTAATCCAGATCCTGTCATATGCTTAACCCCCCTCTTAGGCACCAAGCCATCTTTTCTAGGGTTAAGCGACAAGGATCCCATATCGCACGTATCGCACATATGGAGTAGTCACATAGACTAACTCCCCCTGTGTGTGAACCCTCATGGGTTAGCCAAAATCGCATGCTATAAATTACACACAGTTGAGCTAACAACTCCCATGGAGTTGTGAACCTCCTTCTTTGCTTGCAACACTTTTATTCATTCATTCGTTATGTTCCACTTTCATTATCTTAAATCTTTCGCTTCGTTAAGATAATACTTTACGTTTAATAACATAATCGTACCACGTAAAGCCATGTAACAATACGTAATAAGGAACATAATATAAGCATATCAAGACATGCATAACATCATCACCCATAATCATAACATCACACATAATCACACATCATCATACATTCCCCTTCCCGGGAACATCCCAAGTCATAACCTAAAACTTTCTTCTTCCCAAAATTTCAGAAAATATTCTAAGTCTTAGGCGCATGGGCACTATGCAAGCGTATGGCTTTTCAGACGCATGGGAACACTTAGGCGCATGGGAAACTTTCAGGCGCATGAGCACTATACGGGTGCATGACCAACACTTAACTATTTCAGGCAACATTCTAGGCGCATGAGTACTATGCAGGCGCATGAGCCTGACTTAGGCGCATGGGCACTCTGGGCGCATGGGCACTATTGGGACGCATGAACCTTAGGCGTCTGGGAACACTTAGGCAAATTGGCACCTTTTCAGGCGCATGGGTACTATTTGGGTGCATGACTATCAGGCGCATGGGGACATTTTAGGCGCATGGGCCACTATTCAGGCGCATGGCCAACTAACTTAACTTACAATCATCATTTCAGTTCCCAAATCACACCCGAATATGTTCTAAGCTTAGTTCTAACATTCTAAGCAACATAAACACATATTTAACATAATCATAACATCATAAACACCCAAATCATACCCCACCCACATACACATTCGAACATACATACGGGTATACATACCCACTTAATGAAAACATTCACACATGCATTTCCAGCCCTAAAATCAGTTAAAACATGTAAAAAAATGGTTCTAGAACTCACCTCTTGCAACTTTTGGGCAAGACTTCTCTCAAACCCATATGCTATGAGTTCAACCACCTAAAACCCACCAACACACACTCACCCGAACACACACAAACACATAAGCATAAAGCCAAGGCTATACACAGCCAAGATTACTTAAAAACATGAATTCTTACCTTAAATTCAGATTCTTCTTCTTCTTCTTCAAAAACCCGCAACTTCAGCTCTTTCTCTCTCTAAAAATCCGATTAAAAGAAGTGTGCAAAAAGGGTGTGGGCGGCCATCACCTTTTGTACAAATATTATAATAAATTTTGTACTTTTCACACTTTTAACCCCTCAAATTGGGTTTTATTGCATTTCTTTCTTTTATTTCCTTTTCTTTAAATTTCCGGGTGTTACAAGTGTACCCCCCCTTATATAGGTTTCGTCTCCAAAACCTTTTATTCCTCAAATAGACATGGTTAATGTTGTCTCATCTCTTCTTCAGTCTCCCACGTAGACTCGGATCCCTTTCGGTGTTTCCACTGTACACGCACCAGGGGAACCACTTCATTCCGTAATCTCTTCTCTTTTCTATCAATGATTGCCACTAGTTACTTCACATAATTGAGCCATTCATCTACTTCGATATCCTCCAGTGGTACAACCATGTCTTCATCGGCTAAACACTTCCTCAAATAAGATACATGAAATGTCGGATGAATTCCACTTAACTCATCGGGTAACTCTAACCTATAGGTCACCTCTCCTACTCGAGCAATGATTCGGAAAGGCCCTATGTATCTCGGGCTCAACTTTCCCCGCTTTCTAAACCGAATGATACCCTTCCAAGGTGAGACCTTTAACATAACTCTATCACCCACCTGGAACTCAATCAGTCTACGCCTTTTGTCGGCATACGACTTTTGCCTATCTTTGGCTGCCTTCATAAAGGCTTTGATCCTTTCTAGCTTCTCAGTCGTAGCCTCGATCACTTCAATGCTCCCCAACTCCTTCTGAATGATATGACCCCAACAAACGGGTGTTCTACATCTCCTACCATATAGCATCTCAAAAGGGGGCATACCAATACTGGCATGATAACTATTATTGTACGAGAATTCAGCTAACGGTAAGTGGTCATCCCAACTTCCTCCAAAATCAATGACGCATGCCCGAAGCATATCCTCTAGCATCTGAATGGTTCTCTCCGACTAACCATCCGTCTGTGGATGATAAGCCATGCTAATGTGTAACCTCGTCCCCATCGCATCATGAAATCTCTTCCAGAACTTGGATGTAAACCGGGTGTCACGATCAGAAACAATAGACACCGGTACACCATGACGAGCTACAATCTCTTTGATGAATAGATCCGCTAATCTCTCGGATGAATATGTCTCACGGATCGGTGGAAAGTGAGCACTCTTCGTCAGACGGTCCACAATCACCCATATGGCATCATACCCCTTTCGCGGTATGCGGTAGCTTCGTAATGAAGTCCATGGTGATATGCTCCCACTTCCACTCGGGTATATCCAAAGGTTGGATCTTCCCATACGGCTTCTGATGCTTTGCCTTTACTTGCAAGCAAGTAAGGCACTTACTCACATACTCTGCTACGTCGCGCTTCATACCCGGCCACCAATAATCTTTCTTCATATCCTGATACATCTTTGTGGCACCAGGATGGATAGAGTATCGAGTCTTATGTGATTCTTCCATGATCTTCCCATGTAAATCCCCATAACGAGGAATCCAAATTCATCCGAATCGGGTCCTAACACCAAGAGTGTTTTCACCCAACTCCGCGACTAGACCTCTTATCCTTTCGGAGTTAAGGCGATCTTCTTTTAACGCCTCTTCTTGAAACTCCTTGACCTGCTTCATCACGTCAGAGGTCATAACCATCTGATAAGCCTTCACCCGAATTGGTTCAGGCCTCTCCTTTCGGCTAAGGGCATCCGCCACTACGTTGGCTTTGCCCGGGCGATAATGGATCTCGCAATCATAATCTTTTATAAGCTCCAACCATCTCCTTTGCCTCATATTTAAATCTTTCCGCTCGAAGAAGTACTTCAAGCTCTTGTGGTCAGTGAAGATGGTGCACTTAGTCCCATACAGGTAGTGCCTCCAAATCTTTAGTGCAAAGACCATAGCTGCTAGCTCCAAATCATGAGTAGGGTAATTGATCTCATGAACTTTTAATTATCGGGATGTGTAAGCTATAACCTTTTCTCACTGCATTAGTACGCAACCCAACCCCGAGTAAGAAGCATCTGAATAAACCACCAAATCCTCGCTTCCTTCGGGTAACGACAGAGCAGGAGCTTGAGTCAACCTCACCTTTAACTCTTCAAAAGCCTTCTCTTGCTCTTGTTCCCATACAAACTTTACATCTTTACGGGTCAACTTAGTCAATGGAGAAGCTATCTTAGAGAAGTCTTGGATGAATCTTCTATAATATCCCGCCAATCCCAAGAAACTACGGATCTCGGATGGCGTCTTTGAAGACTTCCATTGCATCATCGCCTCTACCTTTGCCGGGTCTACCATAATCCCCTCGGGATTCACCACGTGGCCCAAGAACTGAACTTTGCACAACCAGAACGCGCACTTGGAGAACTTAGCATACAACTTCTCCCTTCTAAGCGTCCTTAACACTTCCCGAATGTGATTAGCATGCTCTTCCTCGCTCTTCGAATAAATCAGTATATCATCGATGAAAACAATCACTGATTTATCCAACATCGGCCAACATACTCGATTCATCAAGTCCATAAAAGCAGCTGGCGTGTTAGTCAAACCAAAAGACATAACGAGAAACTCGTAGTGTCCATAACACGCGCGAAAAGCTGTATTAGGAATATCTTGCTCCTTCACCTTCAACTGATGGTTACCAGATCGAAGGTCTATCCTCGAGAACCAACTGGCACCTTGGAGCTAATCAAACAAGTCGTCAATTCTCGGCAACGGATACAGATTCTTCACTATCAATTTATTTAAATCACGGTAGTCAATACACATCCTCATACTACCATCCTTTTCTTTACAAATAATACCGGAGCACCCCAAGGAGAGATACTCGGTCTAATGAACCCCTTATCAAGCAACTCTTGCAGTTGTTCCATCAATTCCTTCATCTCAGAGGGGGCTAACCGATATGGCGCCTTAGCAACAGGTTGGGCACCGGGTATCAAGACAATCTGGAATATGATCTCACGGTCCGGTGGCACACCTGGTAAGTCCTTTGGGAACACGTCTAGGAACTCACACACAACCGGTACATCAGACAGTTGTGGTGTTAGTGTATCTACATCCTTCACGTAGGCCAGGTAGGCACTACATCCACGCCTCATGAACTTTCCCGCCACCGCCATCGAAATCACCTTCGGAATCGTAGTGACTCGGTCACCGTAGATCGTCACTGAACTCCCGTCAGGCGCTTTCAATTTAATCATCTTTTTGCGACATACAATATTCGCCTCGTAGTCCGCTAACCAATCCATTCCTAAGACTACATCAAACCCGCCTAAGGTCATCACAAATAGTCTAGTAGGAAACTTATGACCTTCTAATTCTATGTCACAGCCTTCTATCATCTCAGAAATCCTGGTAGACTTACCTATGGCAGTTTCTACATCAAAGGGCTTATCAATACTCCTACTACTAACAGGCAAATTAGCACAGAAAGCAGCAGAAATAAAACTCTTACTAGCACCAGAATCAAATAACACAGAAGCAAGAGTTTGGTTTACTAGAAACGTTCCTGACACAACATCGGGGTCCGTCCTAGCCTCCTCCTGGGTCATCGTGAATGCTTTGGCGCTCACCCTATGCCCTTCAGTCCCGGTCTTCTTCTTCCCCCCGGAACTCTCAGCCCTCGGCTTTTTTGCAATCCCTGCTCAGATAGCCCTCTTCATTGCAGTTATAACACCTTATAGCCCCACATTCTCTTGCCATGTGACCGGGCTTCCCACATTTGAAGCAGACATTTACTTCCCACTTACACTCTCCAAATGCTCCTTCCCGCACTTACCACATCTCTTCGGCCCCGCACGGGGCGTAGTTACATGTCGGTCATCCACTCGTGCAATCTTGTTGTTTGGAGTGGCACCCCCACGTCCAAACCGCTTACCATTCCAGTTCCAGTCACCACCACCTTTCTTACTCACCTCAGCTACCACCACCTCCCTCTTATCATACAACCTCCCTGCCAGATCCACCACCGACCTAAACGTACTCGGCCGGGCGGCAATCATGTGCCTGCGAATATCCGCCGGCAAGCCTTGGATGTATCTCTTGATCTTTCGTGACAGGGGCGTCACCTGATCTGGCACCAGTCGTGCCATCTCATTGAACTTAGTGGTGTATTGTTGATATGTTATTGTTCCCGCTTCTAGTTGCAGGAACTCCCTCTCCACCTTGTCCAACTCTTTATGAGGACAAACCTCCTCAATCATCAACTTCTTCAGCTCACTCCATCTCATCCTACCAATTGCCCTACTACCCTCGGCTTGGACGATATTGTCCCACCAACACAGAGTCGAGTCCACAAACGAATGAGTAGCAAACTTCACCTTCTGATCTTTCCGGCACTCGCTGATATCAAGATCAGCCTCCATTTCTCTCACCCACCGGTGAGCAGCAGCAGCAGTGCCATTACCATCAAAAGTCGGGGGCTTGCATCTTAAAAATGCCCCATAGTTACAGCCTCATGCTGCCTCGTGCACAGGCTCTTCTTCTTCCTCATCACTAGAGACAACCGTCTTAGTCTCCGGTTGCTCCCTCTCCCCCGAGGACCTATTCCTCTCTTTCCTCTCACCTTCTCTTACAGCTTTGATCACTTCGGTCACCACAGACGGTAGGATCGTCTGCATGACCTGGTGAACCTCTTCCACCTCCGCCTCCTTCACTGAGGCCCTTAAGTTAGCACTCTCATCACCACTCTCCGGATGAGGGGTCTCGGGTTCTTCATGAGCTGTCTCCTCAGCTCTAGCCTTCCCTCTCATGCAGCACCTCGTCCACCACGGCCTCCACCTCATGAAGCCTTAGAAGATCTACCTCCAGCCATCCTCTAACTCACTATAAGATTCAAACACCAACACGGTCATTCAAGGTAATAACTCAGTTTATGTCAAGTATAGTAAGTCCCTAATTACAGTGGCCAGTTGTGATTAGCCACTTACTTTACTCTTCATACCCTAAGCATTTCCTATCCTGACTACATCAGTATCTAAATCTACTAAAAGCACATAAATCACATAACATGCGCACATAATACCGGTTAACATTAATAAAATACCCGATGACACGTAGCTACTCGGACTGGCATCCTTCCATTTTGTCCCATTCTCAGTTTAAGTTTAGGTTTCTTTTGAAAATATTTACCCATTTCTCTTAAACTTTGGCTCTGATACCAACTTGTAAGGCTCCGTTCCCGGGACGCTCACAATTGGACAATCATCGCTCATAAAATATAAAACATACATTAACATTTACTAAACTTTGCAGTGGAAATAGTTTTAACAAACCATTTCGTATATTAATGACCACTTTGCAAAAGAATACAACATCGTTTAATCATTTACAAAATATCATTCGTTTACATTACATCACAAAAGCATCGTTTATCACAAAATGGATGCCATCCAAAACAAGCCAAGTAGCTGACCCCGTGCCATCCTCAGCAACATTACCTGCCAACTGAAAAACACATAAAAGTCAGCGTTGCTGAGTGAGTTCTAGTTTTATAAAAATATATTACCTTTCATACGTTAAAACTTTCCTTACTTTCGCACGTGATCACACATCGTACATACATCAAGGTAATAACTATCATTATCTTCGTTATCGCACGTATTCGTTCATTTCGTTCATATCGTACGTTTCGTACTTATCACACTTTTTGTACTTTTCTTTTCTTTCACTTTAATCCAGATCCTGTCATATGCTTAACCCCCCTCTTAGGCACCAAGCCATCTTATCTAGGGTTAAGCGACAAGGATCCCATATCGCACGTATCGCACATATGGAGTAGTCACATAGACTAACTCCCCCTATGTGTGAACCCTATGGGTTAGCCAAAATCGCACGCTATAAAGTACACACAGTTGAGCTAACAACTCCCATGGAGTTGTGAACCTCCTTCTTTGCTTGCAAGACTTTCATTCATTCATTCATTATGTTCCACTTTCATTATCTTAAATCTTTCGCTTCGTTAAGATAATTCTTTACGTTTAATAACATAATCGCACCACGTAAAGCCATGTAACAATACGTAATAAGGAACATAATATAAACATATCAAGACATGCATAACATCATCACCCATAATCATGTAACATCACACATAATCACACATCATCATGCATTCCCCCTCCCGGGAACATCCCAAGTCATAACCTAAAATTTTCTTCTTCCCAAAATTTCAGAAAATATTCTAAGTCTTAGGCGCATGGGCACTATGTAGGCGCATGGCCTTTCAGGCGCATGGGAACACTTAGGCGCATGGGAAACTTTCAGGCGCATGAGAACTATACGGGTGCATGACCAACACTTAACTATTTCAGGCAACATTCTAGGCGCATGAGTACTATGCAGGCGCATGAGCCTGACTTAGGCGCATGGGCACTCTGGGCGCATGGGCACTATTGGGACGCATGAACCTTAGGCGTCTGGGAACACTTAGGTAAATTGGCACCTTTTCAGGCGCATGGGTACTATTTGGGTGCATGACTATCAGGCGCATGGGGACATTTTAGGCGCATGGGCCACTATTCAGGCGCATGGCCAACTAACTTAACTTACAATCATCATTTCAGTCCCCAAATCACATCCGAATATGTTCTAAGCCTAGTTCTAACATTCTAAGCAACATAAACACATATTTAACATAATCATAACATCATAAACACCCAAATCATACCCCGCCCACATACACATTCGAACATACATACGGGTATACATACCCACTTAATGAAAACATTCACACATGCATTTCCAGCCCCAAAATCAGTTAAGACATGTAAAAAGATGGTTCTAGAACTCACCTCTTGCAACTTTCGGGCAAGACTTCTCTCAAACCCGTATGCTATGAGTTCAACCACCTAAAACCCACCAAAACACACTCACCCGAACACACACAAACACATAAGCATAAAGCCGAGGCTATACACAACCAAGATTACTTAAAAACATGAATTCTTACCTTAAATTCAGATTCTTCTTCTTCTTCTTCAAAAACCCGCAACTTCAGCTCTTTCTCTCTCTAAAAATTCGATGAAAAGAAGTGTGCAAAAAGGGTGTGGGCGGCCATCACCTTTTGTACAAATATTATACTAAATTTTATACTTTGCACACTTTTAACCCCTCAAATTGCGTTTTATTGCATTTCTTTCTTTTATTTCCTTTTCTTTAAATTTCCGGGTGTTACATTAAAAACATGTTTACTTTATTAGAAAAATGTAATATTTTTAAAAACAAAGTTTTGTGAAATATGAAGGTTGTTAATACAAACAACTTTAAAAAAGGATATTTTTTAAAAAACAATATTTTAAAAAACTCTAGAGTGTTTAAGAAACCTATTTTTCTAAAAGCGAAAGTTTTCAATGACAAAATATTGAAAAATTGTTGTTATGATTAAATTACCTAAAATAGTTAATTATGCGTGATTTTAATTGTATTTTATCTTAAAAGTTATTTTATAATTTTTAAAAATAAATTAGTACGTGTTAGTTTAATATTTTTATTCAACTTGTGGAGTAAACAGGTTTCTAAACTAGTTATTATGAAATCAGAAAACATTATTTATGATTAGGAATTAGGAAACTTGTTTTTTTGTTAAATCAATATTTAGGAATGTTTTTTTATTTATATATCGTTTAATTATGCATTAAAATATGATATTAAATTATGTACACTTCCATAATCAAATAAAGAATGTTTGAATTAAATAGTATGTCATGTAGTTATGTAAATATGTTCAAAAAAATCGGTTTGCAAACCTATTCGTGTTAAAAAACCGGAACCGGTTTTGGCCCAAACCGATTTCAACCCAGCCCAACCCGCCGGTTTGTAGGCGGTTCCTAAATCTTCTGTTCTAAACCGGTTTCTAAACCAGTCCGGTTTCAAATTGGTCCCTAAACCGGTCCCAAACCGGTTCACAACTCGGTAGCCCAAACCAGTTTTCAAACCTGTTTTAAAAATATAGCCGTTGGGTAACGGCTATATAGCCGTTTTTTGCCCCTTTTTGACCATTTTTGATGTTTTTTTACCATTATACCCCTAATATGTTAGTATATATATTTATTGGATGCTTTGGTTGAATCACAGCAACTTAAAATGCTCTATACTCTCAAAAATCGCAAAAACGCTCAATACTTTCGTTCTCTTAGGAAAAACTATCTCAAAACTCTCTCAAATGGCTTCGTCAAGTGCTTAATCATCCATTGGTTGTGATGCGTCTTCAAGCAACATGGTGGTAGCAATCCTTCCTACGAATAGGAACCCCGAAATGTGGTGCAATTATGATTTATGTCAAATAGCTAGCGGTCCGAATAAGGCTCGTTGCAAGTTTTGCCATAAGTTTTTCAAAAAAGATACAAACACAACGTTGAAAAACCACATTTCAAATAAATATTGTAAGGCGTTGAAAGGTGAACCGTCTCAAGGTAAAGCTTCAATGACAAACGAAGAAAATGTTTGGGCGTATAACGTTGATGCGGTTCGGGAGCAAATGGCGCATTTTGTAATTCAAGAAAGCTTGCAATTCAAACATTTCGACAACGCCCTTTGACTCCACTCATTCAATGAACTCTCCAACCACGTTACACCAATATAAGGGGCTGTTTGATTTGCTTCCGACCCGGTCAAAATGTCTGACCCACTAACCCGATCAGACATTTTGTCCGGTCAACGTGTTTGATTATCATCTTTTCGCATCTGACCTGGTCCGACACCACTGACCCATGCTTATTTTTCCCCTTACCCAGTCAGTTTTGGAACAACCTCTTACCCGGTCACCACCTTCTGACCGAATAAGAGAAATCAAACAACCCCTAAGTTGTGCTACTCTACGAAGAGATTGTTTAAAACTATGGAAAAAAGCTAAAAATGAATTAGTATCTTATTTTGAAAATTTACAAACCGGTGTTAACTTAACTAGTGATGTTTGGTCGACTCCTCAAGGTTCACTGGACTCGTACATTTGTGTCACCCCCATTGGGTTGAACCTAATTCGTGGCAAATGATGAAACATACGATTGCGTTTGAATTGTTTGATTATCCTCACACCGGCCAAAACATTTTTTATCTTATTGATAAAGTTATTAAAATGTATAAATTAGAAAACAAAATATTTTCTATATCTTTTGATAATGCATCAAATAACACGCTTGCGATAGATTATTTGATATTAAAATATAAACCAATGTGTGAGGGTGTGTTTTTTCATAGTCGATGTGCTGCGCACATCATAAACTTAGCCATTCAAGACGGTTTAAAAACGATTGAAACAGTGAAGGATGGTTTTAAAAGAATGTTACGTGACATTTTTAGAAATAACCAAAGATATAGTATGTAAGGTTCTATATAAGGCTGATGCATCCAAAACATCCAATAACATCCAAAAGTCTATCCTGCATGCATGCACAAAGTGCTAAGTAGAAATGCTTCGGAAGTTTTACACCAGCACTAGAAAATACTCTAAGTGTAAAATCTTCTGAAGCCAAGACCAATATCTTCCGAAGATTAAAGTGAAGTCTTCCGAAGCTTTAAGGACAAAGTCTTCCAAAGCCAAGAAGTGAAGACAGATTATCTTCTGAAGACTTTTGAAGACATGCTTTTATTTGATGTACTTTACTATAAAGCTGGATCACTTTTCGCTGCAACTCTATTGACTCACCAACTTCCACAAGTTGGTGAAAAGGTCCATGCTTTTGGTAACTATACATTGAGGTCTTGAGTCTTTTACTTTCTACTTTATGTACTTTTATCCTTTTTGTAATATATTAGGATGTGAGCTATGGCATGTCATAGTCACTAGTCAAAAGGTAATCTGCCTTTTGACTCTACTTTGATTTTGTTGTTGTCTAGATCAAGTAGCCAGCTGGCCTTTAAAGTATGGCCAGCTGTAGGATGTAGTATAAGTATCTCAGGTCTTTGTAACTTAACTTATGCTTGTATACTTGTGAAAGAACTTGAGAGCAATATACAACATCCTTGAAAACCAAACACTTGTGTTGTTTCTGTTCTTGTTCTTTCTCATATTTGCTAGTGTTCTAAGTGTCAATCTTGTGTTACCAGTTCCCTATTTGATCTGTTAAGTGTTCTAAACAGTCTCTCGTTATTGTGTGTTATGTTGTAAGTGACCAGAACTCCCTTAAACGGTCCTACAATTGGTATCAGAGCATTCCAGGCTCTTGATTGTAAGATCTCACCATCTTAAGATCCCTCTCACACACAAAACACTTAACTTCTCAAATGGCAGCTATCACTAAAGCTGATATGGAAACTGGAACCATGACAAAGTCCTAACTGATCACTCCTAAAGACTTTGACACTAGGTGCCAAAGAATGGAAGGTTTCATCAAGTCACAAGACTCCAGGATGTGGAATATGTTGTCTCAAGACCTTACATACCAAGCACCTCTTCAGCTGCTGCTTGAGGTGGTATGATTCCAAAGGTTGTGGCTGATTATTCTGATGAAGACAGGAAGAAAGTTGATATTGATCAGAATGCCATGACAGCCCTTCAAACTGCTCTTCCAAACTCTTTATACAGAGTCTTCAAGAAGTGTAAAACAGCTAAGCAGCTGTGGGATGCATTGAAGCTGATGTATGAAGTGCCAACTGAAGCCAAGGAGAACAAGAAGGATTTCCTGAAGCAGCAGTTTGAGAACTTCACCTTTAAAATAGGTGAGACCATAACTCAACAATACTTCAGGTATGTTGAGATTGTGGACACTCTAATGGATGTTGGAATGACTCTTGTGAATAGGGACATTGTAAGGAAGTTTATGTCATCTCTTCCTAGACAATGGACACATTACTATGTTGTTATCAAGAGGACTGAGAACCTTAAGACTCTTACCCTGGCAGAGTTGTATGGTATTCTTAGTGGATACCAGATGGAGATGAACATGCAAGGTTCATCTGGTAACTCTAGCAATCAACTGAGTTCAGCCCTGCATGTGACTGAAAGGGATAGCATAGAACCTTAACATCATCTTTTATGCTACCCTGACAACTCACAAAAGAGTCCTTTCATCACCTTCCCGGAGACACCAAGATAAAGCTACACTCAAGGAAGCCCATTCCAAAAGACAAGCTCTTCACATGCCTTTGTGTCTTCTGATGAAAGCACAGGCACCTTTCTATTCACCCTTAAAGACCTAGACTGTATCCATCCAGATGATCTGGAGTACATGGAAATAGTCCAGCAAATGGCTCTTCTCACTCATAGAGCCAAGAAGTTCTACAAGAGGACAGGAAGAAAGTTTCCAAGCAATGCAGCCAGTGGAAAGTTTGGGCTTGATAAAAGCAAAGTCAAGTGTTACAACTGTAACCAAATGGGTCACTTTGCAAGGGAGTGTAAGGAACCAAGGAAAAATGGTGGCCAAGCACAAACCAGACCAAACTACACTGAGAAAGTCACCCAGAATGAGAAGCCAAAGCAGCAAGCTGCAGTTGCTGTTGAAGAAGGAGGCTTTGAACGGAGCTTTCAGGTGGAAGATACAAATCCAAACCAAGCATTGATGACTGACCATGATGAAGCAAAGGTATTCGAACATCTCTGTACACCAGAATGTATTGCTAAAGTTAATGGATACAGGTCCTACAACTTAGAGATGAGATCTAATCTTGAGTCCTTGAATATATTAGAATCTGATTTTAAAAGAGCTGAAAATGACTATAAGTTAAAGATAGAGGACTTAGAGAAAACCATTTCAACTCTTAAACATGAGCACACAAATTACAGGACTCAAATCGAAAATCTCATAACTAAGTTGACTGAATGCCAGGCTGAGCTTGTGATCAGCAAAGCCAGGGCAGAAAAATGTGTTCTTGAAGAAGAGACCTTCAAGAACATTATATCCTCATCCTTGCATGCAAAAGTTTGTTATCAAAATAAGCAGGGACTGGGATCTAGTGTGTTAGCTCCTCCACACACAATCTTGTTATGTAAGATCTCCTAGGTGTAGAACTTGTGAAGATGAGCTTCCTCTCATAGACCCCTTGACTGAAGAGGATGAAGAAGAGATAGTGGAGAATGCTACTAAGAGGAGTGAAGAAGAGCATTCTAAGAAGGGTCACTATCCTTCTAAGGAGAGTAAGAAGACTGGGATGACCAAGTCTATGAGAAAGAACTTGATCAGGAAGAGCAAGAGAAAAGCAAAGAAGGCTCAAGAGATCAAGGCCACCTTCAACTCTAAGCAGAAACAAGTTTTTATCTCTGCAGGATTTGAAGTGGTAAAGACTGAAGATACTAACTTGAACTCTAGTAGCAGGAGTTCTAGTTTAGTTTCAACCCATCTCAGCAGCAAGAAGAAGGCTGATCAGTTATGTACCACTGCTACACAACCTGAACCATCCAGCTCCAAAGGAAGTTCTCACCCAAAAGGAACTTCCACTGCATCTGCAAAGATAAAGATGGAGAAGGAAAGTGATCAAGTTCAGCCTTGTTCACAGAAGAAGGCTCTTTGGAATAAGAAGATGGAATGTGTCATGTGTGAGAGTACCTCTCATCTTGCTAAGGATTGTCCTTACAATCCAAAAGGCACCGTCCACATGACGAAGAAAGAGACTTCTAAGAGTTTCAAGATGAAGCAAGCCTCGAAGGAAAATCTTTTTCCTTCGGAAGCTCCAAAATAAAGATGAAGGCAAGTGGAAAATTGCCTTCGGAAGATAATTTGTTCTCGGAAAAAGGGAATACTTCCGAAGCACTGAAGCCTGCTGCAGTGTTAGCAAGATCTTCTGAAGGTTTAGTCATCAAAACTTCCGAAGTCAGCAAAACTTTCGAAGTATTGAAGGTCAAGTCTAAGCTTCCAAAGGTGGTGTGGAAGACAAAGAAAGACCAAGTGACTGAAAGTTCTCCATCAACATCAGCAAAAGATCCTCAAAACATGACTATAGGATCTATTACTGTTGCATTACCTTCAAATTCTTTTGATGAGCCCAAGACCAACAAGGCTTGGGTTTTCAAATGTAACTAACCATCTCTTTTATGCAGGAACAACTAAAGACAAACAGAAACGTATGGATCATTGATAGTGGTTGTTCCAGGCACATGACAGGCAATAGGTCACTACTCCAAAAGTATGAAAAGATTAATGGAGGACCAGTTGCTTTTGGTGGAGATGCTGATGGTTACATTACTAGAAGGGGCAAGGTCATAAATGGTAAGCTCAGCATTGAGAAGGTAAACTTTGTCAAGAAGCTTGGATACAATCTTCTGAGTGTATCTCAATTTTGTGATTAGAGTCATAACATGCTCTTTACTGAGCATGAGTGCATTGTTTTCAAGCTCGGGGTGGTCATTCCTCATGAGCATATCCTGCTCAGAGCCCCCAGGAAAGGGAACATGTACAAGATGGACTTGCAAGAAACATCTCTCTCAGGAGAAGTTTCATGCTTTCTATCTAAAGCAAATAGTGATGAGTCTTTCCTCGGGCATAAAATAATGTGCCATGTAAACTTTAAGAACATGAACAAATTAATTAAGAATGACTTGGTAACTGGAATGCCAAAGAAAGAGTTTACAAGTGATGACCATTGTGTTGCATGCCTGAAAGGGAAGCAACACAATGTATCTCACAAGCCTAAGGAAAGAAACTCCATCACTACCCCCCTACACTTGTTACATATGGATCTCTTTGGCCCCACCAGTGTAATGTGTCTAGGAAGGACCTCTTATTGTTTGGTGATCACAGATGATTTTACAAGATTCACTTGGGTCTTCTTTCTTAGAACTAAGGATGAGACTCCTAAGATTCTAAAGAATTTCATCTTAAAGATTGAGAATCAATGTGATCACAAGGTCAAAACCATAAGATGTGATCAAGGAACTGAATTCAAGAATCAAATCCTTGATACATTTTGTGATGAAAAGGGTATTACAAGACAATATAGTGCTCCCAGGACTCCTCAGCAAAATGGTGTTGCTGAGAGGAGAAACAGGACACTGATTGAAGCTGCAAGAACTATGTTGTCTGACTCTAAATTGCCCATCACCTTCTGGGCAGAGGCAGTCAACACTGCCTGCTATGTGCAAACAGAGTTTTAGCAGTTAAGACACATGGTAAGACTCCTTATGAACTTTGGCACAAAAGGAAACCTTTCATTGGTTTTCTCAGGTCATTTGGATGTCCTTTCACCATCTTGAATACCAAAGATCAAATTGCCAAGTTTGCTGAGAAATCAGATGATGGACACTTTATTGGATACTCTTCTCAAGCCAAGGCTTATAGAGTGTACAATCTCAGAACCAGAGTAGTTGAGGAGTCAGCCAATGTGACTTTCAACGAACACACACCTAGTGTACCTGGTTCTGGTCCTGATTGGCTATTTGATCTTGATTTAGTTACCAACTGTTTTAACAAGTCTTGTGAGAATGTTTCAGGGTCAACAGATATTTTACCAACAGGTGATCCTGATCCAAGATTTGAGCTAAGAAGACCATCAAGTTATACAACTTTAGCTCCAGTTGTAACTAACCCTACAAATGGAGTACCTATCAGCACAACAATGACAAATTCAACTGATACTTCTGAAATGCCTTCAAATTCCAGCTTAGAGGCACAATACTTAGAAGTAGGAACTTCAAATGTAGGAGATAATGGTGGTGGTGATAGTGATCAAGAATTTCTAGATGCTGATAACCATCCCATTGAAGACAACATCAATGATGTCACATACTCATTGGATCAAGTTTCACTTGATAAGTGTGCTGATGTGGTGGGAGAAATCTCAATACCAGATCTAAATTTCTCTAATTTGGATCTGTCTCAGCAACTTGCTGTGATCCCTCAGCTAAGGATCCATAAGTCTCATCCCACCTCAAACATCATTGGAAATGTTGACTCAGGGGTAAAAACAAGAGGACAAACCCATGATGCAAATGTTTGTCTCCACTCTTGTTTCTTATCCCAGATAGAGCCTACGATGATTGATGAGGCTCTGAAGGATGGAAGTTAGGTTGAAGCTATGTAAGAGGAGCTGCTTCAATTCAAAAGGCAAAAGGTTTGGAACCTATGTCCTCTTCCTTATAGGAAGACTACTATAGGAACCAAATGGGTTTGTAGGAATAAGAAGGATGATAGAGGACTTGTCATCAAAAACAAGGCAAGACTAGTTGTTCAAGGGTACACACAAGAAGAAGGAATTGACTACATAGATGTCTTTGCTCCTGTGGCAAGACTGGAAGCTGTTAGGATATTCTTAGCCTTTGCTGCATCTAAGAACTTCAAGGTTTACCAACTTGATGTCAAGTGTGCTTTTCTTTATGGAGTGATTGATGAAGAGGTGTATGTCAAACAACCACATGGGTTTAAAGATCCTGATCATCCTGATTATGTCTGCAAGCTTGATAAAGCTCTTTATGGACTGCACCAAGCACCAAGCACCAAGCACCAAGAAAGTGGTATGAGACTCTATCTCAGTATCTCTGCAAGCATGGATACAGAAAGGGTACTATAGATGGAACTCTCTTCATCAAAGGACAAGGAATTGACTTAATGCTAGTTCAACTATATGTAGATGACATCATCTTTGGGTCAACTAATCCAAGGCTCTGCAAAGACTTTAAGAGGCTGATGAAGAACAAATTTGAAATAAGTGCCATGGGGGAACTCATTTTCTTTCTGGGAATTCAAGTGAAGCAGGTTGAAGATGGCATTTTCATAAGTCAGTCAAAGTATGTTCAGGACATACTTAAGAGGTTCAACATGACTAATTGTAAGGTTGCTAAGACACCCATAGCAAGAAACCACTCCCTTGATCTTGATCTTGAGGGGGAGTGTGTGGATGAACACCTTTACAGGGCTATGATTGGGTCTCTTATGTACCTTACAGCTAGCAGACCTGATATCATGTTTGCTACATGTATTTGTGCATGATATCATGCCAACCCCAAGATGTCTCACCTTATCACTGTCAAGAGAATTTTAAGATATCTCAAAGGTGCCTCAACACTTGGCCTTTGCTATCCAAAGAATTCTGACTTCAATCTGTATGCATATACAGATAGTGACTATGGAGGATGCAATATGACTACAAAGTCTACATCAAGGGGATGTCAGTTCCTTAGTGGAAGGATAGTCTCATGGCAATGCAAGAAGCAATCCTGTGTCTCTGCATCAACTACTGAAGCTGAATACATTGCAGCTGCAAGCTGCTGTGCTCAAGTGCTTTGGATTCAGAATCAAATGCTAGATTATAGATTAAATTTCAAGGAGACTCCTATTCACATAGACAACAACAGTGCTATCTCTATCACAGAGAATCCTGTGCAGCACTCAAGGACAAAACACATCAATATCAGGTATCATTTGATTAGAGAGAATTTTGAGAAGGAGATTAATCTGTTCAAAAACTAGTCAAATGTTAACTATCATCTTCATAAACCCTGGTTTACTTTGGAAGAACAAAAATCTTGTTGAAGATATTCCTTAGATTTTTGAAAAATTTTGATCCTTCGAAAGATATCCATTTACCTTCGGAAGAAATTTAAGTCTTCAAAACAAACAACTACTTGAGAGAATTTACCTTCGGAAGAATATTTCACAAAATCTTCCAAAGCTTAACTTCTTCTCAAAATACTTGTGTGTTTTAAAGAACAATTTTCTTCCGAAACAAATTAACTCTCGGAAGTTTTTATTAAAACTTTCAAGTGTTGATCTCTTCCGAAGCAAAATTTTCAAAACTCTTTGGAATATCTTCCGAAGCCAATTTGGCTTCGGAAGCTTTTCATCAAAACTTCCGAAGAAGAATTACTTTCGGAAAATTTTCGACTTCTAAGAAAACTAACTTTGGGGTAAAAGAAAAACACTTTTTCAGAGGTGGGACCGACATTTGGATTTCAAAGTTTATCCTCTTTCATTAACTTTGTCTGAGATCTATTTCATATATATACCCAACGGTTTCCCCCCTCTTTTCACTCTCTTCTACCTCTGTACCTTGCTAAACCTAAATTCACCCAGAAACCGCCTTTGTTCTTCACTTTCTTCACCTTTAAGCTTTCTAAATGGCCAACCTAAACTGCAGAAACAACCCTGATTTCTCCATGCAGCTTCACAGGCAACACAATCAGGTTGCCCTGTTAAACTCTAAGAAAGATTCTAGTTTCTCAGAGGTTTGCCGTTTTCTGGCTCTATCCAACTATCTCACCTCCCTTAACATTGATCCTGTTCTCTATGAGGATCATTTGCTTGAATTTTGGAAGACCTGTCAAGAGGTCATCATGGATGAGGAGAAGGCACTGTCTGCTACAGTGCAGGGGAGGACAATCTTCATCACTCCAGCCATCATCAACATTTACCTTCAGCTGGATGATGAGGAATGTGAATTGTCCTTTCCCAAAGAAGCTGTTAACCACTCCTTCCAGCAGATGGGCTATGAAGGAGATTTCTCTATCAAGACCTTAAGGAAAGGGAAGGTCTCCTCCCAGTGGAACTACTTACTTTATGTGGTCATCCACAGCTTGTCCAACAAGCATAGGGGTTGGGACCTGATTCCTGAGGATCTCTCTTTCATAGTGCATGGGATGGTTCAAGGGGTCAAGTTCAGGCACTCTCAGTTTGTTTACACAAATTTACTTGCTAACTTGGACTCCTTAAAGTATTATATGTTTCCTAGACATGTTCAACACATTCTTAACTGTGAACTGGGCTCACAGTTAAGGGAAACAGATAATATTCTTAACTTGGGACAGATGAAGCCTGGCATCTTTAAAATTTTGAAGAAGCCAACTATTGGCTTCTCTGGGGTAGAAACAGCCCTTGTCCCTAAAATGTCAGAGCTCATTGCTCAAGGTGACAACCTAGCAACACAAGCTAGTGTTGAACCCACACCTTCTACCTTCCAACCACTAAAACAGCCACAAATCTCCCTCACATGCTAAAAAAGATCCAAACAAACCCCTACACAAGCTATTCAGTCTGTGCAGGCCCTTATATCACTACCCACACAGGAAGACTTGGAAGCCAGAGCTCCCACTTCTCTTGAGGAGCAAACCACTCCCATCTCTTCAAGAATCAGAGCTGAGGTTCCTCATGCTCAGCCTGATGAGCTCATTAGCCAACAGCCTCTAGCCTTCACTCTGAGTCTCAACACTCAAGTGAACAACCTTCAGGGGAAAGTTACCATCCCTAGCCTTTAGACCTCAACAAACCAATTCCTAGCCTTGACTTCTATGTTGATGAGGACTTGGGATTCAGTGAGTACCATGAGTCTCTCTACTCTTCCCCCACACAAAGAGAGATGAGTGCTCCTGCCTCTCCCCTGTCTAGCCCACATCATCCACCTACCACTGAGGTGGATCTCCCTGACCCTGTTCTGGAGGTCCATATGGAAGAGGCTCTCACTTCTGCAAGTTATTACATTCTTAAGACCTCAACCATGGCAACTCAGCCCACTGACACTCCATCTAAAGTTGTCAGTGAGCAGAGGAAAACCAACAGCCAAGAACATGATGCTGGTGGTGAGACTGAGGACTTTGGTCCAATTATCTCATCCCCCAATGAATCTTCTGATGAAGAAGAGGGGAATCTGAGACTAAAGGTGCATAAACTATCAAAAACATACACCTACATAGTCTCTAAGGTTAGTCACTTGGAATCTTAGGTGACTACCTTACAAAATAGGGTCAATGATCAGCAACTTAAGATATCTTATCTCAAGGAGAAACTAGCTAGGAGACCTTTAAGAAGATCTCATCCAGGAACACAAGAACCTGTGGATGTGATTGACCTAACTCCTAGCTCACCTATGCAAGAGGGTGATGCTACCAAAAAAGGGGAGAAAGTCATAACAATCATAGAACCTGGGAGTTCTTCACAGAGTATGGACTTTGAGGACTCACCATCCTCACTTGCAATTGTCCATACTTAGCAACTTCCTCAAGTTCACATTAATGTGGACTCTCTAGACTCTCTCATTCAGAGTCTCTTAGAGGAAGGTATTCCAAGGGCTATGTCATCTCCACCTCAAGGAACTTCCAACTACATAATTGGGTGGAGGTATGATGCTGATAGAAGAGCCCTCATTCTTCACAAGTTCAAGGGCAGCAAGAAGTTTTCAATTTTCAGACCTTGAACTACTATAAAGGTCTTGACCTTATCAACATGCCACTTGTCAACCCAAGCCAATCTAGACAAGCTGGCAAGCTGGCTCAAAGGATTCAAGACAGGATTACTGAAGAGTTCAGCCTTAGAAGGAGACAAAGGCAATCAGGTAATGTCATTGGTCAACTAGATGTTGAGGCAGACCCTGAGATTAGCTTCAAAGGGAAAACCCCGACTGAAGGCCTTGTGATAGAGCCTGAGAGCCCTGTCACACCAACAACTGCTTCAAGAATCCATTCCCTTGATGAGACACCTACTGGTGAAGGTGTATCTAAACCTCTTTCCACCCTGAGTCACAAAGGTCTGTTGGTGATAAAGGGAAAAGGATTCTAACTCCTGAGGAGATTGAGGAGGAGAGAGAGAGAGAGGAAAAGGAAGCTAAGGGGAGAAAGTTCCTCTGCTGGGTCTGCTGGCTTCATGGAAGCTACAATCAGGGCTGCCCCCAGACCAAATACTTATTTATAGACCAGGAACTATGATGTTGATAACATCATCTCCCTCCCCTTAGAAGAATTGAATGAACTGGCTGACATGGAAATGTCAAGAGAGAAAAGGAAGCAGAGGATGCAAGGTTGCTCCTTCAAATCAAGGAAGAAAAGAGACTAAAAAGACTCTACAAACATGTTCCTACTCTCTCTCTAGTTCAGGAAAGTCCTGTGCAAGAGACTGTGGCTCCACAAGAACCTCAGGTAGATAAAGAAACAGATAGACAAAACATGATCAACTACCTGAGTGCCACAGGTCTCTACCAGGAAGTTGCACTTCTTCCCTTGTCCTTTGAGTACATTGAGTTTGAGTATCTCAAGCAACTTGAACTTCCAATGCTCAAAGAACAAAAGGCAACAAAGAGGAAGATGAGGGAAGAAGCATCCAAGTCAAGAGCCATCATCCAGAAAAGCCAAAAGAAGTCTGCTGATAGGCAGATGATGATGAGCTTCTTGAAGCTATATGGATTCTCCGGAAGGAGACTTGGCCCTATGTCTTTATCCATTATGGATGAGCACATTAGGGTGGTCAAGCAGAAGATCAAAAGAGGAGAACTTGTTGACTTACACTCCCCTCCAAGTCAGGTCCCTCAAGAAGTGGAGGTTAAGGTTGAACCTTTTGAGATAACACAACCTGGACCTCCTGCTGAGTCTCAACAAGCTTCATCTTCTGATCCACAGTAGGGTCCTTCCCCTTCTCATTCTGAACCTGTGAGAAAGGAAGACCCAACTGAGAAAGACAATGATGATCAACAAGGTGCTGCAGGCCAGTCTTCTAAGTTAAAGAGTTCAAAGAGGAGGAAAAGGATGGCTTCTAAACTAAATCCTAAGAAGAAGATAGAGTCATCCACCTCCAAACCTCAGGATGAGTCAGAACATCCTGAGGAAGTGCAACAAGAGGAAGCTCCAGCAACTCCTATTCAAGTAGCTCCTCTGGCATCAGGAAGACCCATCTTATCCTGGACTTACACTACTAATCCAGAAAGATGGCATGTTATTAGAGATCAAGGTGTTGAAGATGTCTATACATGGCAAGACATGTTCAATCTACCTCTACATGATCTCTTTGAGATGAGAAGACACTATGAGAGTCTGAGTGATCCTGACCATCTAATGAAGAAAGGATTGGTCATCATCATGATGAGGACTGTTGATATCTGAAGTCTTCAAATGTTTTGGTAGCATCAGCCTAGGGGGAGTTTGTAAGGTTCTGTATAAGCCTGATGTATCCAAAACATCTAAAAGTCTATCCTGCATGCATGCACTAAGTGCTGAGTAGAAATGCTTCGGAAGTTTTACACCAGCACTAGAAAATACTCTAAGTGTAAAATCTTCCGAAGCCAAGACTAACATCTTCCGAATCTTAAAATGAAGTCTTCTTAAGCTTCAAGGACAAAGTCTTCCGAAGCCAAGAAGTGAAGACAGATTATCTTCCGAAGACTTTTGAAGACATGTTTTTATCTGATGTACTTTACCATAAAGCTGGACCACTTTCTGCTGCAACTCTGTTGACTCACCAACTTTCATAAGTTTGTGAAAAGCTCCATGCTTTTGGTAACTGTACATTGAGGTCTTGAGTCTTTTACTTTCTACTTTATGTACTTTTATCCTTTTTGTAATATATTAGGATGTGAGCTATGGCATGTCATAGTCACTAGTCAAAAGACAATCTGCCTTTTGACTCTACTTTGATTTTGTTGTTGTCTAGATCAAGTAGTGTTAACCCAGGTTGAACACACTTGAATCAAATCATGAAGATTATAGATCAAAATAATGATGAACACAATGAAAACCCAATTTGATCTAACTTGATTGCATAAGATTTTTACAAAGTGGAAACCCCAATCAATTGGTCTTACAACCATTAACCAACTCTAATTACAATTAATCTATTTATAGTCTAGACTAACTTTCACTATTTACATTTACTAGAATTAATCTATTTATAGTCTAGACTAACTTTCACTATTTACATTTAGCCCCCTAGACTATTAAACTTGACTAAAACAAGACTAAAACAAGATAAAATATATTTTGTTCACACAAAATATATTTAATACAATAAAGTCTCAAACACAATATATCTTCAATATCTTCACTCGGTTCTTCATCACGAACTCGACGTTTGACTTTTCTGTTGACCTTGACTGAGACGTTGACTTTTGTTGACTTTGACTATGTTGATAATATAGACTATCTTGTACAGCTCCAACAATACTCCCCCTTAGTCTATCATTATCAACGTCTTTAAACGAATTCAGCACCGAGAAGTCAACCATAGAAAGATCTTCAAATTGAATCTTTCTGAAACTGATGAGAAAGATTATTCATCTCATAAGCTCCCCCTATTTATATGCTCCCCCTTTTTGAGTGCATCCTTTGAGAAGATGTTGGAACAGCTTTCCCAAATCTCTAATCTCGAGTGCTTCAGAAGATGTAGGAGGAGGCTTCCTATCTCGGTATCTTCTGCAAACTTGAGGAACAGGTTCTCTGATCAGGTACACTGCTTAACTGATGATCGGCCATCACTTAAAGCAAAAATCTAAAACACAATCACAAACACAATCTCGACATTTCTAATTAGATCATTTCATTTTAACAAAATAAACCCGTGTTTATCTGTGTGAGAAAACAAGCGAAGTCGTGTTCGTTTGTATGCAATTTCTGTGAAATGCATAAAAATTGATAAAATTGTAACAACATAATATGGAAGACCGAAAAGAATTTCGAAATCAAAATTTATTATATATATTCTTTTTATTTTATACATATATATATATATATATATATATATATATATATATATATATATATATATATATATTTTAATTACCGAAAACTGAATCGATCATGAGATCACATCCTCAAGATATACTTTAGCACAAAGATGAATTTAAACATCGACAAGCAATGAGATCACACTGATAACTGAATCTAATCATAATTTTTGAAAGATTTTGAAAATTCTCAAACAGATCAATAACAATTGCTGATATGTTTGTCCATTTAAACCCATGCCCTATCTTTTTCAACAAGCAGCTGATGATTCGTTAAGGTTCGATTAAATACTTTAGAATGCTAGGACCCCACAATCATTTGGCAAAAACCCTCACCCAACCTTAGGATTTCTTGAATTTGGTTACGATCTTTATAGAGCAAGGCTTGTGCATTAGTCTGCAAGTGATTATCATTAGAATATTGCATTCTGTGATGAATTCATTGTTAGATGATTTGACACAACTTAAACCAAAATGGTGTGAGCTCCAGGTCTATACTCATGTATAACAAAGGAGATGACCATTTAAACATGTGCCGATGAGAGCTCCAGGTCAGTACTATCGTACAGCAAAGGAGATCATCACTCTAGGTCAGTACTTCCGTACAGCAGAGGAGATTAGCACAAACACAAGACACATAACTACACCAAACATGGCACAAAGATATGGCTTATAAGAATTGTATCATGGTGGGTGAAAGATCAATTATCAATCCAATTTTTGTCGGGACTCTGTTTTCGTGCAGGCCAAAATGATTGCATATATCCAGACATCCTTAAGCATAGATTTTAATTTAAATCATTATGCTGCTGTCTACTTTATTCTTCAGGCTGAGTCTACCAAGCATATCATTAACAAATCTGTTTGATTGTTAAATTTTCAATTAAAAATTAGATGTGATATCAAATAACAGCATCAGTTACTATCATTTCTCATTTTAAAGCGCAAGTCATGCAAGAACAAGTATCTCAAGATGATATACAATCATTTCTCAGTCATCTCGAATCAAGTTCTCAGTTCTCTGTTCACCATTTAATATACTCTCCCCCTAAATTTATATTTTTGCAAACCCCTCTTTTTTCTTTTTCTTTTTTTTATTTTTTTTTAATTTTTTTTATATTTTTTTTATAAAACTATGCAAAAATAGAAATTTACCAAAGAGGATCTTCCAAACTATACTGATAACAAGATAAGAAATGAATGATCAAGAAATATGCAGGGATTATGAAGTGAGAACTGTGATTGTGCAGATAAAAATCCAGATTATGGATAAAATACCATGACCGTAACCTGTTTGTTCCGCTTCAACTTTGAATTAGAAACAATCTCTGTCAGTAAACCGGATTACTAACAGTCCTCCTGAATTGTTCCTGCACTCATAAACAGATTAGTCTGAAAGAGGAACCCCGACCATCGTAGTCTGGGAGTTCCTTTTTTAACGGTAGAAGTAACCTGATTCAGCACACAATCTGTTGAAATATCAGGAATTCTGTATCCTTCTTTTTAATTTGCCAAATTTGTTTCAGTTTAATCAATTTTGTTTTGAAGAAATTAAATTTGGAAATCATTTTCTGTTTAAGACCGGATGAAAAAGAATTTGGTGTTGAAACTTTGGTCTTTTTCATCTTTGAATCATGTGAAACCGGCTTCACATGAAAAGGTTTAGATGAAGGATTTTTTATCCAACTATTCAAAGAGAAGTGATTTCTACCTTTTGAACCATAGAAGCAACCCGTGTTGCCTTTACCGTCTGGAACATTCTTTGTAGACTTACATCTGGAGAAGCAATTCGTTTTGCCTTTACCATCCTTAGCAAGTCTTTGAGGACATTTCTTTACCACATGACCGTCTTTTCCATACTCAAAACAAGCCTTGAAAGGCTTTTGATGCTTGACTGACCCGTGTGAAGCATTTGGAATTGGAGATTGCTTTGAGGTTGTTGCAGATTCTTGCTTGTTTTGAAGTTTCCTGTGCTGAACAGTGAATGAGATCTTCACTGGTTGACTGGCTTGTTTAGCAGATGGAGAAGATCCGTATTGGTCTTGATTCAACTTTTGGAAAGTTTTGAGACTTGACAATTTCAGATGATATCTTGATCTTTGAAGAACCAACACGGTCCTCTGTGTTTGATTCATCATCTGAGCTTGACTAGTATCGTATACACAGATCTGCTTCCAAAGGATCTTGATTCACAGGAATATGATGTGTTGCTGTTGGTGGAGCTTGATGATTAGGTGATTCTCGATTTATTTCTTCTTTCACAATCCTGACAGGTTCAAAGGTAGGAATTTCACCTGCTTTAAACTTATCAAAGAAGTTAGAAGAAACAGTAGATATAGAGTTACAAACCACCGGGACTGAACAATGATTATCTGGACTGTCAGCATTCGGTTTATTGTATCCCATACCAATTGTAGAATCATAATCATCTCGCACCTCTTTAAGATTCACTCCTGCTAAACCTGCATGCAAACTATTAGTATCCTTTTCAATTAAATCATTGGTTAGATGAAGTTTGGGAATTGGAGAGTAACATAGAGTAGATGGAGGTGGAACTGAATTAAATACAGTTTCACCATCTGAATGATATCCAATCCCATGTTTTACCCGTGCCCCTTGTTGTTTAGCAATAAGCTCATCCCTTTTCATGTGTGAAAGGGTCCATTTATCAAGTTTTGTTTGAAGCTGTGTCGTTTCAAATTGAGCTAAAACAACCCTTCTCTCAAAATATTAATTTCAACATTACGCTCCAAAATTGTTCTTCTTAAAAGATCATTTTCAGCCAATGCTTCATTAAGTTTCCTTGAAAAAGCAATTTCATTTTTATTTAATTCCTGATTAATTATTTTTAGTTCTTTTTCATTTTCCAATAACAATCTGTTTGCCTTATAAATCCCAAATAATCGGATTTTGCAGGAAGAAGAACACATATCCTGAACAGTCTCATAAGGAAGACCCATGATAGTTCGTTCTGCAGCTAAGCTCTTCTCACCGTCGCAGACCTTTGTGATTCTTTGTTGTTCCTCTTCTTTGACCTTCAGCATCTCGTCAGCCTCAGATTCTTTCTTTCTTTTATCAGTTTTTTCAGCCTTATCATCATCGGTTCCCACAGACTCCGGTTTACTGTCATTGTCAACTTTCAAAGCTTCACAGTTCTCTTCAACAGTATCTCTAAATTCAATATTTAAATTCGAATCAATTCTCAATAACTTCAACTTTTCAATCATCTATGTTTTGTAATCAAGTATGCTTGTTACAGAGGAGATAAGATCAGTATTAAGCGTGTTGGTTTGATGTGGGAACACCGCTTGCTGAAATTCCTTTCTTTTGATGTCCAGCTCGAGAGATCTTAGCTTGTTGATCATTTCCATGAGCTTGGTGTCAACATAACCTCTTTCTTGCTTTAGCATTTTAACTTGATGATTCCATTCATACGGAAGAGAGTCAAGAAGTTTTTGAATTTGTTCATGATTACTGAGATCTAAAACATGCTTCTTTAGATTATTTGCCACCTTTAAGAATCGTTCAATCAAATCTGACAATTTCTCTCCCTTCATTGTTGCAAAAGAGTCAAACCGACTTTCTGCCGTTTTGAGATTATCTGATTTAAAGTCTTCTGAAGATGACATTTTATTAAAAATTTTGAACAATTAAACGCCTCAAAGGTATTTTTTCCAAAAATTGTAAAATAATTCTCCCCCGGGAAAAATATATTTTTTTAAATGTCACTCTATTTTTTTTAAATATATATATATATATTATAAATCTTTTAAAATCGTTGAATATTTCTTCATTGGGATGGAATCAATTAATCCCAAACTAGTCAATTTTCTTTGATTTATTTTATTAACCCACACCTCATTTTTTTTAAAATCAGCCCAATTGTTAGCCCAATTTTACTTTAAAATCTTGTAACTAGCCCACCAAATTGTTAGCCCATACAAAGCTTGAAAACCCAACCCAATGAGAAAAAGCCCACAACCAAACACAAACCCTAATCCATAATACTTACACCAACTAACACACACACATTCAAGTGCATAGAGAGAAAGATGCGGATGAGTGAGAAAACCCTCCTAGGGTTCCGGCGAGCAGCCGCCGGTCCGGCGAACCACGGCGGCCTCGCGGTGGCCGGGAAAAAAAATTCGGCCAAAATGAACGGTTCGACCTCTATCCCCACTAATCACGACCTTCTGTTTCAATGGTGGGTTCGGTTTCCTCTGAAACTCAATAATGAAGGAGATATAGAAGAGAGAAGTTCGCGGCGGCTAGGGCACGGAGATATGAAGTGGTGTAGGAGATATAGAAAAGAGAAGTTCAGGCGAGTCATGACGCGTATTACACATGAACTTCTTCCCCTCGTCACTCTGATTCCAATGGTGGTGGTGGTTCACGGAGATATGTAGTGGTGTAGGAGATATCGAGGAAGAAAGGTGGCGGCGGCTAGGGTTTGGCCGCCACGCAAGCTGCAATTGTTGCGGTTGTTGTTTGTTTAGCTTCGCAGAAAGTTGGTTGTGGTCAACGGTTGTGGTGGTGGTGGTTGTGTTGTTGGGTTTCCGGTGATGGTTGTAGATGGTGGTGTTGATGGCGGCGGCTAGGGCAGTGGCGGTGTTGGTTAGGTTTTAGGCCGCCTAAGGCGGTGGTGGTAATTTCGCAGCAAGTTTTTATAATTTCGCAGCATGATTTTTAATAATTTCGCAGATTTTATAGATTCGCCGGAATTTCTAGTTTCGCCGGAAAATTTGCAGTTTCGCCGGAATTTTAGTTTCGCCGGAAAATTTGCCGGAGTTTCGCCGGACGAAACTGTAATTTCGCCGGAAACTTTGAACTTTCGTTCAGAATGATGCTAGTTTCGCCCCTTGAAGATTTGAAGCTCTCAAGAACACACACTAGTGTGTGTGAAAGAAAATTTCAGATCTGACGATTTTCTTTGATTTTTCTTGTATAACAGATGATGTAGATCCAATATATTTTGTTGATAATGATAGATCTGATGTTGTTGATGTTGAATTTGTACAAATTTGAACTCAGATCTACTTTCTCTCTCTAAAACCCCACTTTCTCTCTCTAGAAATCTGATGAACAGCTTCAATAATCTTCAAATCTTCAATGAATTAGATTCAAAATGGCTCTGATACCAAATTGTTAACCCAGGTTGAACACACTTGAATCAAATTATGAAGATTATATATCAAAATAATGATGAACATAATGAAAACCCAATTTGATCTAACTTGATTGCATAAGACTTTTACAAAGTGGAAACCCCAATCAATTGGTCTTACAACCATTAACCAACTCTAATTACAATTAACCTATTTATAGTCTAGACTAACTTTCACTATTTACATTTAGCGCCCTAGACTATTAAACTTGACTAAAACAAGACTAAAACAAGATAAAATATATTTTGTTCACACAAAATATATTTAATACAATAAAGTCTCAAACACAATATATCTTCAATATCTTCACTCGGTTCTTCGTCACGAACTTGACGTTTGACTTTTCCATTGACCTTGACTGAGACGTTGACTTTTGTTGACTTTGACTATGTTGATAATATAGACTATCTTGTACAGCTCCAACAAGTAGCCAGCTGGCCTTCAAAGTATGGTCGGCTATAGGATGTAGTATAAGTATCCCAGGTCTTTGTAACCTAACTTATGCTTGTACACTTGCAAAAGAACTTAAGAGCAATATACAACATCCTTGAAAACCAAACACTTGTGTTGTTTCTGTTCTTGTTCTGTCTCATATTTGCTAGTGTTCTAAGTGTTAATATTATGTTACCAGTTCCCTATTTGATCTATTAAGTGTTCTAAATAGTCTCTCCTTATTGTGTGTTGTGTTGTAAGTGACCAGAACTCCCTTAAACGGTCCTGCATAGTAGATATCACAAGTTTTGTAAAAACGCAAATTCCAAATGTTTAGGTCTGAATTGGGACGTACCAACACGATGGAATTCCACTTGTAACATGTTTGAAAAGGCTATTGAACAAAAAGAAAGTTTAATAACCTTTCATAATAGTTTGGTAAGTCGTGAAAAGGCAAAAACTTACCATCCAGCGGGTTGGGCCGTTATTAAAGAAAAACCAAAATGCTTCAAATTTTAAAAAAAACGCAGCTACTTCTCTTTCCGGATTTTATTATCCAACGAGTTCGTTAGTACTTCACCAAATTTATTTAATGACTTCAAAATTAAATGAGATGTCTTTAGGGGTAGACCTTATTCGGATATGCTACCCCCAATGAAAGATAAACTTAAAAAGTATTTTAAAGAAATGCATCAGGTTATTACATGTGCCGCTGAATTTAACCCTTGTTTAAATTTGTCGGGGGTTGAAATTTTACTTGATAAAATTACTTCTAATTTGGATTTAGAAGTTGATAACCTATTTTATAGTAAAACTTTAAAAGCTAATTTTAACAAACAATTCGAAAAAATGTATGATGTTTATTTATTAAAATATGGGGAAACATCTCAAATCCATGAGGCATTAAGGTATGGGCAAATGCCGAAAATTCGAATGATCCAATGCTTGATTTATATAATAATTTAAGGGATGAATGTAATAATCATCAACGTGGTAACACTCTGAGTAGTGAACTCGGGAGGTATGGTGGAACAAATTTTTTATCCACCATAAGTCCTCAAGATTTTAAAAATTTTGACTTGTTGGCTTGGTGGAAAGGTAAGGAAGATCAATTTTCCATCCTATCCACCATGGCCCGAGATTTACTAACCGTCCAAGCTTCCACGGTAGCTACGGAATCTGCTTTTTCTTTTAGTGGCAAGGTTATATCGAAAAGACAAACTCACTCCCCAAGCGGTTGAAATATCAATTTGCTTGAAGGATTATTTAGATGCCGCGGAAAGAGTACAAGACAAATGCTCACTTGAAGGAGAATTAAAATACGAAGCAAAATTATACGAGGACGAGGTAGAGAGTGGATTGACACCTAGAATAACCAATGATGAAGCAGCATATGATGAGTACCTTCGTAAGAGTTTCGGTTCTGGTGGCGAAGAATAAACGTACAAGTATGCAACGAACGAACGAAGAAATGACTAGTTGACTAGGCTGAATGTTTGGTTTTTAAAAAACTATTATTTAAACTTTTATGTTGTTTAAATTGTTTAAATGTTTTATATATTACACTTTCATTATATATCTCACTTTGATTAAACTAATGAATGTATGATTAAATTAATATAAATATGATTTAATTAATATAAATAATAATATGATTATATATTTTAACAAAAAATTTAAAATTTCTTTAATTAATAGAAATATGATTATATATTTTAACAAAAAATAATATAAATATGATTATACATCTTTAATACCCTAAAAATATTATATTATGAATTAAATAAAAACCGAACCGGTTTGGGCCCAACCGGTTTCCAAACCGGTTTAATAGGTTTGGGGTTTTGATGCTTGGAACCGGTTTATAACCCGAACCGGTTTGGGGCCAAACCGGTTTTGACCGGTGTTGAGCAAACCGGTTTCGGTTTGGACCCCAAACTGGTTTTCAAAAAAATCCGGTTTGTACACCACTATAGTTATGTATGTTTATTAAGTAATAAGTAACGTTTTCTTATTTCCAAAATTAAGAGGATCAATTGTTTTGTTATAGAGAACAAATATCTTTCAATAACAATTAAATAAATTATATATTAATTTGTTTAATAATTTATATCGAAGAAGAAAACAAATAAATAAATTGTATATTAGTTAAATTATTTGAAAGTTTCAATAAGTAATTTTGAATGAGGAAACAGTTAAAAAATTATATATTAATCACCTTTGAATTTTCAATAAATATATATCGAATAACTTAATTATGTAAAAATAAATCAAATTAAATTTGGAATGTTTAAATTTAGTAATGGTAAACATATATAGACTAAGTAACGTATATTAAAAGAACTAGTTTAATACCCGTGTACTACATGGTTTATGAGGAGAAAACATATTTTTATTAACTTTGTTGAACAACATAATAAGCATAAACATTATTGTAAAACATCACTTGTAACCGTTAGATAAAAGAAAGATAAGTAATTTTATAGATAAAATAAGTAATCTTATATATCTCCGAATATTTCTTTGAATACAACATTTGTAGTCTCATTACTAACGTTTCCATCTTTATCTAGAATTAGCAATTTAACTCCATCTCTTCTCTTGACTCTTGATAATGCAACATATAACTATCCATGAGTGAAGACTGGTTCTTTTAAATAAAGACCAACTCTTGATAACGATTGTTCTTGGCTCTTGCTAATCGTCATTGCAAAACATACAAAATTCGGAAACTGTCTTCTTTGAAATTTGAAAGGAATTTTCATATCTGATGGTACAAGATTAATCCTTGGAATAAATGTTCTGGTACCAATGTTACTCCCGGATATTATTTGCACTTCTATAACATGTTTAACAAGAGATATCACTTGTAGTCGGGTACTGTTACACAAGCCATTCTGTTGATCGATGTTACGTAGAAGTATTACCAGAACGCCGACTTTTAAAACTAACTTGTGATTTGGCAGTCTTGAAATTTTGAGGCCATTGAGAACATCCGGTGAATATAAATTTTATTGTAAAGAATCATTCAATTGTTCCGTTTGACAGATACTATCTGAGCTAAGGTACTCTATTTCATCTTCAGGAAAAACCGATAGCAAATGATTATTAATCTCATGAACCACTTCATTTTTTGGAGCAAGAATGGCTCTTTCACTAAAACATTCTTTGTCTTTGTAGTTAAGTAGGATTGATGAATAAACAAACTGTATCAAATCTGATATGGGATCACACGAGTCTTTAATGAGAAGGTCATCAGGTATATGAACATTCGCGTCACCATCATTAACACCACCAACATTACCCTCTCCAATATCAAGAAGCCATTTTGCAAAATATTGTGTTGTTTCCATATCCACATGTTGTCTTCCGACCAATAGGCGCATGTTTTTTTTGTTAATGTGAGTAGCTTGCATTTATTCCAAATGTATGACGAACTTAATGCCGCGTTTACAATTTATTGTCTACTGCCATTTGGAACAACATGTAAAATTCGTCTAAATCGCCGCCAAAAACAATAACCTTACCACCAAATGGCATATTTGAATTGATAGAATTGTCCGAGGTGAATACATCACGAATTGTTCTATCTAAAGCTTCAAATGCATGTTTGTGAACCATAGGTGCCTCATCCCATATAATCAATTTTGATTGATTTAATAGATGAGCAACATCATTGTCTAGTATTAGGTAACAAACTGAATCTTCATTTAGATTTAATGGAATATGAAAACGTGAGTGTGTTGTTCTACCTCTGGTCAGTACTAAGGATGCAATACCACTTGATGCAATATTTAATACAATTTGACCCTTTGATCTTATTGCTGAAAACAATGTTTTCCATAAAAGAGTTTTACCAATTCCTCCGTAACCATAAACAAAAAACAACCCACCTTTGTTACGCTGTGCCGCAGCCATGATGTCATCAAAAATCAAGCTTTGTTCGTCTGTCATTGAACTTAATAAGTTTTCAAAGTGAGTCCTTTTGGTTGTGAAATCATATGATAACTCCTCACGAATCAAGCAGTTATTGAATAAAGATAAACACTCACTATCTAGGTACGACATACTTGCAAATAACTTCAACGTTGAGTTGTTTCGTAGTAAATACCTTTCAATTTCAAATAACGTCAAATTTTGTAGTTGACTACCCGTAAGTGACAAGTCTGGAAAATAAGATAGAAAATAATATTTTAGTTTTTTTCATATTTTTAGAATTAAAAAATTTGTATGAAAGATTATTATATATAAAATTATATCTATTGAAATATTGATTTGAATATTTAAACAATGGAACCTTAATATTATAAAATTTGAATACTTAAAATAAATTAATAAAGTGAGTGTAAGTATGATTTATACCTGGAAGCCTCAAGATTTTTCATTGTTTATAAAGAATGTCATCTGATAAGTATTTTCATGTACTACTTCATACATATTCAGGTCTAGACAATGAACTTGAAAGCAACATCATCCCGAATAATGTACAAAGATAATATCCAGATGCAAAATGACTTGCCTATTTAATAGCATCAATATACTCCACATCATCATTTAATAGACCCAATGCGTAACATGCATCTCTAAATGTAGTACATACTTGACCACTAACGGTTCTGATGTCTTGAAATGATGTCGACCCTCTTACTTTGTTCAGAATTATTTGTAAAAAATAGGCCTCACCAAATGATGGAGATATAGAATGAATTCTTCCAATTGAAAATCCTTGTTTTCTTGGTGTCCAACATAGTTGATCTAACTTCCAAACAAACTTAGTAGGGAATTCCACCTAAGTTAGTTTGTGTGCTTCATTATCAGATTTATTACACTTCATCCAAGACAAGAACATTGTAGAAGCCACAGATGGTTTGTTTAGAACACCATTAATATCATACTCTTCACCGTACATGATTTGTTGTTGGTTAGGCAAATGGAATGGAAGCCTAATTACAGATGGATGACGGTAATGACCATCATATGCAAAAATCCTCCACGAAGCTTCACATGAGAAATATATATGCAATCATAATATTCATTGATCTCGTCTTTTCCATTATCAATAGCATTCTCGTTGTTAGACTGTACAACTGCAACAGTCGCTCTGTCAGGCTCTTTGTTAATATATTTGAATAAGTATTTGATTGATCTAGCTTGATTACACCATTCAATATTAATGTGGGCCTGGTATCTTCTTAAAAGATTTTTGTTATATGGAACCACACTTTTATTGTCTAGCTTGATACCTGACTTTTCAACAAAATTTCCTTAATCTCTTCTTCTATATAAAGGAAACCCATCCGGATCGGTAGACGTATATGGAGTGAAGTTTTTTGGGAAGTTTTTGGAACATTTTTTATCGATCACGCATGGACATTTAGGATTAGCATTACCACATACAAGTGTATCATGAACTCACTTACAAGATAATATAATTCCGGATTTCATTCTTGTCAGGAATTTCAGCAGAAATAAACTTATCAATGTGGTCAACAGTATGAAGCTGGTGTTGAGAATTCATCAATACACATATATGGGCATGTGGCAGCCCACATTTTTTAAACTCAACCGTATAGACAACTGTAAAAAAAGTAAGATTGGTTAAATATATAATTGTGTTATGAAAAAAAGTTTTTAAATTGACAGATTAGTACTCTAATTCTAATTCTAATTCTAATTCTAATTCTAATTCTAGTTCTAATACAAATTGAACAAAGATTTACTAAAATATGAAAATAAAAATATCGAATAGTAGCAATGAAAAATAAACATACCGGCAAAAACCACCCCTAGTATCGAATGATCCTTTAAGTCTTTAATGATTGAGTCCAACTTCCCGACATAATATATCAGGTCTATCTTCAGGATTAATGGTTGTGTCTATAAAGAATCTTTTAATCTCAGACCATTTCGGGTTACACGTATTTGTTATGAAAAAATCTGGATACCCAGACACTTACATAGAGACACGACATCCAGATAGTTTTGCATCATATAGTGTGCACCACCGGTAAAAGATGAAGGAAGTATGACACATTTTGCCACGTTAGACATATCTTCTTTTCCATTACTCTTTAACGTATAAATCTTCTCGAATGATTCACATTGAAGGACTTTCTGTTGGCCACGTATAAAGGAGTCTCTTGCTCTCTATCATGGTATACACATCCACTAAAAATTGTTGGAAAAACCTTCTAGAATTTAGTATGAGTGAAAATTTACTCATGCGATCTTGGATACGATATTGAAAAAACTCCTCATTGATAAATTGTTTCTTTTGCTTTTTTTTTTTGAGGTGCTCACCTTCCGATGAGGGATATCAACACGGTAACCATCTTCACCGTATGGAAAGAGTAGTGGATACTGAAGAGGTAAGTATGACGGATGAAGTTCACTTGTACGTTTTAAATGCCCATTCTTCATCTCAACAATAATATCCCTTTTTTCAATACAATCAGTCATGTCACCAACAATAAGAGCTGCAACCTCAGACGCAGTTGGTAGGTTGTAAGTCCTACCATCTTTGTTCCTCTTTCCAATTAAGCGTAGCTTAAGGTTGACATGTGGATTTTCAATAAAGCAATCTCTTACCATCCGATAAGCTTTAACTAATTCATTAGTTGAGTCTAGCATATTCTTTATCTCTTGGATTATCTGAAGATCGAGTGGGTCAAAAGTTGATGTCGATTTTTTTTTCTTGATTCCCTTGTAATATAGATAACAATGATTAAGTATAATATATAGGAATAAATAAAATAAACAAAATGAAAATTAATAATAACAAATAACAGTATTCGAATACATACTAAATAGTGATTGTCTATTTGACACTTCATTCTCAGTGTCGTATATATATAGCTGGGAAGATTTTGGTTTTGAATCATTGTCAGGTAGAAGACTCCCCATTGTGTGGTAGTTTTGTCTGCTAAGTTTGAATATATAAGGAGCGTTTCCTCTATTGATAGATGAATCTATCTTCCCACCTATTGAAGTAAAAGAGAACATGGAATTGTAACGTCTAATGTTCTTCAAAAAGTACTTGCTCTTAAAATCAACACATTGAAAGAGACGTTGGTAATCTTGTTGTGCGTTTTTTAATTCTGGAAGCTCAACTTTACCATATGCATAACATAACAGATAACATGTTTTACCCTCTATTTTTTGGGATCTACAACCTTCATAAGCCCATAGCTTTGCATTACAGATTTGACATATAAGGCTCTGATATCTGTGATCCAAATACTCTGAATGATAAGTTTCGTGCATGATTATTTGTGTGAACATAACATAAAATTGATTCTATGGTGTGTACATATATGCATAATAAGTTCTTGCATAATTGTTAATAAGAGAAATTTAATTAGTATTTTGATAATAAATACCTTTAGACATTCCTTGAAAAGGGTCTTTAATGACATGTTGAATGTCAACTTCATCATCAATCGTCAAGTCTAGCACAGGTATAAAAGATTTCGGAGTTGATTTCCTTAATAACTTACGCCAACCTGATGGTAGCTTTGGTAAAGATCCATTATGCGTAAGTGGTGATGCAATGGTAGAACTCGTTACCGACGAAGTAAAAGTATAAGGTAGATTGTTTGTTGATGGTGTCATTGTTGTTATTGACAGTAGTAACACCTGAGAAAAAAATCATTTAATAGACTACAAGAAGAATTATTAATTTGTGAAAAAGTTATATTTGATATACATCTTAGTAAGAGCAAGTTATATAATAAAATAAAATAAGGTACCATTAGTAATGTGAGTAAATGGCTGTTTGGAGATTGGATTTGTACATATATCACTTTGGCTCGTAGTTTGAGTGTCATTTTGAAGATGAGATGCATTTAATGCATAATTAGACGTATATGGTGAGTTGTTTGTAAATGATGACGTTGATGCGTTTAGTCGACGCCTCGAAGAAACCAAATATTGTTTTCTAAACTTCCTTCTTTCAGCGGCATTGGAATTGCTATCACGCGTGTTTCTAATGTTTTAAAAAATGAAATCTAATGAAAAGACAATCATCATACTAACTTATAAGGATAAAACAAATTCTTTTGATATTCATTTAATAATACGTAAAAGTGTAGTTACGTAATATAATATCGCATTTTGTAGGTTTGTGTTTTAAGGTATTATTTATTTCATATTTTTTTTAAAGTAACGTGTAGATATACACATAATTTTTTTTAAATAGTTATATATATATTTGTTATACATCTTATTAAGATCAAGCTTTATAATAAAATAAGATAACGTACCATTAGTAATGTTAGAAAACGGCTGTCTGGATAACGGATTTGTACATATAGCACTTTGGTTCATAACTTGGGCGTTATTCTGAAGGGGAAATGCATTGGATGGATAGTTAGACATATATGGTGAGTTGTTTGTATATGTTGATGTTGATGCATTTCGTCGGCCACTTGAATGATCCGAATATATTTTTCTGAGCTTTCGTCTTTCAGCATTACAATTGCTATCATATGTGTTACCGGCTGTTTTAAAATATGAAATGCAATGAAAACACAATCATCGTACCAATTTATAACAATCAAGAAAAATTACGTAATATTAGGATGAAATTTAGTTAGGAAATATTTTATAATTTTGTGTATTTGTTTGAAAAAAATTAAAATAGTCTTAAAAAAATAGAGCTCTAGTACAACCATGTAAACGTACACAATTATATGTTATGAATGTAAACGGTGCACAACATTTGTCATTTAACTACAAGCGTTGACAAATGTTTTTCTTTATACCTTCCTAGAATTAATGAGTATAAGTAAACATATAACTTTCAACCATAAACATTATGTACTTCACCTTGGCTAAATGAGTAGACTATGTATATGATTGCATAGATGACAAATAGTTGCGCGTTGTTTTAGGACATATATGTTAACACGAAAGGCAATAAAACATCGTAAAGGAGTTTTATTGTAAAAAACTAGTCGTATTTGAAGTTCTGGTTATCTTTTTTTCTTGTTCCAAAACATACTTAGGAACATATTTGTTGATGTAACCAAAAGATTTGGTCTCGGAGGGCCCTCGCTCTAAAGGGTTGATGGCAGCTTTCCTGCTGAAATTTTTTTAGAAATAGGGATTTTTTAAATAAGATGTTGACAAGAGGGGTTATTCTCGTCAGGGGTTGACTTAAAGGGTTCCCGCCCTTGGCAGGGGCGGGTTCTGCATGTGATTGATGCATCTCGAAAACCTACACCTTGATGTGACTTATGCATGTGACTAATGCATGTGATGTGTGGTGAGAGACCACGCCCTTGGCAAGGGCGGGTTCTCCACAAAACCCCACCGTCCAATCTACTTACCACCTACAATCAGAACAATGTGAACCACACGATAGCCAGAAGACCACGCCCTTGACAGGGGCGGGTTCTGAATTCCTTAGACCTTTTTAAATTTTAACCTAACATCCCTACACACCCTTTATTCCTTTCTTTAACCAGCTTTCACCATTTATTTGTGAAACCACCGAACATTTTTCCTTCACAATTTCTCACTATTCGTTCAAATCATCCTTAATCCAATTTCTCACTATTTTTAAACCTAATTGTTCTATAATTTCATACTTCATTTCAAAAATCAAAATGAGCTGGAGAATTACACCAGGTCCACTAAATAACGATTTGTTATTTCTAAGTGGTCAACATAGAGCTGATTATTATTTTCGAGATCTAGAAAAGGACGAAGGAATTTTACGTGTTAGACGAGGTGATAAAGCTTTTGGGATTACATTGATGAAGTGCCTATCCCTGATAATATTATGAGATATATAAGGTTGGCTGGTTTTGCGGGTGTGATCGAGTGTGGTTATCGCAAACTTGATCGTGCTCTTATCTCAGCTTTGGTGGAGAGATGGAGGCCGGAGACACACACATTTCATTTACCGGTTGGAGAAACCACAATAACCTTTCAAGATGTACAAGCTTTATGGGGTTTGTCGGTTGAAGGTGATGTTGTTTCTAGCACTGATTATGCTATGAGTGCATCTGAAATTATAATGAGGTTTGAGTATTTAACCGGTTGTACACTACACTCGCAACACGCTGTAAAGTGGTTATAAGTTAAACCTAACCTAAGTTTATTTTTTATGAAAAAATAAAAACCATTCCCTAATAATGCCACTGATTTTCAGTGCATCCAACGAGCTAGATTAATTGTATTTTCTATGATTGGTGCCACTTTATTTCCTGATACTTCTAGCAACTGGGTGCATATAAATTATTTAAGTCATATTGAAAACTTAAATAACTGTGGTAGACTTAGTTGGGGAAGTGCAGTTTTAGCATCTTTGTATAAACTGTTATGTAAGGCAACGAGTGTCACAAATCGAGAGGTTGGTGGCCCTTTATTCTTGTTGCAATTATGGGCATGGGAAAGATTACCTTCTATGTGTCCCCAGAATACGAGATCTATTGATTTCAGATTACCATATGGTGCACGGTATGTTAAAAAAAACTTATGTATTGACTATTTTTTAGTAATCTTATATTTTTCTAGTTAACCGGGTATATTTAAAAACTTGATTACAGATGGAATGGTGAGCTTAGTTATGTAAACACTACTCCTCACTGTTTGAGTGCGTATCGATCTCAGCTGCATTCATTAAGCGCGGCCACGGTATTAATATTAATCTGATATTATTTTGTATATATTAACATTGCGAAAACATATTAATTAATATTTTTTATATCAGTTTAACTTGAGGCCTTATGATAATATTATCCACTTTCTGCCTAATATCTGCATAAGTGGATATCAAAGCTCGAGAAGTGACACATACCTTATATGTTGGGAAGTTGTTGAGCCTCACATTCCAAGTAGAGTTTTAAGACAGTTTGGAATGTTTCATCCAATCCCTACAAGTGTGTTACTAACCCGGGAGCAACACACAAATCTACATTCAATTGCTCGTAAAGGTGGTAGAAATAAAAACTGGTTACAACATCATAATATCTTTGTTCAAGCATGGGCGTCTCGGCTTAATTCAGTTGCTAATGAAGCATACACTGATTCGCCAATTGCTTTTGAAGCATACATGAGGTGGTATTTAGAGCGTACTGTTATGTATACAACAAACCCGGCTCATCAAGACACGAATCCTCATGGCTTCCAAATTGATGGACAAAGATTGAGAATGATGGTATTATAATTAATAATTTATTTGTTATAATGATTACTTTAATTATTATTATTATTATTATTTATTATTATTATATTATTATTATTATTATTATTATTATTATTATTATTATTATTATTATTATTATTATTATTATTGTTATTATTATTATTTAAAGTTAATCTTTCATAATATTATTTATAGATGGATGTGATGAGTCAGTTTTATCAAAGACCATGGGATGAAACGGGGAGGAATATGGCGAGCCGTTATATGGACTTTGCACATGCAAATCATATAAGTTTACCAACGCATGTGACACAGAATGTTGATGATACTCAACTTCCTCCTGTCACACAACGTTTACCCAGAAGGGGTAGAGGACGAGGGCGGGTTGGTAGACAGGCTGTTGATGATAATGTTGAGTAACAGAATATGACAGAACAAAGGGATTTCACAAAACAACAGTTTGACTTCCCCTTTTTAAGCCAAATGGGCAACCAAGATTTTTTTTACGGTGGTACCTCAAGTACTCAGTTTCCATATTTTAGTCAAATGGGGACCTAGAATTTCGAAGAAGGGGGCCCGTCAAATCCTTATCAAAGCCCTAATACTAGTTATCAACAATCATTTCACCATTCTTTCCCGCGACCTTATTACCCTCAATTTCAAGAAACGACTCAATTAGTTGACCGGTTTTTTAATCCATCTCCTTGCCCGTTCGACTTAAATGATGAAGCAACAAACGATAATGATGACACTCGTTAGATGTTATTTCTTTTATATTTTTAGTGATGTATTTTTTTCTTTTTAATTGTGTAATTTTTATACTTTTATCTATTAATTATATAATACAATTTTTTTATAAAATACAAACATAAAGTACAATATTATTAGAATAAGCATCCAAAAACTAACAAGTAGTACAATAAAAGTAACAAGTAAAGCAGTAATACAACAAAGAAGGTCACTTGTGAGTCTTGCGTTTAACTATCTTTTCTGTGAACCATTCAGGATGACTATATGTATAACGATACTGATAAAACTCTTTTGCCATATAGCGCCGATATCTTGCACACGTGTCTTTAAAATCTCCCTCCATACTTAAGGTTTTTCCTTGAACTACTTTTGCATTAGCATACAAACAAAACCCCTGAATCACCACCAAGGTCACCCCCACCCTTAGGCAAGTACTCCTCAGTAGTTGTGAAAGACATATGATCCCTTTTATCAAGATGAATAAACGGTCCAGTATAATTTTTTTTCCAGTAACCAATCTGTTCCATCAGACGGTAAAAATTACATGGAATAAAATCTAAAATAGGGAGAACCAACTCATGATATAGTTCACGATATAAGTTATTTGACCAATACTAAAGGATCTCCATTGTATGCAAGTTGATTCGGATAAGTAACCAATCTTCTACTCTTTTATAAGTATTGGAATATAAACATATTGCACCTCCCAAAATGGAGGGTACAACTCATCAGTTCTGTTGGCATATTTGACAGGCTTAACATCTCCCACACACATAATTCATCCCAAAACTAAGGTGGTAAAATTATCCAATTCAACCCTGATGGTCCAAATTTCGCAAGCTTTTCACGTCTTATCCGCATCATCCGTTTACCCAACCTTCTATATGTTGTGATATAAAGTATTATCATCTAATAAATATTATATAAACTAATTTATTTAACTGAAAATATATAATATTTTTACCAATGGAGAAAGACGACCTCGCATTCGTACCCTAATAAAGCACCCCAAAATCCTTCCCACCAGTTACCACCAATAAAACTATTAGAGAGTATGGCGCATCCCCGTTGTTGTAGAAGTCAATAGCATCTTTTGACCAGTTCTTAGATTCTTCTTCATCTGCAACTAAAAATGTATATGCATAGGGTTGTTTTCTGACGAGATAGTCATGTTGATTTTTTATTAGTAGAGTTTTTTTTGGCCAATATATTAAACAATAATAACTAGTACACATCAAATAAATTATGATACAACAATCTCCTCATGAATATGAGTTTGGATAAAGTGTTCTGTTATGACCTGTTTGTCTACGTATTGAACATCTACGTATGACAGGTGCATCTGGATGATGAACATCCATCTCTTTGTGTATCCTCCTCGTGCGTCTCCTACCTCGTGACGTGATGATTTTTGATGGATCGCCTCTTATCCTCCAACCCGGGTTCGTCCAATAATCAATGTGACGAAGTGGGTAAAAATGGCGTTTATACTGTTCTTGATAAACAACAGTACTATAGACCTGATAAAACAAATTATGAGGTGATTCACCTCTATGGCGGCAAACTGCAATTGCATGTGAGCACGGGAATCTTTGCATCTGCCTTTACCACACGTGCAAGTTCTGTTTTTGTATTCCATGGTATAATCATTTCCACCAGCTTCATTTGTTTTATCTTTGACAGAACTCTATACCTCGCCTCTCGTAATCAAATCTGTTATGATATGCTCTTGCGAGTTAATATCACGTGCGTTAAATAAACGCCATATGCGAGGGGCTAGCGCGGTGTTGCAGTTGGCTGCGATGTCAGTGTGCTTTCTGAACTGTTCGACTATTTTCTCGAACGTACATTAATAATAGATTTTATTGGCATAAGCTTAACACCTCACAACGTATTGTTGAAGCTTTCTGAAATGTTCGTCGTCTTTATTGGCATAAGCTTAACACCTCACAACGTATTGTTTAAGCTTTCTGAAATGTTCGTCGTCAGGTTACCCCGCCAACGATGATTTTTATCGTGTATAAGCGTCCATTTACTCTCTTTAATAGCTTTTAAATATTTCCACGCTTCTGGATTGACGCTTGTCATTTGTCTTACACAATAGTTATACTTCCATTGTTGGGTGGTGCTTCCGATAGACCAACATAGCCTTTTTAAGCTAGAAACCTTGAACTTTTGCTTGACGTTACTTCGAACATGTCAGAAACAAAATCGATGCATAGCATTATTTTTCCACTCTTCAAGAGTATTCATTGCACGAATAATTCCTTTGTGTCTATCGGAAATAACACATAACTTTTTTCCCGAACCAATAGAATTATGGTGAACTGCAATGTGTGACCAGAATTGTTGGAAAAACCAACTCCAACTTTCTACCGTCTCTTCGTCTACAATTGCATAAGCTATCGGAATTACATAGTTGTTTTCATTTTTTGCAACTACAATTAACATTTTACCACGGTAAGAACCTTTCAAAAAAGTGTCGTCAACAGATATCACCGGCTGACAATAGCTGAACGCTTTAATTGTTGGACCGAAATCCCAAAACACATATTTAAATGTGTAATAAGCAGATGTACCGGTCGGATGATGTAACCATTCCACGATAACATGGTTCTTCTCTTGTAATGCATTGATGTACGTAGGTAATTCTTCAAAGTTACTGTCCCAGCTACCATAAATATTCTGAATAGCAGCTTTTCTAGCTCACCAGGCTTTATTATATGAAACATCAACATTCAACGTGTCTTTTAAATGTGCTTGAATTTGCTTGATGTGAAAAGCAATATCTTGACAAATAAAATGGATGATACGGGTAACAATATCTCTGCATTTGAAACTTTTATTGTTGTTACCAACAACAGTATCAAAGCAGTTGTGGGCATTCACCCATCTTGAAATTCTCCACATGTGATGATCATGGTTCTTGGAAGCATAACATACCATGAACATGGAGGACCACTATAGAAGATTATTGTTGTAATTACGGCTAGTGCTGTAACACTGCTCTCCATCTTGTACGTTACTTTCAACTACTACAGCCTCTCTGTTACGTGCAAGATTCCATAACCGCACTGCATGCATCACTTCATCTTTCGATTTAAAATACATTCCAACACAAATTTCTTTTGACTCTTCATTCCATATGTCTATATGGTCTTCATTGTCAAAATCAGCAGCTTCATAATCTCTTAACTCCTGAGGATCTTTAGAATAGTTCACCTCCCCGTAAGATCCTGGATTAACACCAGAATTATAATTGTTTGAAACTCCATAGTTGTTGTTGTCATCATCACTGGATTCTTCTTGTGATGAAATGAGTTCAGTATCTTCACTGCTATATGAAGTACCATCATCCGACTTATCAAAACCTCCGTTATCATCATCGACTTATGATGAAATTGGTTACGGACCGACTTATAATCATGTGATCTTACATTTCCTTGATGATAAGAATTGCTTGACGGATCGGGTGCTTCTGATACAGAGAACCGCGTACGAGATCTATATAATTGGGTTGTACAGACATTTTCGGCTCAATGATAACATAACATTTCCTCGAAATTTTCAACATTTGTCTCCCAAATCAAGACATCTAGACTTGAGTCACTGAAATTCAGAACTTTGAGAGAACCACCATATGAGTAATATAATTTATTTCAAATTATAATACTCTTTTTGAACCTGAAGATGAATATAAATTAAATCTACAAACTCTTCGTATGAAACTCTATTACGAAGAATAATAGTTGAACTTCTAGTAGAAACATCACATATGATATTTCCATTTTCGAATGAAATATCACCACCCCAATATATTTGTTAAAAATAAGGCAGAGACATGATAATGACTAAGTTTTTTTTAACGTGTGAATTTAGTATGAAAATGTGAATGAATCCGGATGTTTTATAAGTATTATTGGTGAGTGAGTAGGTTAAATATGTGGATGAGGTTTATTTGAGAACCCGCCGTTGCCAAGGGCGAGTTCTCCACCACTCACATCACACACATTTTCACATGCACAACCAATAGCGATCACATCAACAATCAACAAAGAACCCGCCTTTGGGAAGGGCGAGGTCTCAGTCCGGGTAGCAGAACCCGCCCCTGACAGGGGCGGGTACCCTTAAAATCAATAAATATCGAGATTCGCCCCCTTGTCAACTCTCTCCTTAAAAAAGCACCATTTATAAAAAAAAATTCCTATCCTGCTCTGTCAGAGAGAATTGGAATGGAATTGGTGTGGTTCGCTAGCTCTTTCTTTTTAGACGAATGAATTCTGAATAAAGAAGGCAGTCGTGACAGGTAAAGGCCTTACGTTATTACCAGGAAATATAAAATGGGCCAAATCGCCTGCTATCCTTGTCTTACTCCTATTCTATGGTAAAATATCTAATATTAGAACATCCATTAAAACTTAAGTGACCTAAATGAGACAAAAAAAAAAATTGAGTAACTTAATTGGAACACTATTGAAACTTGATTATCTTTTTATGTTTATACAAGAAAGTTTTTGAAGTAATGAAACTTTCTGTAGACATATTTTACAAACATGGGAAAATAAATATAAATGCCGAAGTTAAGTTTTGTCATAAATAAATTCATTGGTAAATTGAAAAGCAAAATTTGAGTTTGATAAAAGTGGTAAACAAAGAAAAAAAAAACATCGAAACTATGAACCGTATCTGAGATCGGAATACTAGTATTTATAAGCATTTACTTGGACGTATAAAAAGAAGGTTTGGAGCATTAAATTCAATTGAAAACGTAATTTTGTTTTATTCAAATATATATTGCTAATATATCTAATAAATAATTACAATCAATTCCTTAGATAGTTTTAATTAGTTGTCATCATTTATATTTGGAGTATAAATAATGTCACACCCCGAAAAGCGCACCGGAAGGGCATGCGTGTGACGGATATAACGAAAGTTAGATTATTTTCAACAATTATCAAGCAAATAAATCATGGATACTAAAATTAAATATTATTATAAAATGTTATTACATTGACCCAAACATAAGTCTAATCTTGAAAACTTAAATACTAATAACATAATATTATTTTTAAACATTAACAAGAGTTTTCAATCGGCAACTCCCAAAAATGGTATCCAAACTTGATAAGTTGCCGTTAAATCCCTTTTCATTCCCACGAATGCCTAATCACATCAGTAAAAAAACTAGTGAGTTCACATATTTATATAAAAAAAGATTATCATAATTTTCTTTTATAAAATGATATGATTATCTCGGAATAAACCCCTGGATTGTCAAGGACTAGCTAGGTCCACTGACTATGATCGCAACCAAGAGCCTCATAATCAAACCAATACTCAAAGTCCCTCAAATCTTTTGAACACATATTCCCTTCGTATAAACCAACCGACACTACCGATCACGAGGGGCGGTTGTCAAATCCAATAGATCTACCAATATATCATGTGGCCCTCCCAGGGTTAATGATTATGTAAGAGGCGAGTCGTGCACAAATAATAAAACAACTCAAGGCCATCATATAAAGATCACGCAGTTATTCCATAATTTAATCATATCACACATAAAATTATAGCATGTTTTTCTCCCAAAATACTTATATAAAATGTTATTTAGAATAGGGGCTGTGAAATCTCACTTTAAATGTGAGAAGAGATGATGATCTAGCAAAAATTGAGCTTGAAAAATAAACGACCAATTAACGCTCTAAACAAAAAGGATCTATTAATTGTCGAGAAAAAAGTCTAATACGTAAGTTGTTTACACAACTACTAGACTTGTCTTGAAATCCATTTTAAAAGGATCCGTTGGTGACTTTCGGTTTAGTATATTAACATAAAAACTAATTATGTACTAAATAAATAAATAAATAATTAAGTAAATAATATTAATTCATAATAATATTTATTTAAGATTAATAATAAGATATATTTATAATCTTGTTCTAGTTAAGAAACTATTTCTTATATTATTATTTTATAAATATTACTTTGTTTAACCCAAATCAATATTTTAATATTTTTAACAAATAATTAAATTTTTAGTAGTAAAACATATATATAGTTATTTTAGACAAGTTTTATTATAAAAATATGTTCTATTATCTTTGACCCATATTTCACCGTATACAATGAATTTAACACGAAACCACACAGTTTTACGCGCATAATCTGTACATCAACCCATATATACTTTATGACCATTTTACATGTTTAAAAATGACTCTTTTATACCAAAAACATTCTGAATTATTTTGTTAAAAATCACTTCAAAAACAGTCATTATTTTAACCCGAATTGTTGGTTTTCTGCTTTTTCACGCGTATAAAGTCATCACCGAAGACCTTGCAAGCCTTCATTACATTGACAATCTTTAGGGTAGATTCCTCTTTATCACCTTGAATAGTCAAAATTCGACGAATAGTCTTCTCGTAGCATACCACTTCAGCATGATGCTTTGACAACCAATCCATGCCCACGACAATATCAAAACTACCAAGCACAACAGGTAGGAGGTCGATGCTAAAGGAATGACCCTCTAATTTCATAGTGCACCCTCTAACTACATCACGTGCTTCAGTTATCTTTCTGTTGGCTAGCTCGACAATATATTTCTAATCTAATTTACTAGATCTAAGGCCATGTAATGGTTCAAAGTTCTTAGACACAAAACTCATATCAGCTCGTATCAAATAATATAGATGCGAAATGGTTGTTGATAAGGAACGTACCAGTAACGATGGACGGTTCTTGTCTTGCCTCATTGGCACTTGTCTCAAACACCCTGCCGCTTGCATTTAATCGTTTCAGCCTGGGGTAATCCCTCTTGTAGTGACTTTCAGCTCCACATTCAAAACACCTTCGCCCAGTTTTCTCGGGCTTCTCAATCAACCTCACTCGATAATTCTGAGCTTAACGCCCATACTTGTTACACCTCGAAGACACATTCATATTGCAGTTACCTCCATGATGAAGGTTACACTTGTTATACCTCAGCTGTAAACCAGCTTGCCTCCGGCAAGTTAATAACATACATCTTTCCCGATCCAACCCTCTGATTATTCTGATTCCCAGCTCTGTTCTTGAAATTTCCAGTCCACTTCCTCTTATTCTCCATATACCTCTTATCAGACTCTACAACCTTCCTTTTGTTCTACATAGGCTTCTTACTGGTATCCCTTTTCTTAACCAACACACCTCTCCGAATAGCATCATCAGTCAATGAATTATCTAGTGCCACTGCAGTCTGCATTATGGTAGGGTTTGATGCTATAACCATGCCTCTGATCTGGGGTATCAATCCCCAAATATATCTCTCAATCTTGATGTAGTTTGGAGTCACCATTCGGGGTACAAGTCTTGGCAGATCATTAAACCTGGAGGTATAGGCTCTAACTTTCGCACCTTCCATAGTCAGATTCCAAAATTCAATCTAGATCTTTTGGAGCTCATTACGAGGACAATACTCCTTAAGCAACATCTCCTTTAATTGGTTCCAAGAGAGACCAAACGCAGCTTCCTCTCCTAGTTCTGAGCTTGTGAATTCCACCAGCTTAGAGCTTTATCTTGGAATGAAAATGTTGCATACTTCACTCGCTGATCAACAGAACAGTTGTTGATTGCAATCACAGATTCCATCTTTTCTATCCATCTAATAATGTCAAGAGTACCTTCAGCTCCCGAAAAGATTCATGGATTAAAAGCTTGGAATGTCTTGTAAGTACAACCCTGAGCTTGACTCCCGGAGGAATTTCCAACAGAAGTGCCTCCACTGGAACCACCCATGGTGCCACGTCTTCTATCACGCCCAACATTTGCATCATGTTGCTCGAGTGCAAAGTTGACATGTTGGGATATCAATTGTGCTAACTCTTTAGCAGTGGTAGGTAAACCAGTACCTCTAGTACCAGTAGTATTTAACGTGTTAGTTGCCATGAATTAACTTCTGTTATGGATGAAGCAAAAAGAGAATAAACGGCATACACGAAATAATATCAAAATGCATAATAATAATAGTAATAGGTATACAATCACAACATTTCGATAATTACATCATTCATTAAAATCATCAAAATGGTTTAATGAGAGAGATAATTAGTTCAAAATACATGACTAAAAACAACCCAACATAGATGTTACTATAGCATCAACATCATTACAAAATAGTTGTTTCAATATTCCAAATACAAACATAACAAAGATCCTACAAATCTAACGAGAGAATCGTGCCATCACATTGGCACGCACCACCACCGAAGCCATCATCATGCAAATCGTCGCCAACCCTAACGCCGCCTCCACTAGCTACTCGAGGACTGTCACCTGCTGTTGCGCTGCTACCACCCAGCCTCTGCAGCCTCCACCTGCAGCTACACCACCTCTAGCTTCTTCGTCTATGCCAGTCCCGACTCTAAATCACAAAACCTGAAATGCAGCTAGTTCAGGATGTCGTTCTCAATCACCTTTCCCTCCTCAAACATCATCATCCTTCCATCCATTGTCTATAACATCTCACTCGTCACTCCCGCCTTACCCTTTAAGGATGAAATCCGGTGCTCATAGTGAATGCATCGGGTAGCGAGAGTAGCTAGGGTGCGATGTACAAGCTCATCAATCAGTGGCAAAACTAGATGGGTTGAGGACGACTCACCAACATTAAATGTAGAGGGAACACCACCCTTATCAGCCCACTCCTACAAATGCTCGGACAACCAGTCCCACTGTCCGTCTCTCACCTTATCCCTTTTCGGCTCAGTCTCCTCCGGCATCTCACTGGTAGTCACATCAGTAACTATCTTCGGCATCCTCTTCTTCTTCCTCGAGTAAACAAAGCGAACCTCAGGGACATAATCAGGAGTGTCAGGAAGAGGCTTATCACTAACAGGCGCTATCTGACTGGGCTCACCAATAGCAGGAGGACTCTCATCATCAGATTCCCAAATCCAACCATTCCTGTACTCGAAAGTCGGCTCCCATCTTGGTGCAAACGGGTCTCCAAGGGTGTGATAGGGGGGAGAGAAAACATGGGATCCTCGTAGTTACTATCGGAGTCATGGATCAGAATGAACTGGGTCCGAGAAAGTATCTGTAACACAAGAATATCCATACTAAATTTTCTAACTACTAGCATCTATACTTAATTCATTTTAATGAGTACATATACAAAAGTATCATTAACTTATGCATGCATGAAAATAACACTTGGGAATGAAAACATTTTAACTTAAAAATAATTTTGGTTATAGTCTAGATTTTTGAAAAATATTTTCTAGTTCGTTATAACCATTGGCTCTGATACCAACTTCTGTCACACCCAGAAAAACGCATTGGAAGGGCACGCGTGTGACAGAGATAACAGAAGTTGGATTTTTTCCAACAGTTATCAAGCAAACAAATCATGCATACCAAAGTTAAATATTATTATAAAATGTTATTACATTGATCCAAACAAAAGTATAATCTTGAAAACTTAAATAGTAATAACATAATATTTTTTTAAACATTAACAAGAGTTTTCAATCGGCATCGGAAATTGGGTCCTAAAAATGGTATCCAAACTTGATAAGTTTGCCGTTAAAACTCTTTTCATTCCCATGCATGCCTAATCACTGGAAAAATATGCTCAAAAGTTTATCAACAAAAAAGCTAGTGAGTTCACAGATTTATATAAAAAAAGATTATCATAATTTCCTTTTATAAAATGATATGATTATCCCGGAATAAACCCCTGGATCGTCAAGGACTAGCTAGGTCCACTGACTATGATCGCAACCAAGAGCCCCATAATCAAACCAATACTCAAAGTCCCTCAAATCTTTTCAACACATATTTCCTCCGTATAAACCAACTGACGCTACCGATCATGAGGGGCGGTTGTCAAATCCAATAGATCTACCGATATATCATGTGGCCCTCCTAGGGTTAATGATTATGTAATAGGCCAGTCGTGCACAAATAATAAAACAACTCAAGGCCATCGTATAAAGATCACGTAGTTATTCCATAATTAAATCATATCACACATAAAACGTTATAGCATGTCCACCATCATAAGCACAATTTTATCATCATAACATCAACCTCCTTCAACCCTAACATCCTTGTGACATTACTTCAAGTTCAAGAACATTCACACCAAGTTTGGATCATCTAGAGATTAAGAGTCTTCCTTAACAATCTTCTAAACTTTTCTTTTACTTATAATCAAGGTTAGATCCCCAAAAATCTATGATTAAAAAACTTATAAAGTTGTATATGTATTTAACATACATATAGATCAAACCCTTTATGTTATAAACCATCAAAACTATTTACAAACTTTATAAATACTTAATTTTCAATCAAAATCAGTAAGAAAAGATTATGTAACAGAGAGTTTTAGATTTTTATAAAAACAAAAGATTCAAATAAAAACAAAGGGTTTAAAAGTGTTGAAATAATTGTTATTTCATGATTTACTAGGTGGATTAGGTTAAATATTTAAATTACTGTGATTGTGGGAATAAAATTTAGAGATTTGTTAAGAAATATTAGAAATAATAAACTGGAAAATCTGAAATAATTATTTGGGATATATTAATATATATAATTGAAATAAGGAAATAAAATAAAAATACCAAATAGGAAATCAGGACTTAATAAAAATTTGGAAAATTTATATAACGACCACAATATTATACTTAAGTTACAAAATAAATTTCATGAATTAATTCATTAGCATAATAAAGGTTTATATTTTAGAACAATTAATAAGAAGAAAATCGAAAGTGATAGTAAATTAGTAGATAAAATCATGAAAATTTTATTAGATACTGTATAGAACATTTTGTATAATTTTCATAATTTTTAGAGATATATAGATATTTCTTCCTTTAATTTGAAATCTTGTAAAAGGTTTAGGAAATTACATGTGAGGAAATATTAACTGAAAATTTTATAGGATAATCTAGATATGAAAATACTACCGTTTGTAAAATTTGATAATTTTTGGACAATGATAACTACTATTTTAAAATTTAAAGCCTAATTAATAATAATATAAGTAATAAAAATTAAAAGAGATAAGTATTTACTCTAACAAATAATTATTTTATCAGAAATTATTAACAAATTGCTGAATAATGATGAGTAACATTGCCCTTTTTTATTTATAATTTTTTGTGAGAAAAAAACATATTGTATGTTTTTATTATTGATGCTAATATAAATGAGAATTTTGATAAGTTACTGTCATAGATTGCCTTAAGACACAACCATTAATTCGTATAATGAACCGTCAGATAATATAGGTATCGCTACTTAGGAACATGTTTCCTGCACCAATTGGACCTAGTTGAGACTGCCAAATAGGGGTCTTGATGTTATATTATTGATTCTGTGATTTATATTTATGAAAATTATGAATCACCTGACATATAAGTAGGTTTGGTTGTGGACTTGTTTATGTTGCATCAATTAAGAAATATTATGTCATTGATTAAACCTATGTTCTCACTAACTTTATGTTAACTTTTTGAGTGTGCTTTTTCAGGTAATCAAAATGTTTTATAATTTCATTTACACGTTTAACTTGTTCTATGAATGGTATAATTACATAGGGCAGCTGTGCGTTTGGGTGACTGTAGATTTGATGGATTTCAGCCTCTTTATGGACATTCACGTCCATTATTAGCTGGAAAATGTTATGTAATGAATATGTTAAGTATTTTGACGTTGGGTGATAAGCACTTATGTAATAGTCTCATGTGAGACAAATTTTGTATATATAATGTAAACGAAAAATATATATCTAATGAAAGGTTAGTATTTAACTGTTATGAATGCATATATTTGTAATCAATACGTTTTGAGCCAAAAGTCACATCTAAGCATTTCACGCTTCCGCCGGGATGTGATAGTTTGGTATCAGAGCCATTGGTTATAGAGAATTAGGTATTATTAGTAAATGCCTAGACTATAACCATAAGCTTATGTGATAACATATTTTAGCATGGCTAAAAAAATTAGTTATGATTTTATGTGAACATATCTATGTTTAGACAATAATGAACTATTATATATATATATATATATATATATATATATATATATATATATATGAGATATACATGATTAATATGTGAATGTGAAATTTTGTGAACCTATTTGATTAGTTGTTTTAAATAGTGATAGTATAAATTAAAATTTTGTAAGAATTTTACAGTTATGAGTCCTTATAATTCTGATAGCCACCATATTGAAATTGATCCTTTGGAATATTCAGATCATAGCAACCATAAAAAAACAACACCAAGAATAGAGCCTCAGAACAACATAGAGATATCCCAACCCGAGACTAGGACTAACATAAAGCCAAAGTTTTTCATCCGACATGCACCAGTAACAATCGGGGGTTATACAAATGAGATCCCTATGAAAAGTGTACGACGTGATAAAAAGTTTCTGACTAATTAAGGAGGTTCAGGAGCAGGAAAATAAAAATCCAGAAATCCTTCCCTCGACATCAAACATGACACCCATAGTTCAACACGATGTTTCTAAAACTGAAGAGAGGGGAATTAAGAGACAAAGGTTGGAAGAATGTCAGATAAAAGCAACCAACCAGTTTCTTAAGAGAGTTAAGAAGATACAATGAGAAATCCAGGTGATCCAAGCAGATGTCAAGGAAGTGAGGGAAGAAAGCAAAAGTATCTTCACTAAGATATGGAACTGTGTTTGGGGAAATTAGAAATATAGGAAACTTAATCTATTATGTGACTACTTTAATACGTAGAATAAGAATGTAATGAAATATTTTGTTTATGACTATTAAATATTATGTTATAGTTTGAGTAAAATTTTGTGATATTAGTATAATTGATATGTTGTGAAATATGTCGCCAAGGAGAAATACTCAACCTGTACAAAGAACTGCACGTGTTGGGCGACTAAGAACTAGATTAGGAGAAGAAACTCTACAGTAAATATCACTGCAAATGAGAATGAAAGAATTTTTCAAATAGTGACTCAACAATTGGAAGCTGCAATACCTATATTAGTAGCTCAACTCCAACAGAACCTTAACTTCAGAGGTGTACCGCTTGGAGACAAAGAACTAGGGAATGCTAATGGAATAGAACACCATGAGGAAGAAGTTATAGATGAAATTAAAAAGGGATGTTCTTATAAGACCTTTATGTCTTGTAAACCCCAAGACTTCAATGGAAAAGGTGGAGCAGTACAAACATTACATTGGTTAGAAGAAATGGAGTCAGTGTTAGATATTAGTGATTGTACTGATAATTGCAAGACCATGTTTGCTTTACATTCTCTTAAGGGAGAAGCACAGTCTTGGTAGAAGATGGAAGTTCAAACTAAAGGAAGAAATGTTATGAATGGGTTAAGTTGGGAGGAATTTAGAAACCTAGTAATTGAGAAATACTATCCTTATAATGAGATAGAAAGGATAGAAGCAGAATTTTTAGCACTAAAAATGAAAGGTGCTGCACATCAGAATGTATACAGATAGATATAATGAGCTATCTAGATTAGTGCCACATCTAGTGACGTTAGAAACTAAAAGAATAGGAATATATATGGGGTTTAGTACCACAGATAAGAGGAATGGTTAAGTCAGCAATGCCGAAGACTTTTCAGGATGCAGTGACGTTATCAAGAAGCTTGACTAATGTGATGATAAGGAATGGATCATTAACTGATTCAAAGGTTGGAGAGAAAAAGAAGTGGAACAACAACAATTCAGGAAGGAAATTTAGAGGAAACCAGAATAAGAAGGTAAACAGAAATCCAGTGAGGAACTTTTGGGAATTGTCCAGGAAAAGAGACCGCAGACAGAAGGTCAACCATGGTGCAATGCTTGCAAAAGATACCATGATGGTAATTTGTTATAATTGCAAGAAGGACACATGTCAAGAAGGGACCCGAAAATCCTAAACCAATTTTTTACAAGTGTGGAAATGAGAATCATTTTCTCAATGAGTGTCTGGAACTGAAAGGAAAAACTCCAATGAACCCAAGCAATTCGCGTGGTAGAGCATTTGTACTTCAAGCTGAAGAGGCGCGACAGGAACTAGAAGTTGTGATGGGTACGTTTCTCATTAATGATCAGTTCGTGATTGTATTATTTGATACATGACCAACTTGAAGTTTCGTTTCAAATACATTTAAATCCTTACTTAGATTAGCATCAGAGAAACTGAAAAATAAGTATATGATAGAATTTGCTGATAGAAAAATAATAGAGGCCAGTGAAGATAGTCTATATTATCAACATAGTCAAAGTCAACACATGTGTGTTTTAGAGGAAGATAGTCTATATTATCAATATAGTCAAAGTCAACACAACGTATCAGTCAAGGTCAACAGAAAAGTCAAACTTCAAGTTCGAGACGAAGAACCGTGTGAAGATATTGAAGATATATTGTGTTTGAGACTTTATTGTATTAAATATATTTTGTGTGAACAAAATATATTTTACCTTGTTTTTAGTCTTGTTTTAGTCAAGTTTAATAGTCTAGGGGACTAAATGTAAATAGTAAAAGTTAGTCTAGACTATAAATAGCTTAATTGTAATTAGAGTTAATTATATGGTTGAATGACAAATTGATTGGGGGATTACTTGTAAACACTATTCATTTGCAATCAATAGAGATCAAAGGGATTTTGATTGTGTTTATCTTATTTTGATCTAAAATCTTCACGTTATTTGATTCAAGTGTTCAACCTGGGTCAACAATTTGGTATCAGAGCCATATTGGATCAAAACATTAAAGATTTGAAGATTTTTTAAGGTGTTCATTAGATTTTTAGAGAGAGAAAGTGGGGGTTTAGAGAGAGAAAGTAGACCTGAGTTCAAATTTGTTCAAATTCAACATCAACAACATCAGATCTATCACTATCTATAACATATATTGGATCTACATCAACTTTTATACAAGAAAAATCAAAGAAAAATTTTAGATCTGAGATTTTCTCTCACACACACTAGTGTGTGTGTTCTTGGTGTTCTTGAGTCTTCATATCTTCATCCGGCGAAACTAGATTCAATCTCGAACGAAAGTTCAAACTGTTCCGGCGAAACTGACCAAAGTCCGGCGAAACTGCTGACTTCCGACGAAATTATAATTTCGTCTGGCGAAATTGTACTTCTTCGGCGAAACTGTCAAACTCCGGCGAAATTATAAAATTTATCTGCGAAATTAATAAAAAAAAACTAACTAATCTGCGAAATTAAAAAATTTATCTGCGAAATTAAACCCTAACCACAACCACACTCACCACAGCCAAACCACAACCACAATCACCACCGCCTTAGGCGGCCTAAACCCTAACCACCGTCGCCACTGCCTTCGCAACACCATCTGAACCGCCACCATCGCTACAACCGCTAACCACCATTATAGATCCAACTCACTGTCCTAGTCTCTGCCATCAACACCACCATCGAATACCACCAAACAACACCATCCTCCGCCGTGCAAACACACCATCCACCCTACAACCAACAGTCCACATCCGATAACCACCACCTGTCGACCACCGTCAACCAGACAATCACACTCGATAACCACCATCTGCGTGACCACAACCATCTTCACAACCATCAACCATAATCAACTTCATCAAGACCATTCACAACCATTCCCACCGCAACCCTATTTGTCACTGGAGACCCGCCGGAGATCTTACACCACAACCACAGTTACACCACCTTCGAGTTTTGAGGCATATCATCACCACCGCAGTGATCAGCTCACCGAGATATCTCTGTAGATTCTTGTCACTCGCCGGCACGCGCCGCCAGAGGCTCGCCGGAAAGGCGGCGGTCGCCGGAACCCTAGAGGTTCTCCCATCCGAATTTTGTTCTCTCTAAGTGTGTGTGTGTGTTTTGTTTGAGGAGATTTGTTGATGTGTTTTGTTTTTGTTAGGGTTGGTGTATGGTATATGGACTATTTCTTTTATTGGGCTGGGTTTTAAAATCTATGTGTGGGCTAACATTTTGTATGGGTTAAGGTGTAAGAATTGTGTGGGTTAACTTATCATTGAGCCAAGTATTTCAGAATTTGTATGGGCTCACAATTTGTATGGACTAGAAAAAAGATTAAAAATTGGGCTAACAATATGGCTGGGTTTTTATAAAAAAATAAAAAATATTTTCATAAATAAATAAAAAAATTCATAATCGTATAATATTTTCGTCTTTTTGGGTGATAAAGTGAATTTAATATTTTGTTTGAACATGTCTTTCTCTGATGATCTTGAATCAGACAATGCCACAATGGCACAAAGAAGGTTCGACTGTTTTGCAGGTACAGAGAGAAAAATTGTCAGGTCTGATTGATCGATTCTTAAAGGTGGCAAATAATCTAAAGAAGCATGTTCCAGATCTCAGTAATCATGAACAAATTCAAAAGCTTCTTGATTCTCTTCTGTCTGAATGGAATCATCAAGTTAAAATGCTGAAGCAAGAAAGAGGTTATGTTGACACAAAACTTGTGGATATGATCAACATGCTAAAATCTCTCGAGCTGGAAATCAAATTGAAGAATTTCAGCAAGCCGTATTCCCACATCAAACCAACACACTTAATACTGATCTTATCTCCTCTATAACAAGCATACTTGATTACAAAACAGAGATGATTATTGAGAACTGATTCGGATTTAAATATTGAATTCAGAGAAACTATTGAAGAGAATTGTGAAGCTTTGAGAGTTGACAATGACAGTAAACCGGAGTCTGTGAGAACCGATGATGATAAGGCTGGAAAAGCTGATAACAAAAAGAAAGAATCTGAGGCTACAAGATGCTGAAGGTCAAAAAAGAGGAACACAGAATCACAAGGGTTTGCAACTGTGAAAAGAGCTTAGCTGCAGAAAGAATTATCTTGGGTCTTCCTTATGAGACTGTTCAGGATATGTGTTCTTCTTCTTGCAAAATCCGATTATTTGGGATTTATAAGGCAAACAGATTGTTATTGGAAAATGAAAAAGAATTAAAAATAATTAATCAGGAATTAAAGAAAAATGAAATTGCTTTTTCAAGGAAACTTAATGAAGCATTGGCTGAAAATGATCTTTTAAGAAGAACCATTTTGGAGCGTAATGTTGAAATTAATATTCTAAGAGAAAGGGCTGTTTTAGCTCAATTTGAAACGACACAACTTCAAACAAAGCTTGAAAATTGGACTCTTTCACACATGAAAAAGGATGTACTTATTGCTAAACAACAAGGGGCACGGGTAAAACATGGGATTGGATATCATTCAGATGGTGAAACTGTATTTAATGCAGTTCCACCTCCATCTACTATTTGTTATTCTTCAATTCCTAAACTTCATCCAACAAATGCTTTAATTGAAAAGAATACTAATAGTTTGCATGCAGGTTTAGAGGGAGTAAATCTTAAAGAGGTGCGAGATGATTATGATTCTATAATTGGTATAGGATACAATAATCCGAATGCTAATAGTCAAGATAATGATTGTTCAGTCCCAGGTGTTTGTAAATCTATATCTACTGTTTCTTCTAACTTCTTTGATAAGTTTAAAGCAGGTGAAATTCCTACCTTTGAGCCTGTCAGAATTGTGAAAGAAGAGATGAATCGGGTATCATCTAATCATCAAGCTCCAACAATAGCAACACATCATCTTCCTGTCAATCAAGATCCATTGGAAGCAGATCTGTGTATACGAGACTGGACAAGCTCAGATGATGAATCAAACACAGAGGATAGTATCGGTTCCTCAAAGATTAAGATATCACCTGAAATTGTCAAGTCTCAAAAGTTTCCAAAAACTGACTCAAGACCAATATAGATCTCTTCTCCGACTGCACAACAAGCCAGTCATCAACAATCTACAACAAGACCAGTGAAGATTTCATTCACTGTTCAGCACAGCAAACTCCAAAACAAGCAAGAATCTGCAACAACCTCAAAGCAATCTCCAACTCCAAAAGCTTCACACGGGTCAATCAAGTTTCAAAAGCCTTTCAAGGCCTGTTTTTAGTATGGCCAAAAAGATCATGTGGTAAAGAAATGTCCTCAAAGACTTGCTACAAATGGTAAAGGCGAAACAAATTGCTTTTACAGACGTCAGTCTACAAAGAATGTTCGAAACGGTAAACGCAACACGGGTTGCTTTTCTGGTTCAAGAGGTGAAAAGCACACATCTTTGCATAGTTGGATGAAAAACCCTCCATCCAAACCTTTTCATGTGAAGCCGGTTTCACATGATTCAAAGATGAAACTTGCCAAGGTTTCAAAACCAAATTCTTTTTCATCCGGTCTTAAAAATGAAATGATTTCCAAATTTAATTTCTTCAGATCAAAATTAATTAAACCGAAACAAATTTGGCAAATTAAAAGGAAGGATACAAAACTCCCCGATATTTCAACAGATTGTGTGTTAAAGAAGGTTACTTATATCGTTGCAAAAGGAACTCCCAGGACTACGATGGTCGGGGTTCCCCTTTCAAACTAATCTGTTTATGAGTGCAGGATCAATTCAGGAGGACTGTTAGTTATCCGCTTCATTGATAGAGATTGTTCCTAATTCAAATTTGAGGCGGAACAACAGGTTAAGGTCATAGAATTTTATCCACAATTTGGATTTTCATCTGCACAATCACAGTTCTCACTTCACAGTCAATGCATATTTCTTGATAATTCATTTCTTATCTTGATATCAGTGTAGTTTGGAAGACCTTCTTTGGAAAATTTCTATTTTTGCATAGTTTTATAAAAAAATAATAAAATAAAAATAAAAATAAAACAAATAAAACAAATAAAAAAAGAAAAAAACAAGTAAAGGGGTTTGCAAAAATAAAAATTTAGGGGGAGAGTGTTATACAATTCAATAAAAAATGATGAAAATAGAACTGGAAACTTGATTCGAGATGACTGGGAAATGATTGTATATCATCTTGAAATGCTTATTCTTGCATGACTTGTGTTTTAAAATGAGAAATGATAGTAACTGATGTTGTTATTTGATATCACATCTAATTTTCAATTGAAAATTAAACAAACAAATAGATTCTTTAATGATATGCTTGGTAGGCTCAGCCTGAAGAATAAAGTAGACAGCAGCATAATGATTTAAATTAAAATCTATACTTATGGATGTCTGGATTTACACAATCATTTTGGCCTGCATGAAAACTGAGTCCCGACAAAAATTGGATTGAGAATTGATCTTTCACCCACCCTGATATAAATCATATAAGCCATATCTGTTGAGCCATGTTTGGTGTATTTATATGTCTTGTGTTTGTGCTAATCTCCTCTGCTGTATGGAAGTATTGACCTAGAGTGATGATCTCCTTTGTTGTATGATAGTACTGACCTGGAGCTCTTATCGGCACATGATTAAATGGTCATCTCCTTTGTTATACGTGAGTATAGACCTAGAGCTCTTACCATTTTGGTCTAAGTTGTGTCAAATCATCTAACATGAATTCGTCACAGAATGAATATTCTGATGATAAGCACTTGCACACTAATGCACTAGCCTTGCTCTATAAAGATCGTAACCAAATTCAAGAAATCCTGAGGTTGGGTGAGGGTTTTTGCCAAATGATTGTGGGGTTCTAGCATTCTAAAGTATTTAATCGAACCTTAACGAATCATCAGCTACTTGTTGAAAAAGGTAGGGCATGGGTTTAAATGGACAAACATATCAGCAATCGTTATTGATCTGTTTGAGAATTTCAAAATCTTTCAAAGACTGTGATTAGATTCAGTTATCAGTGTGATCTCATTGCTTGTCAATGTTTAAATTCATCTTTGTGCTAAAGTATATCTTGAGGATTCATGATCGATTCAGTTCTCGGTAATTAAAAAAAATATAATAAAATTAAAAAAATATAAAAAATATATAAATATAATAAATTTTGATTTCAAAATTCTTTTAGGTCTTCCATATTATGCTGTTACAATTTTATCATTTTCATGCATTTCACGGAAATTACGCACAAACGAACACTGGTTCGCTTGTTTTCACACACAAGATAAACACGGGTTTATTTTGTTAAAATGAAATGATCTAATTAGATATGTCGAGATTGTGTTTGTGATTGTGTTTCAGATTTTTGCTGCAAGTGATGGCCGATCATCAGTTGAGCAGTGTACCTGATCAGAGAACCTGTTCCTCAAGTTTGCAGAAGATACCATGCTAGGAATCCTCCTCCTACATCTTGTGAAGCACTCAAGATTAGAGAGTTGGAAAACTGTTCATGTTTTGATCAAACTATGCACACATCAAGGGGAAGCATATAAATAGGGGGAGCTTATGAGATGAATAATCATTCTCATCAGATACAGAAAGCTTCAATTTGAAGATCTTTCTATGGTTGACTTCTCGGTGTTGATTTCGTTTGAAGACTTTGATAATGATAGACTAAGGGGGAGTATTGTTGGATCTGTACAAAATAGTCTATATTATCAACATAGTCAAAGTCAACAAAAATCAACGTCTTAGTCAAGGTCAACAGAAAAGTCAAACGTCGAGTTCGAAACGAAGAACCGAGTGAAGATATTGAAGATATATTGTGTTTGAGTCTTTATTGTATTAAATATATTTTGTGTGAACAAAATATATTTTACCTTATTTTTAGTCTTGTTTTAGTCAAGTTTAATAGTCTAGGGGGCTAAATGTAAATAGTGAAAGTTAGTCTAGACTATAAATAGCTTAATTATAATTAGAGTTGATTATATGGTTGAATGACCAATTGATTAGGGGATTACTTGTAAACACTATTCATTTGCAATCAATAGAGATCAAAGGGATTTTGATTGTGTTTATCTTATTTTGATCTAAAATCTTCACGTTATTTGATTCAAGTGTTCAACCTGGGTCAACAAGAGAAGAGAGACTCATGATACTCACTGAATCCCATGTCTTCATCATTATAGAATTCAAGGTTAGGGATTGATTGGTTAAGATCAAGAGGCTGGGGATGGTAACTGTCCCCTGAAGGTTGATCACTAGAGTATTGAGACTTTGAGTGAAGGCTAAAGGCTATTGGGCTTGTGAGCTCATCAGATTGAGCATGAGGAACCTCAGTACTGATCATTTTGGAGATGGGAGTAGTTTGCTCCTCAGGAGAAGTGGGAGCTCTAGTGTCCACTCCTTCCTATATGGGTGATGATATGGGGGCCTGTACAAGCTTAATAGATTGAGCAGGGGTTCGTTTGGATTTTCTTTGGTAAGTGAGGAGTATTTGTGGCTGTTTTGATGGATGAGAGGTAGAAGGTGTGGGTTCAACACTAGCTTGTGCTGCTAAATTGTCACCTTGAGCAATGAGCTCTAACATTTTTAGGCCAAGGGCTGTTTCTACCCTAGAGAAGCCAACACTTGGCTTCTTCATTGTCTTAAAGATGTCGGGCTTCATTAGTCCCAATTTAAGAAAATTACATGTTCCCCTTAACTGTGAGCCCAGTTCACAGTTGAGAATGTGTTGAACATATCTAGGGAACATGTATACATAAATTGTGAGTACCTGAATTTGACCCCCTGAACCATCCCATGAACTATGAAGGAGAGATCTTCAGGAATCTGGTCCCATCCCCCATGCTTGTTGGACAAGCTGTGGATGACCACATGGAGTAAGTTCTTCCACTGAGATAAGACGTTCCTTTTCCTGAAGGTCTTTACAGAGAAATCTCTCTCATAGCCCATCATTTAGTTAAGAACATACAAGGTATGTTATGGGTATGTTATGGGTATTCCTAATTGTACCTGAAACTTATAATGGCATAGCAACATCTATGTGAAAACACACATGAAAAGCAACACAACGTCAAAGTCAACACAACAATCCTTGCTTTGAAGACAGGATTGCTGAAGTGTTCAAATAAAAAAAAAACACTTTAGCAATCATGTCTTGTATCCTTGTAGCCATTCTTTCAGCTTGCCTATGATGAGTTGGATTGGCAAATGGCATGTTGACAAGATCAAGACCTTCATAGTAGTTCAAGGTCTGAAAGTTGAAGATCTCTTGCTGCCCTTGAAGTCTATGAAGTATGAGGTCTCTTCTTTCAGCATCATACCTCGACCCTTGTATGTAATTTGCTGCTCCTTGGGGTGGGGATGACATTGCCCTTGGAATTCCCTCCTCAAATAAACTCTGAATGAGTGAGTGCACATCAATGTGGACATGAGGAGGTTGCTGAGTATGAACAACTGCAAGTGAGGATGGTGGGAGGATGGTGAGTCCTCTATGTCCATACTCTATGAAGAACTCCCAGGTTCTGTGATTGCTGAGACTTTCTCCCCTTTTTTGGTAGCATCACCCACTTGCATAGGTGAGTTAGGAGTTAGGTCTATCACATCCATAGGTTCTTGTGTTCCTGGATGAGCTCTTCTTAAAGGTCTCCCAGCTAGTTTCTCCTTGAGATAAGAAATCTCAAGTTGTTGATCATTGACCTTGTTTTGTAAGGTAATCACCTGAGATTCCAAGTGACTAACCTTAGAGACTAAGTAGGTGTATGTTTTTTATAGTTTTTGCACATTTAATTTCATGCTCCCCTCATCTTCATCAAAAGAATCATGGGGGGATGAGAGAATGGGACCAAAGTCTTCTTTCTCACCACCAGCATAGTGTTCTTGGCTGCTGGACTTCCCCTGCTCACTATCAACTTCAAGTGAAGTGTCAGTGGGCTGAGTTGCTATAGTTGAGGTCCTAATGATGTAATCACTTGCAGAAGTGAGAGCCTCTTCCATATAAACCTCCTGAACAGGTTCAGGGAGATCCACCTCAGTAATGAGTGAATGATGTGGGCTAGGCATAGGAAAGGCAGGAGTACTCATCTGTCTTTGAGTAGGGTGTTGGATGAGAGGTGTGATGGGACAGAACAAACAACTAAAAGCTATGTTAGATGGAATCCTAGGATTTAGAGGAAGAATCTGGATTCCTAATAATGATATGCTTAGAGAAACTATTCTAAAGCAAGCACATAAGTCAAGATATTCAGTACATCCAGGGAACAATAAAATGTAGAAAGACTTGAAAAACCAGTACTGGTGGCCAGGTATGAAGAGACCTGTTGCAGAATTTGTAAAGAAGTGTAATATCTATTGAAGAGTAAAGGCTGAATATCAGAAACCCTTAGGATGTTTGCAACAACTAGAAATCCCTGAGTGGAAGTGGCACCAGATGACCATGGATTTTGTAACCAAGTTACCCAGAACTTCAAGTGGGTATGACACAATATGGGTTATAGTTGATAGGTTGACTAAGTCAACTTATTTCTTGCCAATCAAAGAAGATTATGCAGGACCGGTTATGAAGGGTTACTTCACTTACAACACAAGCACACAAGGAGGAGAGTTGTTTTTTAGAACACTTAAGAGATCAAATAGGGAACTGGCAACACAGAAAGTTTATGCTAAAAGAAACACAAGTAAACAAGTGTGACAGAACAAGAACAAGAAACACAAGAGAATGGTTTTCAAGGATAATGTATATTGCTTCTCAAGTTTTTTTACAAGTGCTAAGAATAAGCTTCTTATATTACAAAGATCTGAGATTACTTTATACTACATCCTAAAGTCGGCCATACTTTGAAGGCCAGCTGGATACATTGATCTAGAAAACAAAATCAAATGTAAAGTCAAAAGACAGATTGCCTTTTGACTAGTGACTATGACATGCCATAGCTCACATCCTAATATATTACAAAAAGGATAAAAGTACATAAAGTAGAAAGCACAGACTCAAGACCTCAATGTACAGTTACCAAAAGCATGGACCTCTCACCAACTTGTGAAAGTTAGTGAGTCAACAAAGTTGCAGCGGAAAGTGGTCCAGCTTTATGGTAAAGTACATCAGATAAAGTATGTGTTTAAAAGTCTTCGGAAGAAATCAGTCTTCACTTCTCTTGGCTTCGGAAGACTTTGTCTTTGATGCTTCGGAAGACTTCACTTTTGGCTTTGGAAGATGTTGGTCTTGGCTTCAGAAGATTTTACACTTAAGAGTATTTCATTGCATGATGTAAAACTTCCAAAGCTTTTCTACTCAGTACTTCAGTGCATGCATGCAGGATAGACTTTGGATGTTTTAGGTGCATCAGCCTTTCATGAAACTTTATAAAACCTTACAAACTCCCCCTAGGCTAATGCTACCAAAACAAATGAAGATCTTCAGATGTTGACAGTCGTCATTATGATGATGACCATACCCTTCTTGATCAGATGGTCAGGATCATTCAGACTCTCATAATATCTTCTCATCTTAAAGAGATCATGCAGAGGTAGTCTGAACATGCCTTCCCATGTGTAGACATCTTCAACACCTTGATCTCTGAGTACATGCCATCTTTTCGGATTTGTAGAGTAAGTCCAGGACAAGATGGGTCTTCCTATTGCAAGAGGAGCTACTTGAATTGGTGTTTGTTGAGCTGCCTCTTCATGCACTCCCTCAGGTTGATCTGATTCAACCTAAGGACGGGAGGTGGATGACTCTGACTTCTTCTTCTTCTTCTTTGACATGGGTCTAGAAGCCATCCTTTTCCTCCTTTTTGAAGACTTTAACTGAGAAGATTGGCCTGCAGCACCTTGTTGTTCAGTCTTGTCTTTCTTAGTTAGGTGTACCTCCCTCACAGGTTCAGAAGGAGAGGGAGGTTGACCCTGCTGTGGATCAGAAGATGAAGCTTGCTGAGACTTAGCAGGAGGTCAAGGTTGTGTTGTCTCTGGTTGTTCAACCTTAACCTCCACTTCTTGAGGAGCTTGACTTGGTGGGGAGTGTAAGTCAACTAGCTCTCCTATTTTAATCTTCTGCTTGATTACCCTTATATGCTCATCCATTATGGATAGAGACATGGGACGTCTCCTTCTAGAGAATCCATACACCTTCTAGAAGCTCATCATCCTTTCTCTATCAGCAGACTTCTTTTGACTTTTCTAGATGATGGCTCTTGACTTTACAGCTTCTTCCCTCATCTTTCTTCTTATGGCCTTTTTCTCTTTGAGTACATGAAGTTCAAGTTGTTTGAGATACTCAAACTCAATGTACTCAAAGGACAGGGGAAGAAGTGCAGCCACCTGGTAGAGACCTGTGGCACTCAGGTAGTTGATCATGTGTTGCCTATCTGTTTCCTTGTCTACCTGAGGTTCTTCTGTTGCCACAAACTCCTACACAGGACTTTCTTGAACTGGGGAGAGGGTAGGAACATGCTTGTATAGTCTTTTTTGTCTTCTCTCTTCTTTGATTTGGAGAAGCAATCTTGCATCCTCTGCTTCCTTCCTCTCCTTAGACAATTCCATGTCCGCCAGTTCATTAAGTTTCTCTAAGGGGAGAGATATGACTTGATCAACATCATAGTTCCTGGTTTGTAAGTAGGTAATCCTGACTGCCCTTAACTCATCATTTTGAGTATCTGGTCTAGGGGCAGCCCTGATTGCAGCTTGCATGAATCTAGTAGACCCAAAAGAACTATCTCCCCTTAGCTTCCTCTTCCTCTCTCTCTCTCCTCCTCCTCAATCTCCTCAAGAGTCAATTTCCTTTTCCCTTTATCACTCACAGACCTTTGTGACTCAGGGTGGAGAGAGCTTTGGCCTTCATTGCCTAGAGTAGCTTCCATGCTCTAGCCAAAGAGAGGTTGTGATACACCTTCACCAGCAGGTGTTTCACTAAGGGAATGGACTGCTAAAGTTGATTATAGTGGGACAGAGCTTACAGGTTCTGTCACTGGGCCTTCAGTCAAGGTTTTCCCTTTAAATCTAATCTCAGGGTCTGCCTTAACATCTAGTTGACTGATGACATTGCCTTCTTGCATCTGTCTTCTTGCTTTAAAGACTTCAGCAATCCAGTCTTGAATCCTTTGAGCCATTCTACCAGCTTGCCTAGGTTGGCTTTGGTTAGCAAGTGGCATGTTGACTAGGTCAAGACCTTCATAGTAGTCCAAGGTATGAAAATTAAATACTTCTTGCTGCCCTTGAACTCTGTGAAGAATGAGGGCTCTCCTATCAGCATCATACCTCCACCCTATAATGTAATTAGAAGCTCCTTGGAGTGGAGTTGACATTGCCTTTGGTATACCTTCCTCAAAAAGACTCTGAATGAGTGAGTCTAGAGAGTCCACATCAAAGTGAACTTGAGGAAGTTGCTGAGTATGGACAATTGCAAGTGAGGATGGTGAGTCCTCAATGTCCATACTCTGTGAAGAACTCCCAGGTTCTGTGATTGCTATGACTTTCTCCCCCTTTTTGGTAGCATCACCCTCTTGCATAGGTGAGCTAGGAGTTAGGTTAATCACATCCACAGGTTCTTGTGTTCCTGGATGAGCTCTCCTTAAAGGTCTCTCAGCTAATTGTTCCCTGAGATAAGATATCTCAAGTTGCTGGTCATTGACCCTGTTTTGTAAGGTAGTCACCTGAGATTCCAAGTGACTAACCTTAGAGACTAGATAGATGCATGTTTGTGACAGTTGTTGCACCCTTAGTCTCAAGTTCCCCTCATCTTCATCCGAAGAAGCATTGGGGGATAAGAGAATTGGACCAAGGTCCTCACTCTCATCACCAGCATCATGTTCTTGGCTGCTGGATTTCCTCTGCTCACTAACAGCTTCCAATGAAGTGTCAATGGGCTGAGTTGCCATGGTTGAGGTCTTAATGATGTAATCACTTGCAGAAGTAAGAGCCTCTTCCATATGAATCTCCTGAACAGGTTCAGGAAGATCCACCTCAGTCAAAGGTGGATGATGTGGGCTAGACAGGGGAGAAGCAAGAGCACTCATCTCTCTTTGAGTAGGGGAGGAGTAGAGAGACTCATGGTACTCACTGAATCCCATGTCTTCATCATCATAGAATTCAAGGCTAGGGATGGGTTGGTTGAGGTCTAGAGGCTGGGGATGGTAGCTTTCCCCTGAAGGTTGTTCACTTGAGTATTGAGACTCAGAGTGAAGGCTTAAGGCTGATAGGCTAATGAGCTCATCAGGCTGAGCATGAGGAACCTCGGTACTGAATCTTGATGAGATGGGAGTGGTTTTCTCCTTAGGAGAAGTGGAGCTCCAGTATCCACTTCTTCCTGTGTGGGTAGTGATATGCGAGCCTGCACAAGCTCAATAGCTTGAGCAGGGGTTCGTTTGGATTTTCTTTGGTAGGTGAAGATGATTTTAGGCTGTTTGGGTGGTTGAGAATTAGAAGGTGTGGGTTCAACACTAGCTTGTGTTGCTAGGTTGTCACCTTGAGCAATGAGCTCTAACATTTTGGGAACAAGGGCTGTTTCTACCCCAGAGAAGCCAACAGTTGGCTTCTTCATTATTTTAAAGATGTCGGGCTTCATCTGTCCCAGTTTAAGAATATTACCTGTTTCCCTCAACTGTGAGCCTAGTTCACAGTTGAGAATGTATTGAACATATCTAGGAAACATATAATATTGTAAGGAGTCCAAGTTTGCAAGCAGATTGTATATACAAATTAGAGTACTGAACTTGACCCCTTGAACCATCCCATGCACTATGAAGGAGAGATCCTCAGGAATCTGGTCCCACCCTCCATGCTTGTTGGACAAGCTGTGGATGACCACATGTAGCAGGTACTTCCACTAGGATGAGACCTTCCCTTTCCTGAAGGTCTTTATAGAAAAATCTCCTTCATAGCCCATCTGCTGAAAGGAGTGGTTTACAGCTTCTTTAGGAAAGGACAATTCATCTTCCTCATCATCCAGCTGAAGATGGTTGTTGATAATGGCTGGAGTGATGAAGATTGTCCTCCCATGCACCGTAGCAGACAGTGCCTTCTCCCCGTCCATAATTACCTCTTGGCAGGATTTCCAGAATTCAAGCAAATGATCCTCGTATAGTGTAGGATTAATGGTTAGGGAGGTGAAATAGTTTGATAGAGCCAGGAAACGGCAAACCTATGAGAAACTAGGATCTTTCTCAGAGTTTAACAGAGCAACCTGATTATGTTGCCTGTGAAGTTGCATGGAAAAATCAGGGTAGTTTATGCGGTTGAGGTTGGCCATTTAAGAAAGCTTAAAGGTGAAGAAAGTGCAGAACAAAGGAGGTTGTTGGGTGAATTTAGGTTTTAGAATAGTGAAGAAGAAAGTGAAAGAGGGGGAACCGTTGGGTATATATATGAAATGAATCTCAGACAAAGTTAACGAAAGAGGATAAACTTTGAAATCCGGATGTCGTTCCCACCTCTGAAAAAGTGCCCAAAAAGGTACTTTTCTTGGAAGTCGAAAATCTTCCGAAGGTTATTTTGCTTTGGAAGTTTTGATAAAAAGCTTCCGAAGCCAAATTGGCTTAGGAAGATATTCTGAAGAGTTTAGAGAATTTAGCTTCGGAAGAAATATCTACACTTAGTGTTTTATTCTTAGAAGAAGTAATCTTTGGAGACTAAAATGCTTTCGGAAGAAAATTGTCCTTAAGAAAACATACAAGTATTCTAATAGAATTTTAAGCTTCAGAAGAGATTTAAAATTTCTTCCGAAGGTAAATTTTGCTGACATAGTTGTTTGTTTTCAAAGGCATAAATTTCTTCCGAAGGTAAAAACATTTCTTTCGAAGGATAAACAGATCAAAATTTTCAAAAATCTAGAGAATGTCTTCTAAAAAGATTTTGTTCTTCCAGTGTAAACATGGGCTTATGAAGGTGATAAAATAGACAACTTAGGACACACAGATTTTAGAAATAATATGATTAAGTTTTACAAAAAAGAACTTAAAGTTAATCATCCCAATGGCTGATACAAGATACTTAAATCTCTGTTCATCAAAAGATTTGGTAAACAGATCAGCATATTGTTCATTTGTGTTAACTTTGACTAGTTTGATTAATCCCTTCTCAAAATTATCTCTAATCAAATGATACCTGATATTGATGTGTTTGGTCCTTGAATGCTGCACAGGGTTCTCTGTAATAGAGATAGCACTGTTGTTGTCTATGTGGATGGGAGTCTTCTTGAAATTGAATCCATAGTCTAGCATCTGATTCTGAATCCAAAGTACTTGAGGACAGCAGCTTGCAGTAGCAATGTATTCAGCTTCAGCAGTTGATGCAGATACACAGGATTGTTTCTTGCATTGCCAAGAGACTATCCTTCCACCAAGGAATTGACATCCCCCTGATGAAGACTTTGCAGTCATATTGCGGCCACCATAATCACTATCTGTATATGCATACAGATTGAAGTCAGAATTCTTTGGATACCAAAGGCCAAGTGTTAGAGCACCTTTGAGATATCTAAGAATCCTTTTTACAGTGACTAGGTGTGACATCTTGGGGTTGGCTTAATATCTTGCACAAATACATGTGGCAAACATGATATCAGACCTGCTAGCTATGAGGTACATAAGAGACCCAATCATAGCCCTGTAGAGATGTTCATCCATACACTCCCCCTCAAGATTAGGTCCAAGGGAGTGGTTTCTTGCTATGGGTGTCTTAGCCACCTTACAATCAGTCATGTTGAACCTTGTAAGTATGTCTTGTACATACTTTGACTGACTTATGAAGATGCCACAGTCAACTTGCTTCACTTGAATTCCTAGAAAGAAATTGAGTTCCCCCATGGAACTCATTTCAAATCTATTCTTCATCAGCTTCTCAAAGTCTTGTAGAGCTTTGGATTAGTTGACCCGAAGATAATGTCATCTACATACACTTGAACTAGCATTAAGTCATTTCATGTTCCTTTGATGAAGAGAGTTCTATCTATAGTACCCTTTTTGTAGCCATGTTGATAGAGATACTGAGATAAAGTCTCATACCACTTCCTTGGTGCTTGATGAAGCCCATATAGAGCTTTGTCAAGCATGCAGATATAATCAGGATGATCTAGGTCTGCAAAGCCAGGTGGTTGTTTGACATACACCTCCTCATCAATCACCCTATAAAGAAAAGCACACTTGACATCAAGCTGATAGACCTTGAAATCCTTGGATGCAGCAAAAGCTAATAATATTCTGACAGCTTCAAGTCTTGCTACAGGAGCAAAAACATCTGTGTTGCCTATTCCTTCTTCTTGAGTGTATCCTTGGACAACTAGTCTTGCCTTATTCTTGATGACAAGTCTTCTATCATCCTTCTTATTCCTAAACACCCATTTGGTTCCTAGAGTGGTCTTCCCATGAGGAAGAGGACAAAGGTTCCAAACCTTTTGTCTCTTGAACTGAAGCAGTTCCTCTTGCATAGCTTTAACCTAACTTCCATCCTTTAAAGCCTCATCAAATTTCTTAGGCTCTATCTGGGATAGAAAACAAGAGTGAAGACAAACATTTGCTTCATGAGTTTGTCCTCTTGTTCTTACCCCTAAGTCAACATTTCCAATGATGTTTGTGGTAGGGTGAGACTTGTGAATCCTTATTTGAGGGATTACAGCAAGTTGCTTGGTAAGATCTAAGTTAGAGTAATTTAGATCAGGCAATGAGGTTTCTCCTACCACATCAGCACACTTATCAAGAGAAGCTTGATCCAATGAGTGTGTGACATCATTGATGTTGTCCTCAGTGGAGTGATTAACAGCATCAAGAAATTCTTGATCACTATCACTACCACCATGGTCTTTTGCATTTGAAGCTCCTTTGTCTAAGTGTTGAACCTCTGAGCTGGAATTTGAAGGCAACTCAGATGTATCAGCAGAATTTGTCATTGTTGTGCTGATAGGAACTTCATTTGCAGAGGTAGTTACAACTGGAGCTGAAGTGGTATAACTTGATGGTCTTCTCAGCTCAAATCTGGATTAGGATCACCTGCTGATAATATTTCTGTGGATCTTGAAACATTCTCATAAGATTTGTTAAAACAGTTTGTAACTAAATCAAGATCAAATAGCCAATCAGGACCAGAACCTTTCACACTGGGCGTGTGCTCATTAAAAGTCACATTGGCTGACTCTTCAACTACTCTAGTTCTGAGATTGTATTCTCTATAAGCCTTAGCTTGGGAAGAGTATCCAATAAAATGTCCATCATATAATTTCTCATCAAATTTAGCAATTTGATCTTTGGTATTCAAAATGGTGCATGGACATCCAAATGACCTGAGAAAACCAATAAAAGGTTTCCTCTTGTGCCAAAGTTCATAAGGAGTCTTACCATGTGTCTTAACTACTAAAACTCTATTTTGCACATAGAAAGCAGTGTTAACTGCCTCTGCCCTGAAGGTGATGGGCAGTTTAGAGTCGGACAACATAGTTCTTGCAGCTTCAATAAGTGTCTTGTTTCTCCTCTCAGCAACACTATTTTGCTGAGGAGTCCTGGAAGCACTATATTGTCTTGTAATACCTTTTTCTTCACAAAATGAATCAAGGATTTGGTTCTTGAATTCAGTTCCTTGATCACATCTTATGGTTTTGACCTTATGATCACATTGATTCTCAATCTTTAAGATGAAATTCTTTAGAATCTCAAGGGTTTCATCCTTAGTTCTAAGAAAGAAAACCCAAGTGAATCTTGTAAAGTCATCTGTGATCACCAAATAGTATGAGGTCCTTCCTAGACTCATTACACTGGTGGGGCCAAAAAGATCCATATGTACCAAGTGTAAGGGGGTAGTGATGGAGTTTCTTTTCTTTAGCTTGTGAGATACCTTGTGTTGCTTCCCTTTCAGGCATGCAACATAATGGTCATCACTTGTAAACTCTTTCTTTGGCATTCCAGTTACCAAATCATTCTTAATTAATTTATTCATGTTCTTAAAGTTTACATGGCACATTCTTTTATGCCAGAGGAAAGACTCATCATTATTGGTTTTAGACAGAAAACATGAAACTTCTCCTGAGGGAGAGGTTTCTTGCAGATCCATCTTGTACATGTTCCCTTTCCTGGGGGCTCTGAGCAGGATATGCTCATGAGGAATGTAAGGTTTCATATAAGGCTGATGCAATCCAAAACATCCAAAGTCTATCCTGCATGCATGCACAGAAGTACTAAGTAGTATGCTTCGGAAGTTTCACACTATTCCTTTTGAAAATATTTTAATTGTGAAATCTTCCAAAGCCAAGACCAACATCTTTCGAAGCCAAACATGAAGTCTTCTGAAGCTTCAAAGACAAAGTCTTCTGAAGCCAACACATGAAGACAGATTTCTTCTGAAGACTTTTGAGTACATGCTTTATCTGATGTACTTTTACCATAAAGCTGGACCACCTTTCCGCTGCAACTCTGTAGACTCACCAACTTTCACAAGTTAGTGAAAGGTCCATGCTTTTGGTAGCTATACATTGAGGTCTTGAGTCTGTTACTTTCTACTTTATGTACTTTTATCATTTTTGTAATATATTAGGATGTGAGCTATGGCATGTCATAGTCACTAGCCAAAAGGCAATCTGCCTTTTGACTCTACTTTGATATTGTTGTTGTCTAGATCAAGTAGCCAGCTGGCCTTCAAAGTATGGTCGGCTGTAGGATGTAGTATAAGTATCTCAGGTCCTTGTAACTCTTTTCATATGCTTGTACACTTGCAAGAGAACTTGAGAGTAATATACAACATCCTTGAAAATCAAATACTAGTGTTGTTTTTTGTTCTAAGTTCTGTCTCATATTTGCTAGTGTTATAAGTGTCAAATTGTGTTACTAGTTCCCTATTTGATCTGTTAAGTTTCTAAACAATCTCTCCTCATTGTGTGTTGTGTTGTAATCCCCTTAAACGGTCCTGCAATTGGTATCAGAGCAGATCAGGCTCTTAATTGTAAGATCTCACCATCTTAAAATCCCTCACACACACAAAACACTTAACATCTCAAATGGCAGCTATCACTAAGGCTGATATGGAAACTAGAACCATGATAAAGTCCCTACTGATCATTTCTGAAGACTTTGACACTTGGTGGCAAAGAATGGAAGGTTTCATCAAGTCATAAGACTCCAGGATGTGGGAATCTGTTATCTCTGGACCTTACATACCAAGCACCTCTTCAGCTACTGTTGGAGGTGGTATAATTCCAAAGGCTGTGGCTGACTATTCTGATGAAGATAGGAAGAAAGTTGATATTGATCAGAAGGCCATGACAGCCCTTCAAACTTCTCTTCCAAACTCCATATACAGAGGCTTCAAGAAGTGCAAAACAGCTAAGCAGTTATGGGATGCACTGAAGCTGATGTATGAGGGGTCAACTGAAGCCAAGGAGAACAAGAAGGATCTCCTGAAACAGCAGTTTGAAAACTTCACCTTTAAAACAGGTGAGACCATGACTCAACAATACTTCAGGTATGTTGAGATTGTGGACACTCTAATGGATGTTGGAGTGACTCTTGAGAACAGGGACATTATAAGGAAGTTCATGTCTTCTCTTCCTATACAATGGACACATTACTTTGTTGTTATCAAGAGGACTGAGAACCTTAAGACTCTTACCCTGATAGAGTTGTATGGTATTCTAAGTGGATACCAGATGGAGATGAACATGCAAGGTTCATCTGGCAACTCCAGCAATCAAATGAGTTCAGCCCTGCATGTGACTGAAAGGGATAGCATAGAACCTCAACATCATCTTATATGCTACCATGACGACTCATAAAAGGGTCCTTTCATCACCTTCCCGGAGACACCAAGAGAAAGCTACACTCAAGGAAGCCCATTCCAAGAGACAAGATCTTCACATGCCTTTATGTCTTCTGATGAAAGCACAGGCAACTTTCTGTTCACCCTTAAATACCTGGACTGTATCCATCCAGATGATCTGGAGTATATGGAAATAGTCCAGCAAATGGCTCTTCTCACACACAGAACCAAGAAGTTCTACAAGAGGACAGGAAGAAAGTTCCCAAGCAATGTAGCCAGTGGAAAGTTTGGGCTGGATAAAAGCAAAGTCAAGTGTTACAACTGTAACCAAATAGGTTACTTTGCAAGGGAGTGTAAGGCACCAAGGACAAATGGTGGCCAAGCACAAACCAGACCAAACTACACTGAGAAAGTCACCCAGAATGAAAAGCCAAAGCAGCAAGCTGCAGTTCCTGTTAAAGAAGGAGGCTTTGACTGGAGCTTTCAGGTGGAAGATGCTGCTCCAAACCAAGAACTGATGGCTGACCATGATGAAGCAAAGGTATTGGAACATCTCTGTACACTAGAATGTATTGCTAAAGTAAATAGATACAGGTCCTACAACTTAGAGATGAGATCTGATCTTGAGTCTTTGAATATATTAAAATCAGATTTTAAAAGAGCTGAAAATGACTATAAGTTAAGGATAGAAGACATAGAGAAAACCATTTCAACTCTTAAACATGAGCACACAAATTACAAGACTCAAATCAAAGATCTCATAACTAAGTTGACTGAATGCCAGGCTGAGCTTGTGATCAGCAAAGCCAAGGCAGAGAAATGTGTTCTTGAAGAAGAGACCTTCAAGAACATTATATCCTCTTCCCTACATGCAAAAGTTTGTTATCAGAACAAGCAGGGACTGGGATCTAGTGAGATAGCTCCTCCATACACAATCTTGTCTGTAAGATCACCTAGGTGTGGAACTTGTGAAGATGAGCTTCCTCTCATAGATCCTTTGACTGAAGAGGATGAAGAAGAGATAGTGGAGAATGCTACTGAGAAGAGTGAAGAAGTGCATTCTAAGAAGGGTCACTATCCATCTAAGGAGAGTAAGAAGACTGGGATGACCAAGTCTATGAGAAAGAACTTGATTAGAAAGAGCAAGAGAAAAGCAAGGAGGGCTCAAGAAATCAAGGCTACTTTCAACTCTAAGCAGAAATAAGTTTTTATCTCTACAGGATTTGAAGTGGTGAAGACTGAAGATACTAACTTGAACTCTAGTACCAGGAGTTCTAGTCTAGTTCCAACCCATCCCAGCAACAAGAAGAAGGTTGATCTGTTATGTACCACTGCTACACAACCTGAACCATCCTACTCCAAAGGAGGTTCTTACCCTACAAGAACTTCCACTGCATCTGCAAAGATGAAGATGGAGAAGGAAAGTGATCAAGCTCAGATTTCTTCACAAAAGAAGACTCTTAGGAAGAAGAAGATAGAATGTGTCATGTGTGAGAGTACTTCTCATCTTGCTAAGGATTGTCCTTACAATCCAAAAGGCACTGTCCACATGACCAAGAAAGAGACTTCTAAGAGTATCAAGAAGAAGCAAGCTTTAAAAGGAAAATCTTTTTCCTTCGGAAGCTCCAAAATGAAGATGAAGGCAAGTGGAAAACTGCCTTCGGAAGATAGTTTGGTCTCAAAAGAAAGGAATGCTTCCGAAGCACTAAAACTTGTTGCAGTGTCAGCAAGATCTTCTGAAGGTTCAGTCATCAAAACTTCCGAAGTTAGCAAAACTTCCGAAGTATTGAAGGTCAAGTCTAAACTTCTAAAGGTGATGTGGAAGACAAAGAAAGACCAAGTGACTGAAAGTTCTCTATCAACATCAACAAAAGATCCTCAAAACATGACCATAGGATCTATTACTGTTGCATTACCTTCAACTTCTTTTGATGAGCCCAAGACCAATAAGGCTTGGGTTTCCAAATGTAACTAACCATCTCTTTTGTGCAGGAACAGCTAAAGACCAACAGAAACGTATGGATCATTGATAGTGGCTGTTCTAGGCACATGACAGGCAATAGGTCACTACTCCAAAAGTTTGAAAAGATTGATGGAGGACCAGTTGCTTTTGGAGGAGATGCTGGTGGTTACATTACTGGAAGGGGCAAGGTCATAAATGGTGAGCTTAGTATTGAGAAGGTAAACTTTGTCAAGGAGCTTGGATACAATCTTTTGAGTGTATCTCAATTTTGTGATCAGAGTCATGACATGCTTTTTACTGAGCATGAGTGCATTGTTCTCAAGCCCGGGGTGGTCATTCCTTATGAGCATATCTTGCTTAGAGCCCCTAGGAAAGGGAACATGTACAAGATGGACTTGCAAGAAACATCTCTCTCAGGAGAAGTTTCATGCTTTCTATCTAGAGCAAATAGTGATGAGTCCTTCCTTTGGCATAAAAGAATATTCCATGTAAACTTTAAGAACATGAACAAATTAATTAAGAATGACTTGGTAACTGGAATGCCAAAGAAAGAGTTTACAAGTGATGACCATTGTGTTACATGCCTGAAAGGGAAGCAGCACAAGGTATCTCACAAGCCTAAGGAAATAAACTCCATCACTACTCCCCTACACTTGTTATATATGGATCTCTTTGGACCTACCAGTGTAATGAGTCTAGGAAGGACCTCTTACTGTGTAGTGATCACAGATGATTTTAGAAGATTCACTTGGGTTTTCTTCCTTAAAACTAAGGATGAGACTCCAGAGATTCTGAATAATTTCATCTTAAAGATTGAGAATCAATGTGATCACAAGGTCAAAACCATAAGATGTGATCAAGGAACTAAATTCAAGAATCAAATCCTTGATACATTTTGTGATGAAAGGGGTATTACAAGACAATACAGTGCTCCTAGGACTCCTCAGCAAAATGGTGTTGCTGAAAGGAGAAACAGGACACTGATTGAAGCTGCAAGAACTATGTTGTCTGACTCTAAGTTGTCCATCACCTTCTGGGCAGAGGCAGTCAACACTGCCTGCTATGTGCAGAACAGAGTCTTAGTAGTTAAGACACATGGTAAGACTCCTTATGAACTTTGGCACAAGAGGAAACCCTTCATTGGTTTTCTTAGGTCATTTGGATGTCCTTGAACCATCTTGAATACCAAAGATCAAATTGCCAAGTTTGTTGAGAAATCATATGATGGACATTTTATTGGATATTCTTCTTAAGCTAAGGCTTATAGAGTGTACAATCTCAGAACCAGAGTAGTTGAAGAGTCAGCCAATGTGACTTTCAATGAACACACACCCAGTGTACCTAGTTCTGGTCCTGATTGGCTATTTGATCTTGATTTAGTTACCAACTGTTTTAACAAATCTTGTTAGAATGTTTCAAGGTCAATAGATATTTTACCAACAGGTGATCCTGATCCAAGATTTAAGCTAAGAAGACCATCAAGTTGTACAACTTCAGCTCCAGTGGTAACTAACCCTGCAAATGGAGTACCTATCAGTACAACAATGACAAATTCAGCTGATACTTCTTAAATGCCTTCAAATTCCATCTTAAAGACACAAAACTTAGAAGCAGGAACTTCAAATGTAGGAAATAATAGTGGTGGTGATAGTGATCAAGAATTTCTAGATGTTGATAACCATCCCATTGAAGACAACATAAATTATGTCACACACTCATTGGATCAAGTTTCACTTGATAAGTGTGCTGATGTGGTGGGAGAATCCTCAACACCAGATCTAAATTTCTCAAATTTGGATCTGTCTTAGCAACTTGTTGTGATCCCTCAGCTAAGGATCCACAAGTCTCATCCCACCTCAAATATCATTGGAGATGTTGTCTCAAGGGTAAAAACAAGAGGACAAACCCATGATGCAAATGTTTGTCTTCACTCTTGTTTCTTATCCCAGATAGGCCTAAGAAGATTAATGAGGCTCTGAAGGATGGAAGTTGGGTTGAAGCTATGCAAGAGGATTGCTTTAATTCAAAAGGAAAAAGGTTTGGAACCTATGTCCTCTTCCTCATGGGAAGACTACTATAGGAACTAAATGGGTTTTTAGGAATAAAAAGGATGATAGAGGACTTGTCATCAAGAACAAGGCAAGACTAGTTGTTCAAGGGTACACACAGGAAGAAGGAATCGACTACACAGATGTCTTTGCTCCTGTGGCAAGACTGGAAGCTGTTAGGATATTCTTAGCCTTTGCTGCATCTAAGAACTTCAAGGTCTACCAACTTGATGTCAAGTGTGCTTTTCTCTATGGAATGATTGATGAAGAAGTATATCTCAAACAACCACCTGGGTTTGCAAATCCTAATCATCCAGATTATGTCTACAAGCTTGATAAAGCTCTTTATGGGCTGCACCAAGCACCAAGAAAGTGGTATGAGACTCTATCTCAGTATCTCTGCAAGCATGGCTACAGAAGGGGTACTATAGATGGAACTCTATTCATCAAAGGACAAGGAAATGACTTAATGCTAATTCAAGTATATGTATATGACATTATCTTTGGGTCAACTAATCCAAAGCTCTGCAAAGACTTTGAGAGGTTGATGAAGGACAGATTTGAAATGAGTGCCATGGGGGAACTCAATTTCTTTCTGGGAATTCAACAGAAGCAGGTTGAAGATGGCATTTTTATAAGTCAGTCAAAGTATGTTCAAGACATACTTAAAAGGTTTAACATAACTGATTGTAAGGTTGCTAAGACACCCATAGCCAGAAACCACTCCCTTGGGCCTGATCTTGAGGGGGAGTGTGTGGATGAACACCTTTACAAGGCTATGATTGGTTCTCTCATGTACCTTACTGGTAGCAGGCCTGATATCATGTTTGCTACATGTATTTGTGCAAGATATCAAGCAAATCCAAGATGTCTCACCTAATCACTGTCAAGAGAAATTTAAGATATCTAAAAGGTGCCTCAACACTTGGCCTTTGGTATCCAAAGAATTCTGACTTTAATCTGTATGCATATACAGATAGTGACTATGGTGGATGCAATATGACTGCAAAGTCTACATCAGGGGGTTGTCAGTTCCTTGGTGGAAGGATAGTCTCATGGCAATGTAAGAAGCAATCCTGTGTCTCTGCATCAACTGCTGAAGCTGAATACATTGCTGCTGCAAGCTGTTGTGCTCAAGTGCTTTGGATTCAGAATCAGATGCTAGATTATGGATTCAATTTCAAGGAGACTCCTATTCACATAGATAACAACAGTGCTATCTCTATCACAGAGAATCCTGTGCAGCACTCAAGGACAAAACACATCAACATCAGGTATCATTTGATTAGAGATAATTTTGAGAAAGGATTAATCAAACTAGTCAAAGTTAATACAAATGAACAATATGCTGATCTGTTCACAAAGGCTTTTAATGAATAGAGATTTAAATATCTTGTTTCAGCTATTGGGATGATTAACTTTGAATAGCTTTTCTTAACAAATTAATCATATTATTTCTAAAATCTGTGTGTCCATAAGTTGTCAATTCTATTATCTTCATAAACCCTGGTTTACTTAGGAAGTACAAAAAACTTTTTGAAGATATTCCTTAGTTTTTTGAAAAAAATTTTAATCCTTCGAAGATATCTATTTACCTTCGGAAGAAATTTAAGTCTTCCAAACAAACTAACTACTTGAGAGAATTTACCTTCGGAAGAAACTCCACTATATCTTCCAAAGCTTAACTTCTTCTCAACATACTTGTTTGTTTTAAAGAACAAATTTTCTTCCGAAGGCAATTAACTCTCGGAAGTTTTTATTAAAAACTTTCAAGTATTGATCTCTTATGAAGGAAAATTTTCAAAACTCTTTGAAATATCTTCTGAAGCCAATTTGGCGTCGGAAGCTTTTTATCAAAACTTCCGAAGAAGAATTACCTTCGGAAGATTTTAGACTTCCAAGAAAACTAACTTTTGGGTAAAAGAAAACACTTTTTCAGAGGTGGGACCGATATTCGGATTTCAAAGTTTATCCTCTTTCATTAACTTTGTCTGAGATCTATTTCATATATATACCCAACGGTTCCCCCTCTTTTCACTCTTTCTACCTCTGTACTTTGCTAAACCTAAATTCACCCCCAAAAACCACCTTTGTTCTTCACTTTCTTCACCTCGAAGCTTTCTAAATAGCCAACCTAAACCGCAGAAACAACTCGAATTTCTCCATGCAGCTTCACAGGCAATACAATCAGGTTGCTCTGTTAAACTCTGAGAAAGACTCTAGTTTCTCAGAGGTTTGCCATTTTCTGGCTCTATCCAACTATCACACCTCCCTTACCATTGATCCTATTCTCTATGAGGATCATCTGCTTGAATTTTGGAAGACCTGTCAAGAGGTCATCATGGATGGGGAGAAGGCACTGTCTGCTATAGTGCAGGGGAGGACAATCTTCATCACTCTAGCCATCATCAATACCCACCTTCAGCTGGATGATGAGGAAGGTGAATTGTCCTTCCCTAAAGAAGCTGTTAACCACTCCTCCCAGCAGATGGGCTATGAAGGAGATTTCTCTATCAAGACCTTTAGGAAAGGGAAGGTCTCCTCCCAGTGGAAGTACTTACTTCATGTGGTCATCCACTGGTTGTCCAATAAGCATGGGGGTTGGGACCCGATTCCTGAAGATCTCTCCTTCATAGTGCATGGGATGGTTTAGGGGGTCAAGTTCAGGTATTCTTAGTTTGTTTACACAAATTTACTTTCTAACTTGGACTCCTTGGAATATTATATGTTTCCTAGATATGTTCAACACATTCTTAACTATGAACTGGGCTCACAGATAAGGGAAACAGATAATATTCTTAAATTGGGACAAATGAAGCCCGGCATCTTTAAAATTTTGAAGAAGCCAATTGTTGGCTTCTCTGGGGTAGAAACAGCCTTGTCCCCAACATGTTAGAGCTCATTGCTCAAGGTGACAACCTAGCAACACAAGCTAGTGTTGAACCCACACCTTCTACCTCTCAACCACCAAAACAACCACAAATCACCCTCACCTACCAAAGAAAATCCAAACAAACCCCTACACAAGCTATTCAATCTGTGCAGACCCCCATATCACTACCCATACAGGAAGAAGTGGAAACCAGAGCTCCCACTTCTCCTGAGGAGCAAACCACTCCCATCTCTTCAAGAATCAGTGCTGAGGTTCCTCATGCTCAGCCTGATGAGCTCATTAGCCAAACAGCCTCTAGCCTTCACTTTGAGTCTCAACACTCAAGTGAACAACCTTCAGGGGACAATTACCATCCCCAGCCTTTAGACCTTAACCAACCAATTCCTAGCCTTGATTTATATGATGATGAGGACTTAGGATTCAGTGAGTACCATGAGTCTCTTTACTCTTCCCCCACTCAAAGAGAGATGAGTGCTCCTGCCTCTTCCCTATCTAGCCCACATCATCCACCTACAACTGAGGTGGATCTCCCAGACCCTGTTTAGGAGGTCCATATGGAAGAGGCTCTCACTTCTGCAAGTGATTACATCTTTAAGACCTCAACCATGGCAACTCAGCCCACTGACAATCCATCTGAAGCTGTCAGTAAGCAAAGGAAAACCAGCAGCCAAGAACATGATACTGGTGGTGAGACTAAGGACTTTGGTCCAATTATCTCATCCCCCAATGAATCTTCTGATAAAGAAGAGGGGAATCTGAGACTAAAGGTACAAAAACTGTCAAAAACATGCACCTATTTAGTCTCTAAGGTTAGTCACTTGGAATCTCAGGTGACTACCTTACAAAATCGGGTCAATGATCAGCAACTTGAGATATCTTATCTCAAGGCACAACTAGCTGGGAGACCTTTAAGAAGATCTCATCCAGGAACACAAGAACCTGTGGATGTGATTGACCTAACCCCTAGCTCACCTATGCAAGAGGGTGATGCTACCAAAAAGGGGGAGAAAGTCATAACAATCACAGAACCTGGGAGTTCTTCACAGGGTATGGACTTTAAGGACTCACCATCCTCACTTGCAATTGTCCATACTCAGCAACTTCCTCAAGTTCACATTGATGTGGACTCTCTAGACTCTCTCATTCAGAGTCTCTTTGAGGAAGGCATACCAAGGGCTGTGTCATCTCTACCTTAAGGAACTTCCAACTACATCATTAGGTGGAGATATGATGCTGACAGAAGAACCCTCATTCTTCACAGAGTTCAAGGGCAGCAAGAAGTATTCAATTTTCATACCTTGAACTACTATGAAGGTCTTGATCTTATCAACATGCCACTTGTCAACCCAAGCCAATCTAGACAAGCTAGCAAGTTGGCTCAAAGGATTCAAGACAAGATTACTGAAGAGTTCATCCTCAGAAGGAGACAAAGGCAATTAGGTAATATCATCGGTCAACTGGATGTTGAGGCAGACCCTGAGATTAGCTTCAAAGGGAAAACCTTGACTGAAGGCCCAGTGATAGAGCCTGGGAGCCCTGTCACACCAACAACTGCTTTAGGAATCTATTCCCTTGATGAGACACCTGCTGGTGAAGGTGCATCTCAACCTCTCTCTGGGCAGAGCATGCATGCTACTCCAAGCAATGAAGGCCAAAGCTCTCTCCACCCTGAGTCATAAACGTCTGTTGGTGACAAAAGGAAAAGGATTCTAACTCCTGAGGAGATTAAGGAGGAGAGAGAGAGAGAGGAAAAGGAAGCTAAGGGGAGAAAGTTCCTCTACTAGGTCTGTTGGCTTCATGGAAGCTGCAATCAGGGCTGCCCCTAGACCAAACACTCAAAATGATGTGTTAAGGGCAGTCAGGATTGCTTACTTACAGACCAGGAACTATGATATTGATAATATCATCTCCCTCCCCTTAGAAGAATTAAATGAACTGGCTGAGATGGAATTGTCAAGAGAGAAGAAGGAAGCAGAGGATGCAAGATTGCTTCTTCAGATCAAGGAAGAAAAAAGACTGAAAAGGCTCTACAAACATGTTCCTACTCTCTCACCAGTTCAAGAAAGTCCTGTGCAGGAGACTGTGTTTCCACAAGAACCTCAGGTAGACAAAGAAACTGATAGGATCAACATGATCAACTACCTGAGTGCCACAGGTCTCTACCAAGCTGTTGCACTTCTTCCCTTGTCCTTTGAGTACATTGAGTTTGAGTATCTCAAGCAACTTGAACTTCAAGTGCTCAAAGAAAGAAAGGCAACAAAGAGGAAGATGAGGGAAGAAGCAGCCAAGTCAAGAGCCATCATCCAGAAGAGCCAAAAGAAGTCTGCTGATAGGCAGAGGATGATGAGCTTCTTAAAGCTATATGGATTCTCCAGAAGGAGACTTGGCCCTATGTCTCTATCCACTATGGATGAGCACATTAGGGTGATCAAGCAGGAGATTAAAAGAGGAGAACTTGTTGACTTACACTCCCTACCAAGTCAAGTCCCTCAAGAAGTGGAGGTAAAGGTTGAACCTTTTGAGACAACATAACCTGGACCTCCTGCTGAGTCTCAGCAAGCTTCGTCTTCTGATCCACAGCAGGGTTTTGTCCCCTCTCAATCTGAACCTATGAGAGAGGAAGACCTAACTAAGAAAGACAAGGATGATCAAAAAGGTGCTGCAGGAAAGTCTTCTCAGTTAAAGAGTTTAAAGAGGAGAAAAAGGATGGCTTCTAAACCAAAGTATAAGAAGAAGAAGAAAGAGGCATCCATCTCCAAACCTCAGGAAGAGTCAGAACATCCTGAGGATGTGCAACAAGAGGAAGCTCCACCAACTCCAATCCAAGTAGCTCCTCTGGAATCAGGAAGACCCATCTTATCCTGGACTTACACTACTAATCCAGAGAGATGGTATGTGATCAGAGATCAAGGTATTGAAGATGTCTACACATGGCAAGACATGTTCAATCTACCTCTACATGATCTCTTTGAGATGAGAAGACACTACGAGAGTCTGAATGATCCTGACCATCTTATGAAGAAAGGCATGGTCATTATCATAATGAGGACTGTCAATATCTGAAGTCTTCAAATGTTTTGGTAGCATCAACCTAGGGGGAGTTTGTAAGGTTTCATATAAGGCTGATGCAATCCAAACATCCAAAGTCTATCCTACATGCATGCATAAAAGTACTAAGTAGAATGCTTCAGAAGTTTCACACTATGCCTTAGAAAATATTCTAAGTGTGAAATCTTCCGAAGCCAAGACCAACATCTTCCAAAGCCAAACATGAAGTCTTCTGAAGCTTCAAAGACAAAGTCTTCCAAAGCCAACACATGAAGACAGATTTCTTCTGAAGACTTTCGAGTACATGCTTTATCTTATGTACTTTTACCATAAAGCTGGACCACCTTTCCACTGCAACTCTGTTGACTCACCAACTTTCACAAGTTGGTGAAAGGTCCATGCTTTTGGTAACTGTACATTGAGGTCTTGAGTCTGTACTTTCTACTTTATGTACTTTTATCCTTTTTGTAATATATTAGGATGTGAGCTATGGCATGTTATAGTCACTAGTCAAAAGGCAATCTGCCTTTTGACTCTACTTTGATTTTGTTGTTGTCTAGATCAAGTAGCCAGCTGGCCTTCAAAGTATGGCTGGCTGTAGGATGTAGTATAAGTATCTCAGGTCCTTGTAACTCTTTTCATATGCTTGTACACTTGCAAGAGAACTTGAGAGTAATATACAACATCCTTGAAAACCAAATACTTGTGTTGTTTTTTGTTCTAAGTTTTGTCTCATATTTGCTAGTGTTATAAGTGTCAAACTTGTGTTACCAGTTCCCTATTTGATCTGTTAAGTGTTATAAACAATCTCTTCTCATTGTGTGTTGTGATGTAATCCCCTTAAACGGTCCTGCAAGGAATAACCACCCCGGGCCTGAGAACAATGCACTCATGCTCAGTGAAGAGCATGTTATGCTTTTGATCATAAAATTGAGATACACTTAAAAGATTGTATCCAAGATCCTTGACAAAGTTTACCTTTTCAATACTAAGCTTACCATTTATGACCATGCCCCTTCCTGTAATGTAACCACCTGCATCTCCTCCAAAATCAACTGGCCCTCCATCAATTTTCTCAAAATTCTAGAGTAGTGACCTATTGCCTGTCATGTGCCTTGAACAGCCACTATCAATGATCCATACATTTCTATTTGTCTTGAGTTTTTCCTGCACAGAAAAAAATAGTTAGTTACATTTGGAAACCCAAGCCTCATTGGTCTTGGGCTCATCAAAAGAAGTTGAAGACAATGCAATAGTAATAAATCCTATTGTCATGTTGAGAGGATCTTTTGCTGATATTGATGAAGAATCTTCAGTCACTTGGTCTTTCTTTGTCTTCCACACCACCTTTGGAAGCTTAGACTTAACCTTCATCACTTCAGAAGTTTTGTTGACTTCTAAAGTTTTGATGACTGGACCTTCGGAAGATCTTGCCAGCACTGTACTGCAGCAAGCTTCAGTGCTTCGGAAGTATTCCTTTCTTCCGAGACCAAATTTTCTTCCGAAGGTAATTTCCACTTGCCTTCTTCTTACTTTTGGAGCTTTCGAAAGGAAAGGCTTTTCCTTCCAAAGCTTGATCTTTCTTCATACTCATAGAAGTCTCTTTCTTGGACATATGAAGAGTACTTCTGGGATTGTAGATACAATCTTTAGCAAGATGAGAAGTACTTTCACACATGACACATTCTATTTTCTTCCTTCTAAGAGCCTTCCTCTGAGAACAAGACTGACCTTGATCACTTTCCTTCTCTATCTTCATCTTTTCAGATGCTGTAGAAGTTCTATTAGGGAGAGAACTTTTTTTGGAGTTGGATGGTTCAGATTGTATAGCAGTGGTGCACAACTGATCAGTCTTCTTCTTGGTGTTGGAATGAGTTGAACATGAACTAGAACTCTTGGTACTAGAGTTCAAGTTTGTTTCCTCAGTCTTAACCACCTCAAACCCTGCAGAGATAAAAACTTATTTCTGCTTAGAATTAAAAGTGGCCTAGATCTCTTGAGCCTTTCTTGCCTTCCTCTTGCTCTTTCTGATCAAGTTTTTCCTCAAGGACTTGCTCATTCCAACCTTCTTACTCTCCTCAGAAGGATAGTGACCCTTCTTAGAATTCTCTTCTTAACACTTAGAGGCATCCTTCACTATCTCTTCTTCATCCTCTTCAGTCATGGGGTCTATGAGGGGAAGCTCATCTTCACAAGTTCCACACCTAGAAGATCTTACAGACAAGATTGTGTGTGGAGGAGCTATCTCACTAGATCCCAGTCCCTGTTTATTTTGGTAGCAAAATTTTGCATGCAAGGATGAGGATATGATGTTCTTGAAGGTCTCTTCTTCAAGAACATATTTTTCTGCCCTGGCTTTGCTGATCACAAGCTCAGCCTGGCATTCAGTCAACTTGGCTATGAGATCTTTGATCTGAGTCCTGTAGTTTGTGTGCTCATGTTTAAGAGTTGAAATGGTTTTCTCTAAGTCCTCTATCTTTAGTTTATAATCATTTTCAGCTCTTTTAAAATCAGATTTTAAGATATTTAAGGACTCAAGATCAGATCTCATCTCTAAGTTGTAAGACATGTATCTATTTACTTTAGCAATGCATTCAAGTGTACAGAGATGTTCCAATACCTTTGCTTCATCATGATCAGCCATTAGTGCTTGGTTTGGAGAAGCATCTTCCACCTGAAAGCTTCAGTCAAAGCCTCCTTCTTCAACAGCAAATGTAGCTTGCTGCTTTGGCTTCTCATTCTGGGTAGCTTTCTTAGTGTACTTTGGTTTGGCTTGTGCTTGGCCACCATTTGTCCTTGGTGCCTTACACTCTCTTGCAAAATGTCCCATTTGGTTATAGTTGTACACTTTACTTTGCTTTTATCCAGTCCAAACTTTCCACTGGCTACATTGCGTGGAAACTTCCTCCCTATCCTCTTGTAGAATTTCTTGGCTCTATGAGTGAGAAGAGCCATCTGCTGAACTATCTCCATATATTCCAGGTCATCTGGATGGATACAGTCCAGGTTTTCAAGAATGAAGAGAAAGTTGCCAGTGCTTTCATCAGAAGACACAAAGGCTTGTGAAGAACTTGTCTCTTGGAATGGGCTTCCTTGAGTGTAGCTTTCCCTTGGTGTCTTCAGGAAGGTGATGAAAGGACCCTTTTGTGAGTTGTCCGGGTAGCATATAAGATGATGCTGTGGTTTTATGCTATCCCTTTCAACCACATGGAGGGCTGAACTCAGTTGATTGCCGGAGTTACCAGATGCACTTTGCATGTTCATCTCCATCTGGCATCCACTAAGAATACCATACAACTCTGTCAGAGTAAGAGTCTTAAGGTTCTCAGTTCTCTTGATAACAACACAGTAATGTGTCCATTGCCTAGGAAGAGAGGACATGAACTTCCTTATAATGTCCCTGTTCTCAAGAGTTACTCCAACATCCATTAGAGTGTCCACAATCTCAACATACATGAAGTATTGTTGAGTCATGGTTTCACCTGTCTTGAAGGTGAAGTTTTCAAACTGCTGCTTCAGGAGATCCTTCTTATTCTTCTTGGCTTCAGTTGACCCCTCATACATCAGTTTCAGTGCATCCCATAGCTGTTTAGCTATTTTGCACTTTTTGAAACCTCTGTATATGGAGTTTGGAAGAGTAGTTTGAAGGGCTGTCATGGCTTTCTGATCAATATCTATTCTTTTCCTGTCTTCTTCAGAATAGTCAGCCACATCTTTTGGTATCATGCCACCTCCAGCAACAGCTGAAGAGGTGCATGGTACATGAGGTCCTGAGACAACAGACTCTCGCATCCTGCAGTCTTAAGACTTGATGAACCCTTCCATTCGTTGGCACCAAGTGTCAAAATCTTCAGGAGTGATCAGTGGGGACTTTGTCATGGTACCAGTTTCCATATCAACTTTAGTGAGAGCTGCCATTTGAGAAGTTAAGTGTTTTGTGTGTGTGTGAGGGATTTTAAGATGGTGAGATCTTGCAATCAAGAGCCTGATAAGCTCTAATACTAATTGCAGGATCGGTTATGAAGGGTTACTTCACTTACAACACAAGCACACAATAAGGAGAGTTGTTCTTTAGAACACTTAACAGATCAAATAGGGAACTGGCAACACATAAAGTTTATGCTAAAAGAAACATAAGTAAACAAGTGTGACAGAACAAGAACAAGCAACACAAGAGAATGGTTTTCAAGGATGATGTATATTGCTTCTCAAGTTCTTTTACAAGTGCTAAGCATAAGCTTCTTATATTACAAAGATTTGAGATTACTTTATACTACATCCTACAGTCGGCCATACTTTGAAGGCCAGCTGGATACATTGATCTAGACAACAAAATCAAATGTAAAGTCAAAAGGCATATTGCCTTTTGACTAGTGACTATGACATGCCATAGCTCACATCCTAATATATTACAAAAAGGATAAAAGTACATAAAGTAGAAAGCACAGACTCAAGACCTCAATGTACAGTTACCAAAAGCATGGACCTTTCAACAACTTGTGAAAGTTGGTGATTCAACAGAGTTGCAGCGGAAAGTGTTCCAGTTTTATGGTAAAGTACATCAGATAAAGCATGTGTTTAAAAGTCTTCGGAAGAAATCAGTCTTCACTTCTCTTGGCTTCGAAAGACTTTGTCTTTGAAGCTTAGAAAGACTTCACTTTTGGCTTCGGAAGATGTTGGTCTTGGCTTCTGAAGATTTTACACTTAAGAGTATTTTATTGCATGATGTAAAACATCCGAAGCTTTTCTACTCAGTACTTCAGTGCATGCATGCAGGATAGACTTTGGATGTTTTAGGTGCATCAGCCTTTCTTGAAACTTTATAAAACCTTACATATTATAAAATAGAGAAATTAGCAAGGATTTATATGAAAGAAATTATGTCTAGACATGGAATACCAATTTTAATAATATCTAACAGAGACAATAGATTTACTTTAAGATTTTGGTAGAATTAACAAAAAGCCTTGGGAACTCAAGTAAATATGAGTTCAGCATATCATTCACAAACAAATAGACATAGTGAGAAAACAATCTATACATTGGAAGATATGTTGTGAGCCTATGCATTAGATTTTGGTGGTAACTGGGATGTACATTTACCTCTGATAGAATTTTCATACAACAATAGTTACCATGCCAGTATAGGGGCAGCTCCATTTGAAGCCTTATATGGAAGAGAGTGTAGATCACCTCTATGCTGGAATGAGGTAGGAGATATACAACTTACAGGTCCAAAACTTATACAGGAAACATCTATAAAGTTAGTGAAATTAAGAACAGGTTGAAGGCATGCAACACGTGATAGGCAAAAGGGTTATGTTGATAAAAGAAGAAAGCCTTCAGAATTTTAAATAGGAGATAAGGTATACTTAAAAGTATCACCATCAAAGGAAAATGAATAAGTTAAACCCTAGGTATGTTAGCCCCTTTGAAGTAATTGATAGGATTGGTCCTGTAGCATACAGGTTAGACCTGCCTTAGGAGTTAAGTGAAGTACATAACACCTTCCATGTATCCAACTTGAAGAAATGTCTAATTGATGAGACATTAAAGGTACCAATACAGAAAATCAAAATAGATAAGAAACTTCATTTTATGGAGGAACCTGTAGCAATTATGGATAGAGAAGTGAAAAGTTTAAAAAGAAGTAAGATCCCAATAGTGAAGGTGAAATGGAATTCAAAAAAAAGACCTGAATTTACATGGGAAAGGAAAGATGAAATCAAATAAAAATATCCCCATCTATTTAAGGTTAAACTGAATAAAAAGGGCGATTACAAAGACAAACTCTCCACGTCATCTGATAGTAACAACAAATGAATTTCGGGACGAAATTCTTTTTACAAGGGGAGAATGTGACAACAGTAAAACTAAGGTTGGGCAAAATAAAACCTCAAGAATTATTATAAGTTAGTAGTGTATATACATATACATATATATGTATATATATATATATATATGTATATATATACATATATATGTGTATATACACACACACACACACACACACACACACACACATATATATATATAGCCCCTTTCTATTTATAAATTTTTGGGGGAAAAAGCGTATTTTATGTTTTTATTATTGATGCTAATATAAATGAGAATTTTGATAAGTTACTGTCATAGATTGCCTTAAGACACAACCATTAATTCGTATAATGAACTATCAGATAATATAGGTAGCGCTACTTAGGAACATGTTTCTTGCACCAATTGGACCTAGTTGAGACTGCCGAATAGGGGTATTGATGTTATATTATTTGATTCTGTGATTTATATTTATGACAATTATGAATCACCATGCATATAAGTAGGTTTGGTTGTGGACTTGTTTATGTTGCATCAATTAAGAAATATTATGTCATTGATTAAATCTATGTTCTCACTAACTTTATGTTGACTTTTTGAGTGTGCTTTTTCAGGTAATCAGAATGTTTTATAATTTCATTTACACGTTTAACTTGTTCTATGAATGGTATAATTACATAGGACAGCTGTGCGTTTGGGTGACTGTAGATTTGATGGATTTCAGCCTCTTTATGGATATTCACGTCCATTATTAGCTGGAAAATGTTATGTAATGAATATGTTAAGTATTTTGACGTTGGGTGATAAGCACTTATGTAATAGTCTCATGTGAGACAATTTTTGTATGTATGATGTAACCGAAAAATATATATCTAATGAAAGTTTAGTATTTAACTGTTATGAATGCATATATTTGTAATCAATGCGTTTCGAGCCAAAATTTACATATAAGCATTTCACGTTTCCGCCGGGATATGACATCTTTTTTATCATGATGATATATGTATTCTATTTTTTTAAAGAAAGTATAATGTATTTACGGTAGGTTGTACCACATTGAGTAAGGTATGTTTGTGTGTGGGTACTATAAGTTTGTCCATGTAAATGAAATATGTAGGTTGACGTCGTAATGAAAGCAAGAAAATTCATACAAAAAAATTATTACAACCGCAAGCGGAAAAGTCATACAAAAAATTTTGTAAGATTTTAAAAAGAGTTAATTTCAATTTGCTCCCTAACGTTTGATTAAAGTAACAATTTTCCTCCAAAAAATTAAAAATATCAATTTACCTTCAAAAGTTTCATATATTGTTTCAATTTTCCTCCAAAAGTTTCATTATTTTAGATAAAGTTGAAACAACTAATGAAACTTTTGGATTAAAATTAAAACAATTGTGAAACTTTTGAAGGTATATTGATGTTTTTAATATTTTGGAGGAAAATTGTTATTTTTAACAAACCTCAAGGAGTAAAATCGAACTTAACTCTTTTAAAGAAATTAAGGACTAAAAAGAAACACAAGAACACGGAATCGACGAGCGAGATGAGAACCACTCAAAGTTGCTTCTGGAATGGCCGGTTGACGTACTACTCTACCAAATTGAGTAGACTTCAAAATGTTAACTTAAAAATAAACATGTATTTTGTATGATAAGGACATGTACTCAGAAATTATAATAAAAGTTTTATAATAAAATTATATTAAAAATGTATTTACCTAACGGAAAATAAACTAATTTGACACGAGATGCATATAAGTTTGACTTTTTTCTGATTGCGGCACGAATTTGTACATAATTTAAATGAATGTCGTCATACAAATTAAGTTGTATTATGTGACCCCTGTAAAGCAACCTATATTGTTAATCTTTTGATACTAATTTTAAAAACATATATAAAGCGTATACAACACATTGTGAATTAAAAGGCCACTTACGTATAGTCTTGAAGGAAAATCTTGAAGTTAGCTTGACTAAAAATTCTTTCGCCATATATTATTCTACCAACAACATCTAGGTTGTTAAAAACCAAGTAAGGGTTCATTTATACTTTTAAAATATATTTATATTTAATAATTGTTGTAAGATATATAAGGTATGTACCAATAAATAGTTTCTCAGACCTTCTGTCATGTGTTAAGGTTCTGATGCCAAGTACCAATGGGTACAAGGTAAAATCTTTTGGAGGCTTAATCATAAACGGAATAAGCATTGTGTGTTGGTAAAATATTATTTTTTTCTCGCCACATATAAAGACGGAACCTTTGTACTTTGGATATTCATCATATGTAAAGCACTTGATTTTAAAATGAAATAGCGAAAAACATCCACCAATTGATTTTCGTTGTTGTATAAGCTGATCAAATCTTGGGGTATAAGTGCGGCTACTTTTTTACGCTTCAAACAAAAAGGGGTAAGAACAAACATAAATACATGTGTTTATAGTTCTGCATAAATATTATAAAATTTAAAATTTTAAAATAAGGGGAAAAAATATCCTTACTTCTTGGTCAAGAAAAATGACAATTAGTCTTTGGTTTTCCGTATCATGCCAAATAAAGTCTACGGTGACGAATATTCAATTATACCATCGTTCGTGCTGTTGGAGGGATGAAAACGAATCAACGGTATAATGATGTTGTATATTCTAACAAATAAAAAAAATACTGTAAAGTATATAAAAATAGATATTTAAATTGAAATATTGAACTTTTTACAATTTGATGTTTTATATTTTGTAGATTGAAATTAAATATAGACAACGTTACGTGGAGTTGTCTTTTTTAAACGTAGAAATGTTATCTGGTTATGATTATCTTTCCGTTTTAACAGTTAGGTTGTATTTTCGTAGCATATAATTAGTTTTAAGTTTTGATAAGTTGAAATAAGTATGAAGCATGTAAGATTAATTTGTAGTATATTTCCATTTCCATAAAAGGATATTTTTAAAATTGTAACAATGGATAACAAATTATATGTGAATTGAACGTCTGAAACATGTAAGATCATTAAAATAAAAAGTATAACCATGTGTCGTAAAGTTTGTAGGTTGATTTTGTTAATGTTGTTTAGATAATAAATATTTTGTAAACATTAAAAGTAATAATAACAAACTACCATTTGAATTGAAGAAAGGGCAAAACAACGGCATAATTAAATTGCGTAAAAAAAGTAACAGAACAAAAAAAGCTGTCTTGGCAAATAAACCACAAAACGTTGCATGAAATAAAGAAATGCAAATATAAATTTCTAAAGTAGTAATATGAAAACTACTTCTCAATTTTTGGTGTCAGTAGTGTTTGCTTTTCAGGACCCTTGTCGTCATCTTTTTTGTAGCTTATCCTTGGTTTTGTGAAAGAGTGAGATGAACCTTCTTCAACATCATAGACAAAGTGAAGGTTATGCTTAAGATCCCGACCAGCAAACATCGAAAAAGGTGTTTCTTCGTCATCTATAGATGAACATTGTTTGCTTTTAATCTCAAGTAAAAAAAAAAAAAGAATCCTAAATAATAATAATAATAATAATAATAATGAAGAATTTATATTTTTATAAATTATTAAAACCAAATAAATTAATAAATAACTAATTAAACCTTGACCGCAACAACTCTGTTAAATTCAATATCGGACAACATAGGATTTATGGTTTCATACAGAGGGAGCAACTATATGATGAAATTAATATATGGCTGGTTATAAATATTATTAAAAGAAATATATTTTTAAGATGAACCTAAGTAAAGCCGAAAATATAAATCACTAACCTGTAGTGGTTCAAGCTTTCTTTCAAGTTTGGAAATGATCTCAAGATCAGTGGTTAATTTGGAAATCGAATAATATTCCTTGTTCATTTCCAAATTAAATTTTGCATCATGAATCTTGAACGCAAACTTCTTGTCAACGATGGAGTTGAACTCGGTAGGGACATTTCCCGCTGTAGATAGCTGATTGATAGAGATAACTACCTATTAGAATTATATCAAATAAAGGTATAGTGAAAGTATGTTAGATGTAGGATCGGGTTTCGTCACTAAACACTTGTTTTTCTCTCAGACTTACTTAAACACACTCGGTTAGATGATGCAGAATCCCTCTAAGAGTTGACAATAATATATTAAGTAACTAAGAACACAAGAAGATAATTTTCAAGGCACTTGTATATATTACTTCTCAATCAAAGTATTACAAGACTCTTACAAGCATATTACATGAGTTACAATGAGAAACTATATATACTACTACCTACAGCCGGATATAATTTGATACCAACTGGAAACCTATACCTAAAGCAAATACTACATTGCTAGAGATAAGGTATCTTAGATAAAATATTATCTAAGATAAGGTAGTCATGACATGTCCATGACTTACCTTTTGTCACCAACTAAAGTTGGTAACTGTACTAACTGATAAAAGGTGAACAGTGGAATAAAGTATGGTCAACTACATGGGCGTGGGAAAGCGCCATGCAGTATATCAGAGATCTGCATCGGACAGAAGGACCATACTTATGTCCACCGGTTCATAGTAGGTTCTTCCGAAGGTTAACTGGCTTCAGAAGAACTTGTTCTTCCGAAGCCACTTATACTTCGGAAGAGGCTACTTCTTCCGAGGTTTGAGGCTTTCTTCAGATCTTCATACTTCGGAAGTCATTGTCTTGGTTTCTTCTAAGTCTTGAGCTTTGGAAGAAAGAAGACTTTGTCTTCGGAAGTTGGAGTTTTCCTTCGGAAGATTCTTCAATCATAATCTTCGAAAGTCCTGACTTTGCCTTCGGAAGAACTTCATTTGCCTTCGGAAGTTCTTTACTTAGCTTCGGAATACCTTTATTAGTTGTATCAAAATTGTCTAAGTGTTTGGTTTTGGTTGCACCAGTCTTTCCAGATCCAACAAACTCCCCCTAGGCTGATGCTACCAAAACCTCACTTATTCCTACTTCTTAAAACCTTCAGCACCAGAGACAGAAGATGTTTATCTGTTTCTTTGTTCTTCCCTGAAGTGGTGCGGAGAAGTTTGTACAGATCATTCATGGACAGGAGATCTAGTCTGTCACTCTGAATGATATGCACCCTTTGTTGTGACCCCCTGAAGAGATTTAGTTGACGAGAGTTGTAGTCATACTCCCATCTAATCAAGTTTGTGACCTTCAACCATTTGAAGAAAGGCTTTGCCTTTGGTTGCTGATCCTTTCCTTTTATCCTTCTCTCTCAGCTTCAACTCTTCTTCAATCTTGGTCCTAGCAGTTAGCTCGGCCAGATGAAGACTGCTCAGATGATTTCTGATGTGAGCAGCTATCTCAGAGTTGGAAGGGTTGGAGAATGGCTTCTCTGCTAACTCAGCAATGTCGAACCCGCTTAAGTGTAGCAAAGGTAAGGTATTAAGCCTGTTTATCTCGCCAATCTCTCTCTCAACAACAAAGTTGTGAGAAGAGTCTTCAAACCTCCACTGGATGATCTTCTTTCTTAGCACAAGGGGCTGACTTGGTACTCTATCCCCTTTCTTTGCATCCAGCAGAGTCACCAGCCTTCTTCTTAGCTTCTTTTCTTCTTCATTTAGTGAATCGGAGTTGAGGCCAATGAGCTTAACGGCTTGGTCCAATGTTCCTCTAGGCAGATCAAGGAATTGATCTCAAGTGAGGGAACTTGAGGAGCCGTCAACATAGGTTAGCTTGACAGACCCCTCCTCACAAGAGATGTCGCTCAAGGTTGTACATTTAGTGAGCTTCATCTTGATCTTCTTAAACTCCTCCAAGGAGAGATGTTTGGAAGGCTGAGGGGATGGTTTGGTTGGTTATTGGGTAGGTAGTGGTGTTTGGGTTCTGGGAAGTGTTTTGGGTTTGAGGATGGGTAGTTGAGGTGGTTGTGGTGAGGAAGCAGGTATGGAAGATGGTGTGGGTTCAGGAGTGAATGGTTCAGAGGTAGGTTTGGTTTTGATGGGAAAAGGAAAAGGGATTGGTTGAGGTTGAGGTTGGGGTTGAGGTGTTGGTTTGAAGGTCATCCCCTGTCCCCTTCTATACATCTCTTTCCTTTTCCCTGAGCGAATGTCAGCCTTGATGTCGCTGACATGTCGCTGCAGGGTCATCTCAGACATAGGACCCACCTGCCTGCCAGAGAAGCTGTGAACCCTTAGATAATCTTTCATCCAGGCTTTATCACCTAACTTCCTGACAGTAGCGAGTCTAACTTCTTCCTCCTTCTTCTTCTCCTCAATTTCTCCTTTGCAGCTTTCTTTCTCTCTTTCTCCATTTGATCTTGCTCTTTCTTGAAAAGCCACAAGATCGTGTCATTGTTTTGAGGAGTCAATTCCTCTAGAGAGAATCCCCTCGAGCTTAGGAAAGATATCCTTTCGCTCCTCAGCTGCAGATCAGCCTCTCTTTTCTTTCTCTCCCTTTCTTCCTCTAAGGCCAACCTTGCTGCCTCTTTCTTTCATTCAATTTGCAGCAGGGTTGCCTTCTCTAACTCAATTAACTCCTCTAATGGTAGCAGGAGCACATCTTCATTAACAGCTCCAAGATTGACCAGCCTGTCAATGATTTCCACTCTCCTTCTATTGTTGATAGCCTCTTGGTTGGCTGCAGCTGCTTTACTGCTTGCAACTAGCAACTTCCCAGTTGGGAGTCTACCTTTCCTTTTCAGCTTCTCTAACCTTTCTTCCTCTAGAAGCTCTTCCGCAGTCATCTTCCTCTTCCCTTTGGTGTCTTCGGAAGTTCTAGACTTTGGAGATTCTTGAGTGGAGGTTTCAGGTTGGGAGGTGGAGATTTGAGCATGTGTTAATGATGTTGTTTGAGTGAGGGGTTGGTTGAGAAAATCCTCACTGTTCACCTCAGATGCTAGTTCTAGAATCGCATCTGTGATAACCAGATCCTCAGATAAAGAGAATAACCCTTTCGCAGCTTCCATCTCAGCTTTGGAAGATTGAAATGGTTCTTCCGAGGTTTTGACTTCAGCTTTGAAAGTCTGTGGCAATGCACTTTCTGTCCCAACTGTTTCAGTTGCTGGGCCATCAGTCTCCATTTCCCCTTCGAAATCAATCTCAGGTTCCATGTAGACCTTAAGTTTACCAACTTCTTGGACAGTAGTTGAAGGTGCATTCAACCTCTGAAGCTCTTCAGCTCCAAAGTATGCCACAACAACATCAAGGCTTGGTTGTTCAATGGAAGATCTAATCAGGAACTTGGAAAAGAACCTGTTTAGATCTTGGAGCATCCTTTGATCTATTTGAAGAACAATTAGAGGAGGCTCAGGAAAAATTGTTGCTTGTTGAGCGGGGTATCTTGAAGTTAAGGTTGTTAAAGCTAGACTCTGTGGTTCCTCTGATGTTTGTCTCTGAACACTCTCCCCCTTTTTGGTAGCATCATCCTGAGAGCTTGATGAGTTAAAGGAAAAGGTCAAGGAGACCTAAATGGGTACATGCCTAACAGATCTCTCAATCTGTTTCTCAGCTAGTTTATCCTTGAGACTTTCAATCTCAAGTTGCTGAGTGGCAGACCTATCCTCTAAAGTCTTAATCTTTGATTCAAGATTTGATAGTGAGTTGCAGACTTCCCTCATATTCTTTTGAAGAATCATGGGGAGATGAGGTAACATACCCTGTATGTTCACCCTCACAACCAGATGTGGTTTCTTGGCACCTTGGTTTCCCCTGCCTAATGATGTCTCTTTCAGAGTCATCAATGGGCACGGTTGTCACACCCCAACCTTAACGGCGGAAACGTCGAGATGTGAGGGTTAAGATTGTTCACAGCCACATAACACTACCATAAATTGTAAATATAATTATTCATAAGTTGAAATAAACATACAACCAAATGTCTCAACGAAATAAAGTAAACAAAGTTCAACTTCCAAGTTTCAAGATATTTTATTTATTTTTCCTAGGTCCAAATCCTAAGTGTAAGCATGCTTCAAAAGATAATCATCAACCTTGTGCATTTCCTGAAACATGTTAAAAATAAAGGTCAACTTTGAAAGTCAGTGAGTTTCCATGGGTTAAGCTTACATATGTATATAAACGTTTACAAGTAGCAATTCATGTCAATGGTTACAAGTAAAGCAAGTTTATAGATAACATATAGCTACAATCAAACCTTGACCAAGAATATCATTTACAAGTTATAACGATTAGCTAAGTGTACTTGGTTCCCATGATGAACAAGCATACGTCATCAGGAGCCGGCAATAACCTCGGCTTTAGCACCAAATAGGCTTGTCAGGCCCATAGATCTATGACGTCGCCAGGCTAGCAATAGTTAATGATTGTCAACATATAATGTCCATCATATAAGACTCACAATATTACAAATAACCATGACAAAAAGTAAAGATGAATTGCATGTGCATTTACAAGTACCAAGATGTTTACAAGTGCAAGTTTATAAAGTTAACAGGTCTCACCCCAAAAGGTGTGGAATAAAGTAAAAGAGGGGCATGAAAACTCACTTGATATATATAAGATGATAATAAGAAATTAAACGGTGCTCCAACGATTTCCTTTTACAAGTTACCTAACATATTTGTATTTCAATGTTAAGTTTAAAGGTACTATTAACGATTAAACGTGTACTAGAGTTTCAATAGGAATTTGGGGTTGTTAAATAAATAAATAAAATATGTTTTAATCCAATAAAAAAATATATACCATCTTGGTAATTTAATATAGAGAGGAAATAAAATCATTTATAATGATTTGTAAAGTTTAATTATAAAATGTAAATAAATTTTATAATTATCATGATTAAACTATTATTAAAGGTAACGTGTTGACCAATAATAATTTAGTAATTTAAACTATTATTTAAAGTTTATTTTTATAAAAATAAACTAAGTATAACATTTGTTAAAAATATTTTATAAAAATATTAAAGTATTTAAAGTAATAAATTTACAAAAAATATTTAGGTGACTTTAAAAATAAATAAAGTTTACAAAACTGATTTTTATAATTTTTAGAAATTTTCTATAATTTTTTTAAAGGCTGAAGAGACCTAAAAAAATGTTTGAGGTTGCCCCGGGTTCGAACCCGGGACCTCTAGGTGGACATGCGTGTGGTTTACCATTAGGCTAGAGCCAAAGCCTTGTTAAGAGATGGTTCCTAAGTTTTACAAACACATTTACAAAGAAACCCCCAAACCATATGAACCCTAGAACGATTTGAACCAAATTGAAGATCAATTCGTTATTATTAACGCTTATGATCATGGGCTTTTGTTCCCCATGTAAAACCGAGTGTGTAGATGGGTTTAATTACCCGGTTGAAGTCGAACTGATGAGGAGACAGACGACGAATAGGCCGCGACCAAAGCTTGATTCTGTTTGACGTGCAATTGGTGATGATAACCAAATTAACTTCGGGTGAAGCTTCAGATGATGTTCTAGATTCTAAGCCCTCAATCAATTGAGGTTCAGAATGCCCGGATGGTGATGATCTCTTGGTTGCAGGTCACGATGGAAGTGGGGATCGAATGCGGGGTTTGTGTGTTTCTCAGATGAAATTGTAAGTGGTGATAGATTAGGGATAGTTAAATGATTGTTCAAGTTTAATTAATTGGATTATTATTGAGTCTTGAATGCCGAACGGCTCGATTGATAATGACGACGGTTACTCGGGTCATTCGAGTTCATAACCGTTGTTTAAACGCGATTAAGGTTCTAAAACGGTTTCGAATCATGCACACGAACCGATTGGGATAGTTTGGTGTCGAAATACGAAGGATTTCAGGGGTTTTGGCATCGCCGGAGAGTCGGCCGAGGGGTGGCCGGAGTTGGCCACCGGATTTACGGGGAAAGAGGGAAGGGGGGTTTGGGTTTTAGTACTTTACATAATTGGTCCCTCAACTTTGAATTCATGTTATTTTATGCTAAAACTTTCATTTTAAGTTTTCAAATTGACATTAAGGCCCCCCAAACTTATTTAAAATATATATATATATATATATATATATATATATATATATATATATATATATATATATATATATATATATATTTTATATTAACTTACTTAACTTTTATAAATTATTTTTATTATTATTATTATTTTTTTTATTATTATCATTTAGGGTAGAACTTATAATAATAAATAAAAGTTATAATTACAAGTATTATTATTATTATCATTATTATTATTATTATTATTATTATTATTATTATTATTATTATTATTATTAAATATAACAATTTATTAACTTGTAAATTAACAAGAAATCAAACATAAATGGCCACATAATTTCATAAATGACAGAAATGGTCCTTACAAATGCATAACAAAGTTAACTTTTATTTAACGAAAACACGAAAGGTTACAGTCTCCCAATTTTTAAGAATTTCGTCCCAAAATTAAGAATGAACTAAACGAACAAATACGGGTATTTCTTCTTCATATGCTCCTCACGCTCCCAAGTAAACACAGGTCCTCGCTTATTCTCCCAACGAACCTTAACGATTGGGGTGGTAGTGGTCCTAGTCTTCTTCATGATACGATCCATGACTTCAACGGGTTTCTCAACAAAATGTAATTACTCGTCGATCTGGATGTCATCTAATGGGACATGCAGACTTTCGTCAACCAAACATTTTCTCAAATTTTAGACATGAAAAATAGGATGAACCCCACTAAGATCGGAAGGTAGTTCCAGTTTATAAGCCACTTTCCTAATCCTTTTCAGGATCTTGAAAGGTTCTACAAATCGTGGAGCTAATTTACCCTTCTTCCCAAAGCGAACGACTCCTTTTCATGGTGAGACTTTAAGAAGAACCATATCCCCAACTTGGAATTCCAACGGCTTGCGTCGTTTATCGGCATAACTCTTTTGTCGACTTCTAGCCACTTCAAGGTTCTTGCGAATCATGGAGACTTTATTGGTCGTTTCTTGTATGAGCTCAGGACCAGTGATGAAATTTTCACCAATGTCAGTCCAGCAGATCGGGGAACGACATTTACGACCATAAAGCGCTTCGAAAGGTGCCATCTTGATACTCGAGTGGTAACTATTATTATACGAAAATTCCGCGAGAGGTAAATGGGTATCCCAATCACCACCAAAGTCAAGGACACAAAGACGTAGCAAATCCTATAGGGTTTGAATGGTTCGCTCGGTTTGACCGTCCGTTTGAGGATGGTAAGCCGTGCTTAAATCCAGTTGAGTACCCAAGAGTTCTTGCATAGACGACCAAAAGTTCGAAGTGAAATGAGCTTCTCGGTTGGATATGATATGCAAAGGTACGCCATGATGACTCATAATCTCATCAATATATATACGAGCTAACCTTGATGTTTTGTAAGTGTCACGTATGGGTATGAAATGTGCCGACTTGGTCAATCGGTCAATGATCACCTATATGCTATCATGACCACGAGAGGTGCGAGGTAGTTTGGTTATGAAGCCCATAGATATGTGGTCCCATTTCCACATAGGAATCTCGGGTTATTCAAGCAATCCACTAGGACGTTGATGTTCAGCTTTAACCTTCGTACACGTAAGACACTTAGCTACGTAAGTTGCAATGTCTTTCTTCATTCCAGGCCACCAGTATTGACCACGCAGATCCATATACATCTTATCGGAACCAGGATGAATTGAGTAACAAGTTTGATGAGCTTCATTCATGATAAAGGTACGAAGATTATCACGGCTTGGAACCCAAATTCGATTCAAGAAATACATCAACCCATTGGGTTTCGTTTCCAGTTGAGCTCGAAGATCGTACTCCAATTACTCTCCCATTTTACCTTCCTCTTGAACCGCTTGTTGAGCCTCCAAGATACAGGTCTCGATGTCATTCTCAATCCTCAAATTTTGCAGCAGCACCATAGTCTCGTTAACATCCAAACGAATCTCAGTATCAAATTCTCCCAAGGTATCAAACCATTGTCGTCGATCGTAAATTTCTTGAAATGAGACCATCTTGTTATGAATCTTGCGACTTAGTGCGTCGGCTACGACATTTTCCTTTCCAGGGTGGTAACGAATGTCGCAGTTATAATCACTAATCAACTCAACCCAACGTCGTTGTCTCATGTTGAGATCCTTTTGATTGAAAACGTGTTGTAGGCTTTTGTGATCGGTGTAGACTATACATTGCGTGCCATAAAGGTAATGTCTCCAAATCTTTAGGGCAAAAACCACAGCACCAAGTTCAAGATCATGTGTCGTGTAATTCACCTCATGGACCTTCAATTGTCTCGATGCATATGCTATGACCTTTCCTCGTTGCATGAGAACACAACCAAGGCCTTGTTTAGATGCATCACAATACACGGTGAAATCATCGTTTCCATCGGGAAGGGTCAAGATAGGAGCATTACACAACTTGTGCTTTAATGCTTCAAAGGCTTCCTCTTGTTCAAACCCCCACTCGAATGGTTTATTCTTTTGAGTCAAGGAAGTAAGCGGCTTCGCGATTCTAGAGAAGTTGGCAATGAAACGTCGATAACAGCCGGCAAGACCAAGGAAAGAACGAACTTCGGTTGGAGTTATAGGAACACACCAATTTTTCACAGCTTCCACCTTTGCAGGGTCAACGTGAATTCCTTGGCTATTCACCACGTGTCACACCCTCAAAATCCGCGAGCGGGGTTTTACCGCGAGGCGCGTGACATACCAGGATCTCAGTCATTAGTTACCAAGAACGACTCTATATGATAAATAAACAGAACCAGAGTTAACGTTTAAAATACTGCGGAAGTGTTTTTAAAACCAGAAAACCCAAAACAAGTAGCATGTAAAGAGAATGCGCAAAACATACGCGCCCCAAACACAAATGTTTAATATAAAAATAATCCCAAATTTGTAAACAAACAAATGTAGACAACTCAACGATGCTAGTGTGCGTGCTCCTAGGCAACTGGCAACCTTAACCTGAGAATAGCATACTAAACAAGTCAACACATGGTTGGTGAGTTCAAGAGTTTGCGTTAAAATATAAACCAATCAACAGTTTCCAGAGCATAAGTAGTGTATTGCAATAGATAGCTAGTCTATTAACATAAAAATATTAATCATAGTGATTTCGCGATCGAAGCTGACTGTGTTACGTTTGTTGCCTCCCGTCACGACTTACCAGGTCGTGACGAATATAAGTTAGGACAAAATTGCACCCGTATGACCTCGAGTCACACAGGTGGGGCTCGTCAGACCCAGTAGTACTACCCAAGATTTCCCCGCTATTCAATATTAACAATCCGAAAGTGTGAGGACTTTCCATGGTAAACAACACTATATCAATATTATACACACTCATATATAAAAGCGTTTGTGATCAACAGTATGCTATCTCCCCCAAAAGAGATTATGTAAAATAAGTGGGGCAAGAACTCACTTGATGCGCGCAAGAATTAACTTAGAGCTTAACTTGAAAGAAAGAGGGGAAAGACAACCTTCAAAGGTCACCTAGAACACATGAGTACATAAGTACGTGTACACAGAATCAATATGAAACCCTAAGTGCTTTACAACCCAAATGACTCAAGGTTTTAAAAAGACAAGACACATTTGACCCAGTTGACCCGTTTGACCCGTTGATGACATTATAGGTGATAACTCGTTAATACTAACACAACAGCATATCATACATGTTCACATACAACTTGATTACATATATCACTTCATTAACCACATGTACTACCTAGATCGTCATACAACTAGATATCACACAAGTCATGCGAATCACAACAGGCCAAAACAGATAACAAACCAAATCAACATCCCTATAGCCTAAACAACACATTTCATCACCTTAGAAATCATCCATGAACACACTAGCATGATCCTAATATCCCAAACATGCTCAAATCATCCAATTCAAGGATTTACACAATTAAAGTTTCCCTTTTGGGAAAGTTCATCCCAAATTCATCAAACTCATACTACATTCATAAATTCATCAATTATATACCAATTCAAGTCCATGACAACATCTAAACATGATCAACAACACCTAATCATCATGATTCATCAACTTTCATGCCCAAAAGTTACTATTTTTAGCAATGTATGAAGTACAACATGCATTCTTGAATTCCTAACATTCATATCAACCATCTAGCATCTAATCATCATCACAAACACATCCATAACATTCATACATCAACCAATCATCAATTCATGCAAAATAAAGTTACTATTATTAGTAACCTATGAACAATGTATCAAAATCCTAGCTTTCTTGCATAATCGACGTTAACTAGCATATATACAATCCAACTAACATAATAACACTAACCAACATCAACAAATCGATCCCCAATTGCAAGTTTCGAATTAGGGTTTCGGCCCTAATGTAAATTCCATAAAAACTTGTAAAAATCCAACCTTTATTGCATACTTGACGTTAATTAACATGTAATCTATCTAACAAACACATTAACATCAACAATTAGGCATCAATCAACCACCAATTTGCAGTTTTCGCATGAAACATTCGGCCAACATGAAGACTCATCAAAAACATACAAAAATCTAACCTTTAAACGTGTAATGGCTTGCAATTGATGATTCCAACGTGTTCTATGCCTTGAAATCGACCAAAACCGAAGATGATTGCTTGTTCTTGGGCTGAATTCGAAGAGGAGAGGGAGAGAGAGTGCAAGTCGCGGCCGATTAGGGTTAGAGTTTTGATTTTTATTTTATTAAATAATCCATAATTACCCTTTTAACCCTTATAATTTGTATTTTATAAAAATTAAGCTTTTTGAATAGTTTTTAAATAGTTTTTAACTACTAAACACAATTATTATTAATCACAAATAACAATCATGCATAATTCCCATTTATCACAAAACACACGAAATAAATATGCACGTTTTCACGTTACACGATAAAATTGCAGTTAACATTTAAATCACATAAGCATAACTTAATAATCACATTGTTAACTTAATTATCATCAATTTAACATTACTGATTATTGTTAAGTCACCAACGTTCAACGACAACTAGGGTGTGTGCACGACACGTGTATGCAAGACTTAACGGAACAAACGGAGTTTGGTAACGGAAAATTACTGGATGTCACACCACGTGTCCTAGAAATTGGACCTCCTTAAGCCAAAATTCGCACTTTGAGAACTTTGCGTATAGTTGTTCTTTCTTCAATAGCTCAAGAACTTATTGCAAGTGAAGTTTGTGATCGGTTTTGGACTTGGAATAGATAAGTATGTCGTCAATAAAGACAATCACAAACTTGTCTAGATACGGCTTGCATACTCGATTCATGAGATCCATAAAGACAGCAGGGGCATTTGTTAAACCAAAGGGCATAACCATGAACTCATAGTGTCCATATCGAGTACGGAACGCAGTTTTTGGGATATCATCATCATGAACTCGTAATTGATGATAGCCAAAACGTAAGTCAATCTTTGAGAAAATAGCAGCTCCTTGAAGTTGGTCAAAAAGATCATCGATGCGAGGAAGAGGGTAGCGGTTCTTGATGGTAAGTTTGTTAAGATCACGATCATCGATGCACATACGTAACGATCCATCTTTCTTCTTCACGAACAGAACAGGTGCACCCCAAGGCGATGAGCTAGGACGGATAAAGCCCTTGTCGGACAGTTCTTGAAGTTGACTAGCTAGCTCTTGCATTTCCGACGGTGCAAGTCGATATGGTGACTTAGCCACGGGGTTCGCTCCCGGAATCAAATCGATCTTAAACTCGACTTCTCGCACGGGAGGTAAAACAACTAAGGTCATCAGGAAACACTTCAGGAAAGTCTCGTACAATCGGGACATCCTTAAGGTCTTTCCCTTTGACTTTCTTGTTGACCACGTAGGCCAAGAAAGCCATGTAATTCTTGCTTAGGCAGTTTCGGGCTTGAGTACATGACATGAGTTTGAGTCCTTTGGAGGATTTTTCGCCGAATACTTTCAATGTATCCCCCGAAGGCAAAGGAATTAAATGCATTTCTAGAAACAAATAATTTCAGCATGATGTTTGGCTAGCCAATCCATGCCAATGATAACGTCAAAGCTTCCAAGTTTCATAGGAATAAGGTCGATAAAGAAATCATGCTCGTTTAGGCTCAAAATGAAATAACGAATAACGACATCAACGGTGATGGGTTCTCCATCGGCGACTTCGACAGTAAGAGGTCTTTCTAATTTCGTATGTGTCTTAGCAAGTATAGGCTCAAATTCTAACGAGACAAAACTCTTATCGGCTCCCGAATCAAACAGAACGTTGGCATAGGAATTATTAATAAGAAACATACCTGTTCAGTTTTAAAAACGTTTAACGATACCGGTAAAGCAACAAAAGAACTTAGATCATAAAGGTTGAGGTTGGATTCGACATACCATTCACCACATCGTTGTTTGCTTGTGCTTGGTTTGCATTGATGTTGAAAGCACGTCCTCGAGCTTGTAGAACATTCCCCGCAAGACAAGGGCATTGTGGGCGAAAATGACCAGGTTCCCCACAGTTGTAGCAAGCACGATTAGCAACTAACGCGGTATTGTTTGGTGCACGGTGACAAGTAGCCACCAAGTGTCCATATTTACCGCACAGTGTACAGATGCGACACGGGTTATTACCCGCATGATGATACCTACAGACATTGCACAATGGTAGAGGACCAGCATAGGCCCTAGCAGCAGGTGCTTGTGCAACAGGAGCGGGTTGCCTTTGTGGTACTTTGGGTGTAGCCACAGCAAAGTTTCGGGTCGGTGTGAACTTGCGCTTCTTGTTATTGTAGGATGGTTCATTCTTACTATCCTAGGTTGCTTCAGGAACCATCTTTTCAGTCTTTTTAGCACCTTTGACAGACAAGGTGCCCTCTCGAATGTGGTTTTCAGTGAGTTGGGCGGTGATGGTAATGGCATCCTCCAAAGTTGTGGGTCTACTTCCCACCACGGCATCTTGGATTTGAGGTGGCACCCCCTTAATGAACTTTTCAATGTTACGAGGAACAGTGTCGACCATATGGGGCAACAGAATGCTCAACTCGTGATGCCTAGTTGAGTAGGCCAAATGGTCTCCACCATCTTGCTTGAGATTCCAGAACTCTTCCTCCAGCTTTTGCAGTTCACTTCTTGGGCAGAACTTTTGAATGGCAATGCTCTTGAATTCATCCCAAGTTAGTGCCAACACCACATCAGCACCACGGTTTCTCTTCTCGCTATTCCACCACGTAAGTGCTCTTTGTTGAAGAACACTTGTGGCATAACGGACTTTGAGTGCCTCGGGACACTCACAGTTGATGAAGGTGTTCTTCATGCTTTCAAACCACTGGAGAAGTCCAGTGGCTCCTTCCTTCCTACTAAAGCTAGTGGGTTTGCACGAGTTGAAGTGCTTAAACGTCCAGGTTTGGTTGTTTCTTCCTTGATTTGCACTATTCTCTCCTTGCCCATTGCCATTAGTGTTGTTACTAGCGTTGGCCATCAAGGTGCTACTCAGTTGGGCAACCATGGTCGGAATGACAGCAGCCATTTGACGGGCAATCATGGCGGCTAATTTGCGGTCGAAGCTACCATGCTTTCCATGATGACGAGACATGCTGGATACAAAGTAAGTTAGTCACAGAAAGTTGGAGGTAGAAGATAATAAATCAAACAAAGATTATTCAAGACTTGTAAAACACACATGGAATGATTCCATTTGGTAACGCATTACCATTTGGAAAGGTTGACACGTCAAGGTGAGTTAACTCCAATTGCCTTAGAAACTTGTGTATATTGACCATAGTTTATCACTCATCCCAGAAATCCCCAGGTAAGCATAACTAGTCCCACTGGATTTATGCGAAATGTTTACCTTAGCCCGAAGGCTTTTTGCCAGGAAATCCAGAATACAGGTGTCTATATGTCACATAATATTTTTTTAGGTTCATGGAATTAAAACCTTGATGAGATTTTCATAGATTAGACATAAAGTCTAAAGATTTGAACCTTTTGATATAAAGCGTACGTTCCCACGTGTCGTCGAGAATAAGTTTAAGAGATTTCATCGTCGAGAGAATAAAGGATTAAGAATAAGTTTTAGGGGAGACAAGGCAACCAAGTTTCTCAATTACAACGCAATCCTAACTAAAGGCATCATGTTGCACATAAAAAGGCCTTCCTAAACAGTTAGCATTATATAGCATGCAACAAATAGATTTACAAGATCATAAAGATTTTTCTTATGAGGTTCATGCATCAACTATAGTCTAGGTCACCTTTTCTAATAACCTAAATCCCTATATTTATGGGCTCTGATACCAATCTGTCACACCCCAACCTTAACGGCGGAAACGTCGAGATGTGAGGGTTAAGATTGTTCACAGCCACATAACACTACCATAAATTGTAAATATAATTATTCATAAGTTGAAATAAACATTACTACCAAATGTCTCAACGAAATAAAGTAAACAAAGTTCAACTTCCAAGTTTCAAGATATTTTATTTATTTTTCCTAGGTCCAAATCCTAAGTGTAAGCATGCTTCAAAAGATAATCATCAACCTTGTGCATTTCCTGAAACATGTTAAAAATAAAGGTCAACTTTGAAAGTTGGTGAGTTTCCATGGGTTAAGCTTACATATATATATAAAAGTTTACAAGTAGCAATTCATGTCAATGGTTACAAGTAAAGCAAGTTTATAGATAACATATAGTTACAATCAAACCTTGACCAAGAATATCATTTACAAGTTATAACGATTAGCTAAGTGTACTTGGTTCCCATGATGAACAAGCATACGTCATCAGGAGCCAGCAATAACCTCGGCTTTAGCATCAAATAGGCTTGTCAGGCCCATAGATCTATGACGTCGCCAGGCTAGCAATAGTTAATGATTGTCAACATATAATGTCCATCATATAAGACTCACAATATTATCATATAAGACTCATAATATTACAAATAACCATGACAAAAAGTAAAGATGAATTGCATGTGCATTTACAAGAACCAAGATGTTTACAAGTGTAAGTTTATAAAGTTTAATGTCACACCCCAAAAGGTGTGGAATAAAATAAAAGAGGGCCATGAAAAGTCACTTGATATATATAAGATGATAATAAAAAATTAAACGGTGCTCCAACGATTTCCTTTTATAAGTTACCTAACATATTTATATTTCAATGTTAAGTTTAAAGGTACTATTAACGATTAAACGTGTACTAGGGTTTCAATAGGAATTTTGGGTTGTTAAATAAATAAATAAAATATGTTTTAATACACTAAAAAGAAATATACCATCTTGGTAATTTAATATGGAGAGGAACTAAAATCATTTATAATGATTTGTAAAGTTTAATTATAAAATGTAAATAAAATTTATAATTATCATGATTAAACTATTTTTAAAGGTAACGTGTTGACCAATAATAACTTAGTGATTTAAACTATTATTTAAAGTTTATTTTTATAAAAATAAACTAAGTATAACATTTGTTAAAAATATTTTATAAAAATATTAAAGTATTTAAAGTAATAAATTTACAGAAAATATTTAGGTGACTTTAAAAATAAATAAAGTTTACAAAACTGATTTTTATAATTTTTAGAAATTTTCTATAATTTTTTTAAAAGCTGAAAAGCCCTAAAAAAATGTTTGAGGTTGCCCGGGTTCGAAACCGGGACCTCTAGGTGGACATGAGTGTGGTTTACCATTAGGCTAGGGCTGAAGCCTTGTTAAGAGATGGTTCTTAAGTTTTAAAAACACAATTACAAAGAAACCCCCAAACCATATGAACCCTAGAACGATTTGAACCAAATTGAAGATCAATTCGTTATTATTAACGCTTATGATCATGGGCTTTTGTTCCCCATGTAAAATCGAGTATGTAGATGGGTTTAATTACCCGGTTGAAGTCGAACTCATGAGGAGACAGACGACGAACAGGCCTCGACCGAAGCTTGATTCTGTTTGACGTGCAATTGGTGATGATAACCAAATTAACTTCGGGTGAAGCTTCAGATGATGTTCTTGATTCTAAGCCCTCAATCAATTGAGGTTCAGAATGCCCGGATGGTGATGATCTCTTGGTTGCAGGTCATGATGGAAGTGGGGATCGAATGCGGGGTTTGTGTGTTTCTCAGATGAAATTGCTAGTGGTGATAGATTAGGGATAGTTAAACCATTGTTCAAGTTTAATTAATTGGATTATTATTGAGTCTTGAATGCCGAACGACTCGATTGATAATGGCGACGGTTACTCGGGTCATTCGAGTTCATAACCGTTGTTTAAACGCGATTAAGGTTCTAAAACGGTTTCGAATCATGCACACGAACCGATTGGGATAGTTTGGTGTCGAAATACGAAGGATTTCAGGGGTTTTGGCCTCGCCGGAGAGTCGGCCGAGGGGTGGCCGGAGTTGGCCGCCGGATTTAAGGGGAAAGAGGGAAGGGGGGTTTGGGTTTTAGTACTTTACATAATTGGTCCCTCAACTTTGAATTCTTGTTATTTTATGCTAAAACTTTCATTTTAAGTTTTCAAATTGACATTAAGGCCCCCCAAACTTATTTAAAGTTATATATATATATATATATATATATATATATATATATATATATATATATATATATATATATATATATATATATATATATTAACTTACTTAACTTTTATAAATTATTTTTATTAATATTATTAGTTTTTATCATTATCATTTAGGGTAGAACTTATAATAATAAACAAAAGTTATAATTACAAGTATTATTATTATTATTATTATCATTATATTATTATTATATTATTATTATTATTATTATTATTTATTATTATTATTATTATTATTATTATTATTATTATTATTATTATTGTTATTATTATCATTATTATTATTATTATTAAATATAACAATTTATTAACTTGTAAATTAACAAGAAATCAAACATAAATGACCCACATAATTTCATAAATGACAGAAATAATCCTTACAAATGCATAACAAAGTTAACTTTTATTTAACGAAAACACGAAAGGTTACAACGGTTGCCTTAGATTCAGTCTCAGAAATGTTACCACTATCCTGAGGATCCAATGAGGCTCCTTTAGTAGTGGCAGCTGAATCCACATGAGTCCCCTCCACATCAGTGGGACTCACCTCAGTTTAGGCTTGCTAACGGGGGCTAGAGATAAGAGGTCTCTCTAGGCTCTGTTGATCCTTGAGAGGGTGTTGTGGATCAACTTTGCCTTGAAAAGACATAATCTCTTCATCAGTTCCTTTTAGTAGGTCAGTAAAAGATATTGAGGTTAAGCCTAATGACCCGGGACTTTGGTCAATGTCTATTGGCATTGAGCCTATGAGAAGGCTGTCCCTTTTTGGCTGCTCAGGAGAGTACAAGGATAGGCTTATGTTTGAGACTGAGGAGACTCAAAACCCATATTGAGGTCAATAGTGAAGGAAGGTGGGACCTCTGACTGAGTGGGAGCCCATGTTTCCACTCTAGTATTTTTGGTTTGAACCTGAGGGACTTGTTCAATCAGAGTAGATTGAATAAGGGTTCGTTTGGGACGTCTATGGTATGTGATTTTGATGGGGTGAGAAGGTAGGTTTGGTATTGTGAGGGTTGTTGCTGGTGTGGGTTCATCACCTGTGGGGTTAACAGGTATGTCACCAGGAGCTATGCGCTCAATCATACCTGGAAGAAGTGCAGTGTCTTCCAGTGAAGTTGGTGGACATCTTCTTCAGTACTTTGAAGATGGCCGGCCTCATGTGAGGGACATTCAGAGCAGCTGCACAGACAAGCTTGCTTTGGTCCAACTCACAGTTGATAATGTGCTGGATGAACCGGGGATACATGTAGAATGTCTCCCTTTGAAGGTTTCCCATCAAATTGGTCAGCACAAACCTTGAGTAGTTGAAGCGAAGGCCTTTTACCAACCCATGAACTAGGCATCCTAGTTCATATGGGATTTGATCCCATCCCCCAGACTTGTTAGACAAGCAGTGAAGGACTATATGCAGCAGGAACTTCCAATGGTAAGAGAAGTTAAATTTGTACACCGTTGACCTGCTTACATCACCGCCATATCCCATTTGGGTATATGTGTCGTCAAGGTCTTCCTTGGGGAACTCTGTAGGAGAGCCTTCATCATGGAGCTCTAGATGCTCCCTGATGGTTTGTTCAGAAATGATCAACTCTTGACCACAAATGCTCGACCTTAGAACCCTATAACTCCGTTCAGGGTTGTAATCTGTCCGTTCCCCCAAAATTCAGCCATGTGGTTTGAGTACACGGTGGGGTTGACAGTTAGGGCTGTGAAGTAGGTTGACTGGGTTAGGAAGGAGATGATTTCAGAGAAGTCAGCATCCTTGGACGAGTCCAGGAGTGCGACTTGATTGTGCTGAGGGTTTAGTGCCATTGTGAGTAAGAAACAGAGAAGTGAGCTTGAGAATGGGTAAATTGGAGACGAAGGAAGCTTTTGGGTAAGATAATCGGTAAAAAGATTAAAATGGGTGAGTCGGAAGTATTTAAATGGGTGAAAATGGCGGATGGATAAGGTGAAGTGATGGTTTGGGGTATGATGTGACAGGGGCGGTAAAGTTAAACCATTTAAAATATTCCGACATCATTAAGAAAATCTTAACCTTTTACAGTTGTGGGGCCCAAAAGATTTCCGTACATAGTAAGGCTTTCTTTCGAGTATAAAACATTTCCAAAGGTAATCTTTTTCTGAAGCCAATTTTACTTCCGAAGGTAAGTATTATACCATCGAAGGAAAAAGGGGCTTTCTGAGTAAGAAAGTTTTAAGCTTCGGAAGGAGATTTAATGTGCTATCAAATGCTTCTTCCGAAAAGAAGATTTCCCTTGGACGAATTTTGCTTCGGAAGATATATGTAACATCTTCCGAGGGTTAATTCCTCTTCGGAAGATTTTATACTTGGAAAAATTTTGAAGAAAGACCTTTTGTAACAGGGCTTAGATTGTAATGACAAAGACAAGACACATTTTGAAAAGGTTTTTCAAATAAGATAGACTAATCAATGTTTATCATCTCGATAGCCGTAATAAGATACTTGAATCTTTGTTCATCAAAGGCCTTGGTGAACAAATCAACATATTGTTCATTTGAATCAACTTTGACTAGCTTAATCAGATTTTTCTCATGAATATCTCTAATGAAATTATACCTGATGTCAATATGCTTTGTCTTGGAGCGCTTGACTGGATTTTCAGTAATGGAGATAGCACTGTTGTTGTCAATGCGGATAGGAGTACTCATGAAGTTGAATCTGTAGTCTAACATCTGGTTTTGAATCCACAGCAGCTGAGCACAGCAACTAGCAGCAGCAATGTATTCAGCTTCAGCAGTTGATGTTAAGACACAAGATTGCTTCTTGCATTGTCATTAGATGATCCTTCCACCAAGAAATTGACATCCTCCTGATGTAGATTTCTTGTTGATATTGCAGCCACCATAGTCACTATCAGAATAGCCATAGGGATTGAAATTGTTGTTCCTTGGATACCAGAGACCCAGTTTAGGTGCTCCTTTAAGGTATCTAAGAATTCTCTTGGCAGCAACTAGGTGAGACACCTTTGGAATAGCCTGATATCTTGCACAGATGCAAGTTGCAAACATGATATCAGGTCTACTTGCTGTGAGATACATCAGAGACCCAATGATGCCCTATACTGATGTTGATCAGTATCCTCCCCCTCAGAGTCAGGACAAAGATTGTGGTTTCTGGGTATAGGAGTCTTTGCTGGCTTACAATCTTTCATATCAAATCTCTCTAATATGTCAGATACATATTTAGATTGATTGATAAAGAACCCTTCCTTCATCTGCTTTACCTGAATTCCAAGGAAAAAGTCCATTTTTTCCATGGAACTCATCTCAAATTTCTTCTTCATGATGCTCTCAAAGTCTCTGCACATTTGGTCATTTGAAGAACCAAATATGATGTCATCAACATAGACTTGGACGAGCAAAATGTCTTTCCCAGACTTCCTTATGAATAAAGTCTTATCAATGGTACCTCTGGTATAACCATTCTTTAGGAGAAATTGAGACAATGTCTCATACCACAGCCTAGGTGCTTGGTGCAGCCCATAGAGAGCTTTATCCAATTGCACACATAGTCGGGGTGCTGTGGGTCTTCAAATCCTGGAGGCTGGCATATGTAAACTTCCCTATCTATATCCCCATATAGAAAGGCACACTTGACATCATCTCTCTTGTTCCTGAAAACCCATTTGGTGCCTATTGGTACTTGACTGGATGGTAGCGGACATAGGTTCCAAACCTTTTGTCTTTTGAATTGAAGCAACTCCTCTTGCATTGATTCAACCCAGCAACTATCTTTCAAGGCTTCCTTTACTTTCTTGGGTTCCATCTGAGATAAAAAGCATGAGTACAGGCAGACATTCCCATTGTGAGTTTGTCTCCTTGTTCTCACACCTTCAGAGACATCTCCAGTGATGTTTTCAGCTGAATGAGTGTTGTGAATTCTGAGCCTTGGGATAACATCTAGTTGTAGAGATAGATCCAGATTGGACATGTTTGGCTAAGGAACTTGAACACTTGGATCAGCTGTTGTTTCAAACTCATTCAATAAGGACTGATTGAATGAATGAGAAACATCATCATTATCAGTTGGCTGTGAAGCAGCATTAATAGTTTCTTGTTCCTTCAAAATGCTACTTCCATCAGCTTGGTGTTGTGCAGTGTCACCGGATGAGTGTTAAGGCTCACTAGGTTGACAACTTGTTGAAGCTCCACTATCTCTTGAGATAGTCATACTATCAGATCTAACAATAGTGGGAGCTTGATCTTCATCTACTCTTGGAGAACTTGGAAAAGGTCTGGGTAAGTCAAATAGTTGGTCATCATCAGAATCACTTTGAGTACCTGTTCCAGCTGAAACATTCTCACAAGAAGGTTTAGAATAGTTTGGAAATAATTCTAAATCAAAGATATGATCAGGGCCATTCCCCCTAACACAAGGAGTGTGCTCATTGACAACAATGTTGTATGATTCCTCAAATTTTTTATTTTTAATATTGTATACTCTATAAGCAATAGAGTTGGAGGAATATCCAACAAAGATAGCATCATCCGACTTTTCAGCAAATTTTGTCAAATTGTCCTTTGTGTTAAGTATGATACACCTGCTGCCAAAGGACCTTAGAAAGCCAATGAATAGTGGCATCTTGTTCCATAGCTCGTAAGGGGTTTTTCCATATGGCTTAACGACGAGAACTCTGTTCTGCACATAGCATGCAGTGCTGATTGCCTCTGCCCAGAATGTTAGAGGCAGCTTTGAATCAGCTAACATAGTTCGAGTAGCCTCAATAAGTGTCCAATTCCTTCTCTCAGCAACACCATTTTGTTGAGGAGTTCTAGGGGCACTATATTGTCTAGTAATCCTTTTTGAGTTACAAAATGAGTCAAGAACTTGATTCTTAAACTCAGTCCCTTGATCACTTCTAATTATTTTAACCGTGTGATCAATTTGATTTTCAATTTTAAGAATAAAAGATTTTAACGTTTCAGCAGTTTCATCTTTAATTCTTAAAAAGAATACCCATGTGAATCTAGTAAAATCATCAACGATCACAAGGCAATATGATTTCCTTCTAATGCTCATTATACTTGTGGGGCCAAAAAGATCCATGTGCAATAAGTGCAATGGAGTGGTGATAGAGTTAACACCTTTGGATTTATGAGATACTCTATGTTGCTTTCCTTTCAAACATACAACACAGTTATCCTTGTAGAAAAATTTCTTTTTAGGCAAACCATATACCAAGTTATTTTTAACCAATTTATTCATGGTTTAAAATTGACATGACACATTCGTTTATGCCATAGTATTGACTCATCACCATCAGCTTTGGAAAGAAAGCATGATACTTCACCCATTGGGGAAGCATTGTTCATATCCAGCTTGTACATATCCCCTTTCCTGGTAGATCTAAGAATCATCCCTGGTTCGAGGATAACGCACTCATGTTTTGTGAAAAGCATTTGGTGCTTTTAATCACAAAACTGAGAAACACTTAGAAGATTGTGTTCAAGCTGTTTGACAAAGTGAACTTTGTCAACTTTTAACTTGCCGTTGGATACACTTCCTCTGCCAGAAATGTACCCTCCAGCCTCACCTCTAAATTGAACAGGACATCCATCAAAATATTGGAATTATTGAAGGAGAGATCCGTTTCCTGTCATGTGCCTAGAGCATCCACTGTCCACAATCCACACATTGTTGTTTTTGTCATATGGATGTCCCTGCACATAAGGTGAAAAAGTTAGTCCTGGGCTTTTATTGGAAACCCAATGCATGGGGGTTCAATGAGAGTTTGTGAAGAAGAGGTGGGCTGGGCTTTTCCAATGATGAGGATTTTATTGAACCAAATTTATGCATGGGGTTCAACCGAAAGCAACCTTGCTTTGGAAACAAGCTTTCCCTTTTTCATCACTTGAACCATTTGATAAGGTCAAATGTGAGACCCTCCCTGACTCCTTCTTTCTTAACATTATTTGCATAATGTGTGCTAGCAGGATTGTTGTAACAATCTTTTGCCATATGGTTTTGCAAACCACACATTATGCATGCAATGTTAATCTTTTGGGAACTTGAGGACATTTGTTTCTTGATTCTCTTGTCTTCCTTAACAGTCTTTCCCTTCTTCTTCTGATCCTTTTGTTGGATGGGTGTGCTGGTACTACACATTTTTCCAAAATCAGAGTTTCCAACCACTTCGAATCCCGCTGAAACAAATACACCCTTTTGTTTTGGGTCTATCCTTAGCTTGGACTCGGCCACTTTCTTGGCAGTTTTTCTGGCTGCCTTAGCTCGGCTTCTTCTGGCTTTGGTGGTTAGGGGTTGGTCATCACTGGTGAGAGAGGTTTGGATTACCTGGTTCTTCCCTGTGATGGTCTCCATAGTTGCATCACTCTTTGACTCATGGGAAGGTGGGTCAGCAGATGGAACCTCTTGCTCTTCAGTCCCACACCTTAGTTGTCTAATAGACTCATAAGAATGTAGTGGAGCAATTTCATTGGTTCCCAACCCACCTTTGTTTTGGTAACAAAGTTTTGAGTGAGAGGATGATGCAAGAATGGCTTGGAAGTTTTGCTCAGAGATAGCATGCTTCCTGGCTTGAGCCTCAGCTGTGACAAGCTGGGCTTGATCCTCAGTCAATTTGGACATTAAATCCATGATTTGAATCTTGTAGTTTTTATGTTCATGTTTTAACAGGGACACAGTTTTCTCTAACTCCTCAATTTTCTTTTGGTAGTCAGATTCAGCCCTTTTAAAATCAGATTTTAAGATATTTAAAGACTCCATATCAGATTTAGTTTCCATATTGTAGTCCTGATATAACTTAACTTTAGCAATGCAAACTAGAGTACAGAGGTGTTCGTATACCTTGTTGTTGTCAATTCCAGCCATCAATGCTTGAGCAGGAGTCACATCCTGTACCATGAAGCTCTAGTCAACTTCTTGAGCCACAGCAGCTGTCTCAGTTGATTTCCCGGGGGCTTTAGGTGTAGAGGAATGTGAGGAGGCATGTGAGGTTCCTGAATTTGATTTGGGAGCCTTACATTCCCTGGCAAAGTGACCAAGTTGGTTACAATTGTAACATTTGGCCTTTGTCTTGTCAAACCCAAACTTGTTGTTAGTTGGGTTCTGAGGAAATTGCCTTCCAGTTCTTTTGAAGAACTTCTTTGCTCTGTAAGTTAACAGAGCCATCTGTTGGACAATGTCCACATATTCCATGTCATCTGGGCTGAAACATTCTAGATCATCAAAGCAATACTGAAAGTCACTAGAATGTCCACTTCCTGTTGAGACCTTGGAGTCTCAGGGAAAGTGATGTATGGTCCAAAAGAACAGGATGGCTGGTGGGGGTATGTCAGGTACTGCTGAGGTTGGGGGAAGTCCTGAGCCTTCAGCAACCATTAAAACGTTGCTAGCAGGAAGGCCTGAGGGTCTGCTCATCTGTTGGCCTCTCTTGTTCTCCATCTCTACACGGTATCCATCAAGGATGCCATATAGTTCAGTCATGGTGAGGGAGTTCAAGTTTTCTCTCCTCTTGATAGAGACACAGTAAAACGTCCACTCATTTGGGAGTGCACTCATGAATTTTCTTGTGAGATCTCTCAATTCAAGGGCAATTCCCACAGACTGAGGGAGGAAATAAGATCCATGTACCTGAAGTATTGCTAGCTGAGGGTCTCTCCAGCAATATAAGTGAAGTTCTCAAACTGTTGCTTCAGTGAATCTTTCTTGGAGTCGTTCGAGCTGGAGTACATCTGGGACAAGGCATCAAACAGTTCTTTTGCTGACCTGCAATTCTCAAAACCCACCATGATGGAGTTGGGTATTGCAGTCATCAGAACAGTCATAGCATTGCTATCAATATCCAGCTTTTTGCGGTCTTCATCAGAGTAGTCTTCTACAGCCTTCTCTATCATGGCACCGTTTCCACCTGGTGCAGCAACCTTTGGTTTGTAAGGACCTTTGACGATAGATTGCCACATCTTGCCATCTTGGTATCTGATGAAACCTTCGATACGTCTACTCCATGATCTAAAGTTTTCAGGGGTAATGATAGGTGCTTTGGTCATCGTCCCCATTTCAACTTCAAACTTTTGGTTGAGGGCCATTTTTTAGTGTGGTTGAAGAATGAGTGAAGAAAAAGGTTGATTTGGATGGTAAGATCTCACAATCAAAAGCCTAAGAAGCTCTGATACCAATTGCAGGATCGGGTTTCGTCACTAAACACTTGTTTTTCTCTCAGACTTACTTAAACACACTCGGTTAGATGATGCAAAATCCCTCTAAGAGTTGATAATAATATATTAAGTAACTAAGAACACAAGAAGATAATTTTCAAGGCACTTGTATATATTACTTCTCAACTCAAAGTATTACAAAACTCTTACAAGCATATTACATGAGTTACAATGAGAAATTATATATACTACTACCTACAGCCGGATATACTTTGATACCAGCTGGAAACCTATACCTAAAGCAAATACTACATTGTTAGAGATAACGTATCTTAGATAAAATATTATCTAAGATAAGATAGTCATGACATGTCCATGACTTATCTTTTGTCACCAACTAAAGTTGGTAACTGTACTAACTGATAAAAGGTGAACAGTGGAATAAAGTATGGTCAACTACATGAGCGTGAGAAAGCGCCATGCAATATATCAGAGATCTGCAGCGAAGTGTCAGAAGGACCATACTTATGTCCACTGGTTCATAGTAGGTTCTTCCGAAGGTTTCCGAAGCCACTTATACTTCGAAAGAGGCTACTTCTTCCGAGGTATGAGGCTTTCTATCTTCATACTTCGAAAGTCATTGTCTTGGTTTCTTCTAAGTCTTGAGCTTCGAAAGAAAGAAGACTTTGTCTTCGAAAGTTGGAGTTTTCCTTCGGAAGATTCTTCAGACATAATCTTCGGAAGTTCTGACTTTGCTTTCGGAAGAACTTCATTTGCCTTCGGAAGTTCTTTACTTAGCTTCGGAAGACCTTTATTAGTTGTATCAAAATTGTCTAAGTGTTTGGTTTTGGTTGCACCAACCTTTTCAGATCCAACATTAGATTTAGTCAACATTATACCTCTTCATTGTTGTCTTGTAAGTGGCTTGCTGAAACCTTACGTGCCTCTTGATCAAACAGTGTTAGAGTGACAGTTCTAGTACAATCTTGAACACGAATAGGTATCTTGAACCTAACAAATTTTAAAGATGGTTAACATTATGCAAAAAAATGTTATATAATATAAACAAAAGAATGGAAGGTAATATAAAGCAAGATTAAGGTTGTGAAATTGTAAAACTTTGGTACTGCGGTTATGACATCATCCTTGCAATTTTTACAACCAATAACACTACACTAATTAAATTCTCCAGATCCATAAGGTATTAGGGTACAAATAACTTTTGTGATGACCTTGCTGCTGCATTTCTTGCATCCACTATAGTAACGAGAACATCATCAATAAAACCTTTAACGGTTCCAACAATAATCAAGAACTTTGGTTGTAAACATACAAAAGTATTTAGAGGTTAAAATAAAAGATGTTGATATTTGATAGTTGTGTCTTAAAATTTTTGATATAATAAGATTATTGCTTTAGTATCATGAACCTCGCCAATTGTAGAGAAGTCGTTATTCTTGAGAAAGTCGTCCTTCGTAGTGAATGTAAATATGTAATGATGGATGAAGAAACCCAGATTGAGATGATGACATCTGATCTTTTGATTTTTCAATGAACCTATACAGAATTACATTATAATCAATATATATTACATTATATAAAGTATACAAAAATAAAAAGTACAATTAGAAAAGTATAAATTTTATTTATGTCTTGGAAGATTAAAATTAATAAAAAGTAAACCAAGTTTGTAGTATTAAACCTTTGTTTGAAAGTACTTATTTCCTCAATGTCAGAATCAATGAAGAGCTTAGTAACAATGTAAGCGTTTGAAACTTGTGGAAAGCCTGAAAAAATTAACATCAATTAATTAACCAAACAGTTAAACAAAATTAAAATCTTTTAAACTTCAAGTGACCGTTTAAAAACTTGTAATAATATTAATTACCTCTGAAAGTCCTATATTTTCCAAACTGAATAATGATAACCAAATTTCGATCATGTTCATTCTGATTGACAAGTTTCAAATTGCTCGGCAAATTGGTCCCACAGAGTAACATCGACCACTTTGTCCTTGTGCAAACACTGTAAATTGTGTTAGTAACACGTAGTATAATGACATTTCTGGATAATTACAAGTCAAGAAGTATTCATAATCTAGATCTTTGAGTTGAAGATTGAGTCTTTTTGACACTTTGCCATCAGGCTGCTCTAACTTGACCATTGAATAATACTTGATGACATCACAATTATATCTATGAAAAGTAAATGGTGAAAGTATTTTAAAAGTGATATATTGGAAAATGATAGATGAAAAGATACAAAGAAAGAAAAGATTAAATGAAAATACCAATTGTTGTATTTTCGGTGAGGTCCTTATCTTTAACACGCTGCAAATTTGTAAAATCGAAACCATACTCGGAAGCTACAGGTTCCAAACAGCTTGTAACAACAGTTTTTTAAAGAAAACAGATCTTATGTGGGATGGGATAAAATTTATATTTATAATGATTCTCTGCCTTGGTTGGCTTATAGATGAGCATACATTGTTTTTCCAGAAGCAGTATTTGATACGATGTACAATATTTTTTAAAACAGTTGCCTCCATTTTCGCACCCTGTAACATAATGAAACTCAGAAAGTTAAAAACTGAAAAAATGGTTTATGTGTTTGAGATTTGAACGCTTCTGTTGATGTGAACATACCATTTCATCCATTATGATTATGTCATAAGAGTACACGTTTGCATCATTCAACATGGTCTGGTCCAAAGTCAGATAATACGGACCTTCAAAGTATATTCAGTCCTTGAACAAAGTAAGCTTGGAGGGAGCCATGAACAGCTCTGGTTCTAAGAACCCAAACAAAGATTAAAGGTATAATATTAGAGAATATAGGTTGTATAAGTAGTAGAATGTATGTAAGAAAAAATACCTTTCGAAGATAGCCTAAGCGGGTTAAAGTTAGAACTGAATAATTTAAAGTTGTATGGTTGAATGACTAATTTATAAGTCACAATTCAGATTTTATTATGGAAGTTATCTTATTGAATATAGAAGTGTATAATATGGGTAAATATGAATAAGAAATAAGAAATTGATTGATATATTATGGAATTGACTTTCTTGTATTTAAAAAGTTTATAAATGACAATATAATTTTGATTTAAAATATATATATATGAATATTGATACAATTTGAGTATGAACAAATAAATGTTAGAGAAGTTTAAGTTACTAAAAATAAGTGTTGTGTATCATTTAAAATATAAAAAAAAGGAAATTATGTAAAACTAAAAAATGGAAAGGATGTGAAAATTAAACTTCCAAATTAAAGACGTAAGCAGGTTTAAAAATAAAATAAAACATAAATTCTTCCAAATTTGAATTTATAAGTTTAACTTACAGATTGATGTTATGCAGCAAGTAAAGAAATAATTTACAACTTTAAAAAAATTAAAAAGAAAATTAGCTAAACCACCCATATTCAACTGCATTAGCAAAATAATTTAAAAAATATAAAATGCGAAGTAAAGTTTCTTACCCCAATTTAAGCTCCTCTTGATCCACACGATGAGCTGACATTAAATTTTATACTTCGGTCAGCAGCATACTTTATTATGACCAAGTTAAGCAATAAAATTAAAAAAACAGAGAATACTAAATAAAGAAATAAGATGCATTCACCAAAACTTTTCTTCTACTGGTCTCTTTTCTTCTTTTGTTGCTCATTTATATTTGTTGTGAAATATGAGGTACAGATAAGAGTAAAGATTTAAACTTTTTAAGACAAATAATCAAGAATTCCACAACATCATTTCTTTTATCAGAGTAATTTAAAAGTGTATATAAGGCCTCAATTTTACGAGTTACAATTGCATGACTCCGTGGTAGGGATAACTGAATAATTATCTAACAAAAACACAATATCCAGCTATTTTATCATTTAAGGCGATTATAATAGATAGATATATCATGTGAAAGTTATATATATAAACAGACAAACACATTATTAACACTCATGTATCATGTTTACTTTTATTTTCCTTTTTTAGGCTCGGCTGTGGATTTATCTGTTTCCTGTGCGACTAAATATGGTTTGTATAACCTACCATCAATGAAATAATTATAAAGGAGATGCAACTTACTTGTAGTCCATCAACTTGACAATAGGAGGATCTGCCTCCGGAGACAATATAACCTACAAAAATAAAGATAAAAATCCATTTCACGTATGATATAAAATATTTACCATCATTCTCTGTAACCATATGATTGCTTACATTCATCTTATCAAGACCTATTAGGCCATCATCAATGCACAATTGTTTTCTTTCAAATGATGAACTCTCAAGAAACCTTTTCCCCCATTAAATTACAGCAAAACTGTACTCTTAGCATTTATTTCTCATAATTTTATAAACCCTTTGACTATCTGTAAGGAAATTTGATCATAAATATTCAATGCAGGACTAAATAAAACATAAAAATGAGTTAAATTGTAAAACCCCAAGATGTAATTCCACCTCGAGAATATTTAAGCTTTTAAATTTTCACTAAGCATCAATTTGAGGTCATAGAGCCCGGTTTTGTCACCCACAATTCAACACTAAGCATTTTAAAGTTTCTCTAGGGACCTTGTTCAGTTAACAGAGCCTGATTCCTCGATCATCATAATGAAAGCGACTATTCAACTACAGCACATGTGTCTTGTTTTTGTGGTGGTCGCCACTTGCGGTCAAATACACTTCTCTCAATTAACCATTTGATCAATTTTTAGCTTATCATCAATGCGTTCTAACAACTCCTGTAAACCAACTCTACTTATACCTGATGTTTTAACATGCGCGTTAAACTCATGTGGAGAGTTGGGATCACTTTTAGGTTCAACCGAGAGGGTAGAAACGTCTTTTGGTTGATCCTCGAAGGCCTTCCATCCCACAAATGATGCAGTAGCGTCATCCTAGATCACTTCATCATCTTCCCTAGAAAGCCAACCATCCCAGTCTTCATCCATTTTCTATTTATTTTCTTCATTTACAATCGTCTCATCAGTTTCAAGATCGATTTGAAGAAAAAAAACACAAATGATGTTATATAATTGTATAAGATTAAGGGGATGAAAGGGTTAAATGGACTTTTATGCTATATCACCTTGTTCCAGACTTCGATCATGTTCTCAAGCTTTTCATTAGACACTCCAATCTGTTGACGAACTTGCAACACAGAATCTCGTTGCTCATCACGATTAGGGGCACTCGAGTCTAATACATGCTGCATAAAGTTTAAATATTCAATCAGTTGATCAAGTGGTAAAAACAACATACCACAAGAAGATCAGCTTCAACAACTTCTTCTAGTGTAGCATGAAACGCTTTGACTAAGGGGCTCTTTGGCAACTTCTGAATGATTAAGTGTTGAACCAATAAGATGTCTGAATCATTAAGTGCTGAACCATTAAGAGCTAGTATATCATCTAACTATTCAAAGGCAAATGTCTGACCAATTCAGATAAGAGGTCTTAACCATTCAGTATTAGACCTCTTAACCATTCAGCATCAGTATAATACTTAACCATTCAGAGGTAACGTTTGAACAATTCAGACATTTGCTCGCGAAACAAACAGTTTGAATCATTAAGTGCTGATTCATTCAGACATCTGAACCATTAAGAGGTTGCTTCAGATACTACCAAACTGTAATATTACTATTAAGATAAGATTTATAATAATAATAATAATAATAATAATAATAATAATAATAAAGCAAAAGCAAATGTGATTTAACTTTTTTCATAGAATTACCTGCACGGGCAGATCTGATATAAAACCTACAATGTCACTAAGGAGCACCTTCTTCCTATAAAATACATAAATTACACATAATGCTGATAATCTTAAAAACTGATGTAAATATAAATGAATCAACAAAAAGATGAGAGCTAAGGGGGGCTATTTATATTTACCCTGACACAGAATAACATGTGGTACTTTTGTATCAACCGTTGCAAACATCCTGTACTTGAAGTCAAATAACATGGGGGACAAAAACACAATGATACATATGAAAAAGATTAAGGCAACAACATTAAAAAAACTGTCATACCGATTGTCACAAAACAAATGGGTGTCTGAAAGAGCACCAACTAACGTAGGTTTCCCCTGAGAGAGATTTGTAAAATCACATTAAACCAGGTAGTTGAAAATTAAAATAGAACTTGATGTAAGTTATTTTATACGTACAACATTTGTGTAGCCAACAACTACAACAGTAGGCATGTGTTGACCATGTATCCCTCTTGCGTGAAGCACATTGAAGAGCTCGGTTACGCCTTACCTCTTGTATTTCTAACACTCATACCTCTCGTATGTTAGTGACAAGATATAAGCTTGTTAATCTTTCTTTATTCTTTATTTTTATATTTTTTATATCGTCACTCCTTGGAAAATTTGGTTCCTTCCCAGAATCTATAAGTTCTTACTATAAAAATTTTGAATCACAATGGACTAAATTTAATTAAGGATGAAGAAGATAATTCTTATAGTCGAATCAAAAGAAACAAAGCCAGGAACATGAGTAGACATTAAAGGATCAGAAAGAAAAAAAGATTATAGGGTTTCATAGCCACAAACAAACAAGAAAGATTTGAACCAAAAGACGATTGAACAACAAAATCATGTTTGAAAGCGTAAAACATATCGTGTTTGAACATTGTTCTTGGTCTGGTTGGAACATTTTAACCTTCATGGTCATTATTTAACAAAAATCGCTCAATCAGTATTAAAAGATGACAAAGAAGAAAAATGAGAGCACCAGCTAGTTGTGTGGAGGAGCTTACTTGACGATAATCGGCAGGAAGGCAGTTGTGGGTTATGATTGCAGTCGCCGATTAGGGTTTTCTTCAAAAAAATCAGTGTGAAGGAATAAAAAAGGAAACCTAGAATGAAAGGGTATCCATGGGTCAGACCATGTTGAATATTAGGTATTATGTATGTTCAAATTGTAGGTATATTATGTAAGTTTTTTCAATAAGTCTATGTATGTAATTACTTTTCCATAGTGAAGCATACGACATTTAAATAGTAGGTCGATATTGTTTCATGATATATTCTTGTTTAATCCGCTTGATCATGAATTGAAATTGATGGGACGTTGCATACGAGTTTAAAGGTAAATTTATAAAGTTGAAAACTAAATACCTGATAGACTTTAATTTTGAAAACAAATTGCTTTCTATACTTAATTCGGTATGTCTAAAGTAAGAAATTTAAATTTAAAATTAAACATATTGCTGAAAATCAAAGAAGCGAGAACTTTTGATTTAACTAAAATTTAAATCAAATTCAAAAGTGATATATGATGTTATTTAGTAGATTATGTTTGGACTTTATTTCATATAAGATGTCGTTTGAGGTTAACGGATCCCATTCGTATTAAGTATATTATATTATGATGTATTGTTTTATTCCATTGAATGTTCAATAATAGGATTAATAAACACAGATTAATGGTACCTGTATAATAATAGAATGCTGCAATGAGGGACTTAATAATATATAATTAAACTGAAAATTTATAATAACCGGAAAAAATATCATTGTCCAAAAAAACCATAGGCATGAAAAACGATAATGCAACAAAAAAACCGAAAAATAAAAACTTGTTCTAGCAAGAGGTGGGAACTTGAAGGAAATTATTTTTCAATTTTTGTAGTAATGAGAACAACTTTCTTCTCGCCCTTCACATCTTCAATAGCCTCTTTAAATGATTTAGAACCTGAAAAGATTCTGATTTCATCAACATCATACACTTTAATGAGATTACGCTTTAATGAAACCAACATGTAGTCACAAATACCATGCTCATCAACTTCACCCTTTCAATTTAAGATGCTTGCATTTAGGTAAGACACCAAAGTACTATTATCACCGGCACAGGAAAAAAAATCATGTTAAGAAATGGAAGTTAGGCGCATATATGTTTTATAAAATTTAAGACGTTTAGAATAATCATTATGTAATTGTATTTATAAAAATTGTAGCTGTTAGTATCCTATGATTTGTAATCCTAAGATTATAGATTAAGAGAATCACATCCAGGTCCCGAGTTTTGTCATATATTATGTTATTATATTAGTGAAACTAGGTTAATATCCATGTATTACACGGGTTGAATAAATAAAATATTAAATAGTTATTAATAAAAAACTAATGAATTATAAAGTAATCTTTTGATATAAGATATGATTGACATTACGTACGAGTGATAAAAAGAAGAAATCATTTTTTAAACTTTTGTTTCATTTTTTTTTTGTTTTTTTCCAAAAAGTTTGATTTTTAAACAAATTGTTTCAAAACAAACCGTTTTTAAAAAAGTGTCACTTTTAATAATTTCTTTATTATAACTTTGAAATATAATTATTTTTATTTCATAAGAATTTTATTTTTTAAAAGCCATAGGTTTTAAAATATATTGTATTTTTTAAAAGTCTGACATTTTTTTTTGAAAAAATTTCTTATTTTATAAAAAAATTATTTCTTTACAAATTGTATTTGTAGACAAATCTCTTTTTTTAATTTAATAAAAAATATTTTTAATATGAAAAGAATTAAATAATATCATTTGTAATTAATATGATATTAATTAAGAAAGAGAAGCGAGAAAATAAAATTTAGAAGCTCTAAAATTATGACAAGTGGCATACAAAACATTCTTTTTTATGCCTGAAGATGTGGATATAAAAAGCTGTGGATTACCGGATTTGGATGAGGGTTTGAATGTAGTAGTAAAAGGTGTTCTCATCTCAATGAAAAATTGTAACTTTAAGGTTTGGGGTGACAATTTATTCTAAATTACCCGGGTATTGGCTATTGTTGTATTATAGAACTAATATTAGACGAGGGTTAAATGCAATGGTAAAAGGTGTTGTGTATTCTGTTAATCTGTTTAAGAAATAATTAAAAGCTAAGTTCCATTATGATGGATCACATAATCGAGACCTATGTTGTTACCTCAATATTAAATTCGATTAATGGTCACATATAACACTTATAAATCGTCAAATAAGTGAAAATAGAAAACTCACGTACTCTTTTAAGAAATTTAAACTCATGGTAATAAATGACTTAAATCTTATAACATCAAGTATAATTGTTACTATTGTATATCTATTACCATTTAAACTATCATTATTAAGTATATTGTATTCTGTTATATCATATCAGATTTATATTATGGTATAAATATTATTGCTTTTGACAATTTAAATTTAACATGTTTTCTTTTCAAAACCAGAGGGTGAAGCAAATAATATATACCTGGTTATAATCATGTTTAGGTAATTTATCATGAAAATCACTCCAGATCGATTATAGTACTTAATAATAGCTTTCAAGATTGTTAAACATTTCACTTTAATGATGGTCATGCGTTTCAAATAATAAACTTGTTAAAACCTTTGTTTTATAGCAGTTCTTTAAGATCTAAAAAACAAATACCCTTATAAACATAACATCACATTTCGAACGTTTTATTAAGTCTAGTTCGTAAGATATTACATTAGACAAATAGTTTTATCTTACCATTAGTATATCAAACAAATAGTTTTATCTTACCAATAGTACATCGTAATCCAAACTTCTTCAAGAAATTCGAATTCCGTATCGCTAGCTCGCCACCAACAATCTTTGATAATGCCTCCGGTGCAAAGCTTGCTAATAGTTTGATTAAAAACTGGAAATTTGATATGTTTATTCTTCCAATTAAAAGCACAAGAGTATTCAACATCGTCATTAAACTCAAGAGTGTATTCTTCTCCATTGTTGATTTGTTTAAAGTCAGGTTGTTCGTTATCCCTTCCGCAACCAACCACCAGACCATCAAGATGAAAGTTTTCAACATGGACCGTGTTTTTGGGGAACGCGGCTTCTGAAGGTTGTAGTTGTGGCACGATTCCAATCATAAGAATGAGAAACCAAACAATTTGAAGACATCTTTTAGGGTTTTTCATTTTTCTTTAGTTTTCGATGTGAAATTAGGATTCCTTTAAGTCAATATATAGGTTAAAACATGAACGACACATTTAATGTATAATAATAACACGTACATTTTGTTTTTGTATAATTATTAATGTTTCTGACCTTTTGTTGAGATTATGGAAATACATTTGGAATTCATGTTTATATATGTTATTTCTTACATGAGAAAGATGTAATGTATTTATTATTAATAAATTAATAAATTTTGACTACAATAAGCCAAATCAAATTGCCCTTAAATAAGCAAAATTATAACTTTCATTAAATATGCCATATTTTTATTTTTTTAGACCCGAGGTTTAGAAAAGTGTAATAAGTAATACTGCGTGGATATATTTTTCTAGAGTTTTTGTCCCAAAAAAGATGTTGAAAGAAAAAATATTTATCAAAATAGGTGATATGAAAAGTATTAACCAAAATGGATGTTTTTACATACATTTCTTACTTTCACCCAATCAATATTAATAATTTTTGTTTTTTGTTCAACCAACCTATTTATAACTATTTCCTCAATATATCAATTCACTAGGTTAATACCCCGTGTATTACACGGCTTGAATAAATAAAATATTAAATAGTTATTAATAAAAAATAATGAATTATAAAGTAATCTTTTGATATAAGATATAATTGACATTACGTACGAGTGATAAAAGGACGATATCATTTTTTAAACTTTTGTTTTATTTTTTTTTGTTTTTTTCCAAAAAAATTGGGTTTTAAACAAATTGTTTCAAAACAAACCGTTTTAAAAAAAGTGTCACTTTTAATAATTTCTTTATTATAACTTTGAAATATAATTATTTTTGTTTCATAAGAATTTTATTTTTTAAAAGCCATAGGTTTTAAAATATATTGTATTTTTTAAAAGTCTGACATTTTTTTTGAAAAAATTTCTTATTTTATAAAAATATTATTTCTTTACAAATTGTATTTTTAGATAGATCTCTTTTTTAATTTAATAAAAATTATTTTTAATATGAAAAGAATTAAACAATATTATTTGTAATTAATGTGATATTTATTAGAGAGAAGCGAAAAAATAAAATTTAGAAGCTCTAGAATTTAGACAAGTGGCATAAAAACATTCTTTTATTAGTATAGATAGATGAGTTGGAAATGAAATAAATACTTAACAACAAAAAAATTTATCAGTTAAAAATTTTTATTGATACCTGCTCCAAATGAAACCTCTTCTCTAGTTCAATTCTCAAGTTCGGTCATCTTTAAAGACATCTTGATACTCTCGTACCAAAACCCTAAAACTAAAAAAGAAAAAATGAATAAATTCGGATATCATATTTATATAAGACATACATCATAACAATATTAAAAACAACGCAAAAGTATAAAATGTTTAATTACTTGGATGTAATCTTCAAAAAAATTTCTTACATTTTGTTTTAGATACTTTTGCCTCATAATAAAAGACTTAAAGAAACAATACCAATAGAGTCCTGGACTCTGATTGGAATTTTGTATCTTGAATAAAAAATTTATCAGAAATATAAGATATTAATTAGTAAAGTTTTACCGAAACATGAATTAAAATATTCTAAAACAGAAACCACGTATACTTTGGGACAACATCTATGAGTCGATCTTTGCAGGGTTCACTTGGGCATTTATAAGGTATAGGTACATGAACAAAGCTAGAAATAGCCATAACAGGATCGTGACTATCATCATGAATAATCGTTTTCATGCAGAACTTGCATGCTTGATAGAACCACTCAACATTTAATATTACATTTTAACATGTCCAACAACCACAACAGATTTGACTTCCATAGCTGTAGAAAAAAGAAGATGATGAAATGATGATTTGCTTGCTATATTCTTTATATAATTGGTTTTATTTTGTGTAAAAAAGAAAAGTAATCAAAATGAAGTAATTGAATAAATTAAACAAACCTTGACCATTTCATTGACCTCAGTGATGTTGTTTAACTCGGTCTTAGGTACACCAATGGTCAATGATTCATCAGCGTTACTTTTTTCAACATAAGTAACACAAAAAAAGGTATGATTATATACGGCTTTCATAAATTGTAATCTTAATAAATAAGTAAATGAGTAAACTTTTCTTTGAAGGACATAATCTCTTCTATGTCTGTATTAATGACTAAACTAGAAACAACATATGAGTTTGAAACTGAGTAATCTTTTGATATTATATTAATAGAAAGTCTTATAATGGAACTCACAACTTAATATTAGATAGATCATAAAATAAGTATTTTAGGAATGAGAATAATGTAAAAGGAACTAAAAATTATAAACTATAAGTTAACGAACCAAATGATATAGAAAATAATATTGTTAACGAAAGTGGAGACAAGGAACGAACCTCCAAAGGTCTTGAACTTTCCAATTTGTAACATACAGACAACATTACATGCATCTATATTACTGAATAGATACTCATAAAACTGCTTAGCATAATCTGTAAGCTATAATAAAAGAAGTTTTTTTAAAACACGTGTCATTATTTTAGCATATCAAATGATACGTGTCATCATTCTAGCATGTCAAAAAAATCATTTTCCCGCCTTTCTCTCATAATAAATACGAAAATTATAAAAACAATTCATTTGACTTTCCTTTTTAACTAAAATATGTTAAAACAAATATATTTATATTTGTTTTTCTTGTCTCTCTCATATTAAATGATAATTATTGTAAATAAGTAAACTAAACTATTAAACATCTAAAATATAAATGTAGTTATTTTAATAATTTATTAATACATATTAAATATAGGGTAATAATTTGTAATTCATTATGTGTTATAACTTTTAAATATTCATTATATTTTTATTTCACCAATGGATAATAACATCTAGAAAATAAAATATTCATAAAACTAATGATTTTAATATGTTTTATTTATTCCACCCATGTAATATATGGGCTCTAACCTAATCATCCTATAAAGTAACAAATATTTTAAGCCCCCTGCACGTGTCAGAGAAATACAAAAGTTAAAATATGCAAGAGGGTTAAAGAAAAATAAGTATCATAACAAATATCTCACTCCAAATATTTAATATTAAAGTTAAGCTTGAAAGCTTGTTTTTTATTTTCAGTGATGATATCTTCAATCTTGTAATACCTCGTTACTAAACCAATGACATCTGAAAGAATAAAGAAAATTTTTAAATAATTGTTATATAGTATTGAGGGATCAATAATTTACATAGCATTAAAGTTAGTGTATAACGTATATATAGCTGAGAATTAAATAATCATACCTATGCTACCTAATTCCGAGACAGTTCGTTCCAATATTGACTGAAACTCGTGAAGGAAAAACCGTATAGTGGGCCATTGAAATCGATGCCTCTTATGATCGTGGTGTTTTAGTATAGGCGTACCTTCGATGAGTTGTCAACATATTTAAAAGCAGCAGAGTTATCACTATAGGTGGGTTTCTTGATAATCAAAGTAGCCTTCGCACAAAGAAAACTTTCAAATCTCGTAAACCATTTGTGCAAAACACTGGCATGAAGTTTATTATCCTGTACAAAGAAGACATGAACATATGACGGTTTAATTATATTAATTAATAGCGACAAACACTGAAAAATGAAATTGTATAGGAATACCTCTTCCCCAACTAAAATCATCTCAATGGAGAATGTTTGTGATGGGTTCTTAAACATTGGTTGCCTATTGAGTCTCACAATCCAAACCTTCGGTGTGTATCATCCCTCGAAACATCCAAGTTGAGAAACGATGATATATTAGCTAGTTCCATTTTCCTAAAAATGAAACACAATGTATAAATAAAAATTAATGACTTAGGGCTGCAAGGGCCGTTGTTATGAAATGATGTTAGTTTATTATGAAAGAGTATTAGAAAGTACATACCTTGATTGACAAAAGAAGAGTCGAAGTATATAAGCAGTAGTAAACAATACTGATTCAGACTGATTGGGTGGTTGTGTTTATATAGACATATCGTGTTTTTATATATGCATGGAATATTTAGTTGTTGATTATATAATGATTTAATTGATTTGGTATAATTGAAGAATTGCAATCAGTTCCAAATATAAGTTAAGAGAAAAATGTTTTAAAACTTTGGTTTTAATTTTAAATTTATATATATACACACACACACCATGGTAGTGACTCGTGTGTTACACGGGTCGACAAATGCTTAAAATGACACATGGGTAAATAAATTAATATAAATTCATAGTGATATATATGATGTTATAGAGATAAATTAAAATAAGAAGGTTATCATAATATAATAGTATCAAAAAAGTTATGCTCTTTCATAATAGAAACAAATGAAGGTAGAACAATTGAACAGATAAATGAAACTAAAATATCAACTAATGGACAAACTTGATAAAACTTACAAAATGATGTAACAATCATACGTAACTAAGAGAAGGGACAATTAAATATATAAGTTATTGATCATAAAGATGTAAAACCACTTCTTTATAGACAACATTTGAAGTTTTATTTGTGACCTTGCCCTCGTAACCTGGAATCAACAATTTAAATCCGTCTCTAATTTTAACTCCGGATAATGTAGCATGCAACTGATCATGTGTAAAATCAGGATCATTCAAATATAAGCCAACCTTAGAAAGTGATTGTCCTTGACTTTTGTTGATTGTCATTGCATAATAAACTGCAAGTGGAAATTGCCTTCTTCTAAATTTAAAAAGAAGTTTCTTAACCGAGGGTATTAGACTAACCCTTGGAATGAAAGTCTGCGCCCCAATATTACTTCCAGATATAAATTTTACTTTGATAACCCTATTTCCAAGGCTAATGATTTGTAGACTTGTTCTATTGCATAAACTTTTTTTTTATCAATATTTCTCAACAACATAACTGGTACTCTAACTATTAAAACCAATCTATGATTTGGCAATCCTGAAAATTTAAGTTCCATTCAAAATATCAGGGAGTATAAGGACTCGTCAAAGTTAGAGTCGACATGGTCTTATTGACAGATACCATCCGCGCTCAAATCTTCCATATGATCATCGGGAAACAATGAGAGTAATCTTTAATTTATATCTTGAACAACTTCATTCTTTGATGCTAGTATTGCTCTTTCTTGAAAGAAACCTTTATTTTGAAAATTTTGTAGTATTGAAGGATATACAAATGCCAATTTGCAAAATACTTTGTTTGAGTAACATTGTAATTATCAATGCAAGTTGTTAACCTCATGTTTTTGGTTAATTTAAAAACTTTACATTGTGGCAAGATGTACGATGAACTCAGAGATGCATTTTACAATATCATGTTCACTTCCATTTGTAATAACCAATAGAATTTGTCTAAAATCACCTCCAAAAACAATAACATTGCCTCCGAATAAGATTTGAGAATTTCGTATGATATCGTAACCCATTATATCTTTAAGATTTCTATCCAATGCTTCAAACGCATGTTTGTGTACCATTGGCACTTCATCCCATATTATCAAATCAATATTTTAGTAAATATACAATATCACTGTTTGGTGTTATATGACATAAAGAATCCTCGTTTAAGTTCAAAGGAATTAGAAACCGAAAATGTACGGTCCAGCCACCAGTCAACAACAAAGATGAAATTTCACTGGAAGCAATGTTTAAGACAATATTTCCTTTGGATCTTATGGCCGCAGATAAGGTCTTCCATAGAAAAGTTTTATCGGTACCACTGCAGCCATAAACAAAAAAAACACCTCTTTTATTTTGTTGAACAACATTGATTATGTTGTTAAAAATTTATTGGTGTTCGTCATTTAGTGAAACCAAGAATTTATCAAAAAACATCAGTAAAGGCTTCTTTTTTATAATGAAACTCTTCGTTTATCAAACGATTGAATGCTGAAAATATAGACTTATCATCTAGAAATGACAATGTTGAGAAGTTTCTTAGGTGAAACTATTTCGAAGCAACATGTTCTTTATTTCAAGTAGAGTCAGATTATTTAATAAATCTTCAGTAAGTGTTAGACCTGATATAAATTGAAGAATAAAATAAGTTTTCGTTATAATCACAAACAATTCTTATAAGTAATGAAAACAATTGTTTAAAAGAAAGTTGAAAATAGGACTGTGCAATGGGTCGGAACCAGACCGATTAGGGGTACAAAATTAGGACCGTCACCAAGACCGTTTATTGACGGGTCGGTCTGGACCGAACCGGATTTAATGGGTCGGTTCAACAAACTATAATCGTGTGGCCCAAATCATATATGCTCTTTCACATGCTCTTTCACAAGAAAAGTGTATAATTTGAAGCTTCATTCGAGGATCCAAGATGACGGCAAATTCAAACAGTACAAATTAGGATCCAAGAAAAGTGTATAATTTCACATGCTCTTTCACACGTGCTATTCCCTCTGGTTGAAATATCAAGAGATAACAAAGCTTTGAACTCTATATTTTTTTCAATAGTACAAGCTTTAAAATTTTGAAATCTAAAGGATGATCCTCTAATATATCTAACCGCGTTTCGAACACGGTTAATTGTTACATCGTGTTTTAGTCCATCTTTTTCAATTAAATTAATAATATGAGCTAAACACCTTACATGAAGATACACACCATCAGGTAACAAATTAGGCAACCTAGTCCTCAACTACGGTATGGCAACATCGTTTGATGATACATTATCCATTGCGATTGTTATTACGTATTCTATCCCCCATTCGTTCAAGCACACTTAAATAGCCCTCGCTATAGCATCACCCGTGTGACTAATAATTGGCCTAAAATTAATGATCCAATCCTCGTCAATGAAGTGTGCGGTTAATACCATGTAATTAATTTGTTGCTTTGACGTCCATGTATCAATAGTTAAACAACCCCTTTGTTTACTTTTCATAAAATAAGCTTTTATTTTTTTTTCTTTTCTTCCAAATAATAATCTTTAATGTCACGAGCAATTGTAAAACACGAGGGAATATGAAATGCGGGACAGATCGCTTCCATAAATACCCGAAATCCCTCATGTTCAACAAAAGCAAATTGAAGTTCATTGGCAACCATCATCTTAACTAAAGCTTTTCTACCTTTTTGTGGATTGAACTTCCATGATTTTAAGATACCAATACCACTTTTTCCTCCCTCACCCGAATCGTTTTTATTCAAAATAAATGTTTCTTGATCTTTAAGATTAGCAGGATTTTTGTCACACCTTTTAAGATATCTACCCATAGAGGATGTGCCATCCATTAAAGTTTCAGCACATATTAACCCATCACAATAGTTGCATTTACCTTTCTTTTTCTCATCCATGAAAACTTCTTCAAAATGCTTCCAAATGTGAGAAGTATACTTTCTTTTTTTTGTTGCTTTTTAATCTTGGATTGATCATCTTCCTCGCTTGATATGTGTTGTGAATCCATTTCCATCTAAAAAAAGAATGAAAATAAAAAATTATAACTAAAATTGCATTCAAGAACATAGGAAAGTTATAATTAATTATAAAACAATTTAATACCTATGAACAATAAAAAAGATTCATATACAATTTTTGAAAACGACGTGTTCATCATACATCGAATAAGATCATCCCTTTACAAGCTCACAAAGCTGGATGCAAAAAACAATCATCCAATTCAATGCAACCCAACCATTCACAAAAAAAAACAATTAAAACTACCAAAAAACGAACATAAAATGCAAATGCAGAAACCGACTCGACAAGGGGCCAACAGAAAATGATGAAGATGATGAAGTCGATATGAAGATGATAAGAAGATGATGAAGATGATATACCTGGGTGGGATGATGCTGAAGACGATGAAGATCATATGAAGATGATGAAGATGATTTGAAGATGATGAAAACGATGAAGATGATGAAGACGATGGAGAAGGGTGGACTACTTTAGGGTTATGCAATGACAACGAGAGAGAGGTTTCCAATCGTAAATATGGAGCAAGATTATCAACTAAACATATGACATATTTAGATTTAGTTTTTTTATTGTAATCGGGTTTTTAAAGGTTTTAAAGCTGTCGTCAGGTTTGGACCGAACTCGAACCGAACCCATTTCTAGCTATTTTCTTGGACTGAAGACCGGAACTGTCGCTTACTACATGGGTCGGTTCCTATAAAGACGGGTCGGTTCTCAGGTTTTATATGGTCTGGACCATGAATTGCTCACCCCTAGTTGAAGATATAAAAAACTAGAAAAGTGAAATGAAAGTATTTATATAAGTAGAAGTTAGGAATAATAAATCAATACAAAAAATTGAAAATTCATTCTTGGATACTTTAAAAGGTGTTGTTTTTTTTGTAGAGGATGTCTTCGGACAAATATTGCCATGTACTTTCCCAGACAAAATCGGGCCTCGACAAAGTGTTAGACATCAACATTGTTGCAAACAAACTTCTTAAATAATAACGTGTTCTTGCATGGCTTGCCTCTTGAATTGCTTCAACATACTCCGTATGATCATCTAATAGCCCCATAGCATAACATGCATTTCTAAACGAAGATCATTTATTTTTGTTTACAGTTAGAATATCATCAAATGATTTTGGCCCTTTGATTTTATTTAAGAGAATTCTTAGAAAGTATACTTCACCAATAGAAGGTGGTACAAAATGAATTCTACCGTTTGAAAATCCTCTTTTCCCTGGCTTCCAAACACGTGGCTTACTTTTCAAACAAGTTTTGTGGGAAATTTTACATACGTAAGTTGTCTAGCCTCCTGATATCTTTGATTGCACTTCATCCAAGCATCAAACAACGAGGAGGATATTGAGTCCTTGTCCATAACACTATCTATATCATCATTTGCACCGTATATAATTTTTTGTTGCCCTGGAAAATGGAAAGGAATTCGCACAACAGATGGAGTTCGATAATGAACATCATATCTTAATATTCTCCAAGATGCTTTACATGTGGATTGGTACCTACAATCATAATATCCCTTTATTTCATCTACTACTTCATCTTGTTGATTTGTATCCTTACTCTGTAAGAGGGAAATGGTAGTTCTATCAGGGTTTTTGTTAATTTACTTGAACAGATATTTTATAGAGCCAACTTGATTACACCATTCAACATTTACACGTGCTTGGTATCTTTTGAGGAGAACTTTATTGTAGGGAACAACACTTCTATTCTCAAGATTGGGCGTAGACTTTTCAACATATGAACCCGTGTCACTTCTTATTTACACAGGAAAGTCATTAGTGTCAATTGAGGTTTGATTGTTGAACTTTTTTGGGAAGTTTTTTTAGCATTTCCATCGATCATACATGGATATTTCATGTTATTAGCATCACATGGACCATGAATCATGAATTCTTGTACAAGTGAATACCATTCTAAATGTTCATTCTTGTCTAGAATCTCAGAAGAAATGAATTGATCGAGATGTTCAATAGTTGGAAGTTTGTGTGATAATTCTGACCACTGAGCCTAAACACAAATGGATCATTTCCTCTTTTTATCGAAGAATCAATCTTTCCACCCACTAAAGTAAAGGTGAACATGGAATTATAACGACGAACGTTCTATAAAAAAACTTGCTTTTCGAATCCACATGGAGATAAAAATCTTTGTAGTTTTGTGGTGGTTCTTTAAAACAAGATAATTCAATCTTTCTATATGCGCAAAAAAGGAAATAACGGGTTTTATTGTTCCTCTTTATCCTTCTATCAGCCTCATGCTTCCATAGCTTTGCCTTACATATATCCCAAATGACATTTTGGTCACCATGATCCAAGTAATTTATTAAAATGACAGAATGATAAAATATTAGTATTTATGTATAAGGTTTTAAAATTTTAAAAGTTACAAACATTCTTTCAAGAGTATTACCGGTTAAAATTCTTTTTAATGGATCATTAGTAATTGGTTACACAGTACTATCTTCGAATTGTGTTAAATCAGCCATACGTACCGGAGATACATGTCTGGTTTTTCTTTGTTCGTTACGCACAGTAGATTGATAATTTAGACGCAATTTTAGAATGTGTAGTTTTACTACTTGAGGAAATGGAATTAGAGGAGACGTAGACACGACTAAAGATAGATGAATGTGTTGCATGGTTGTGTGTAAGTCTAATGAAATCTGACAATAAAAAAAATATGATATATTAGTTAAATTGAAAAACTAAGATATGCATAAAACATATTGCTAAATATATACACATATATTTATATAGATTTGGTGTAAATAATTATGTATATATAGGGGCTAGTTATTATACAAAGTGTAATTTTAATGCGAAGCGTACGAAGTCTCAGAGCGAGACACGTGTCTTTTGGGAGAGGGGTAATTTCGTCTGCGCCACAATTACACATATAAGGTTGATAATTACGCAAATTATATTATAATTGCGCAATTTAAAATTACTCAACTTATCAATAATAATTACGCAAGTTATATTAATAATTACGCAAATTATTTTTATAATCATGCAAGTTATATGCACAACAAATAAATGTTTTTAATAAATGTTGATTTAAAAACAAAAGTATAGCAACACTATACTCAAATTAAAGAGAATAAAATATTTTATTTTAGGATGTAATTTAAAAAAAATCATTGTATAAAAAAGTTATATGCTTTAAAAATTAGTGAATTTAAAAAAAGTCAACAATTGTAGACTATTTTCAAATTTACCCCTTCAACTCCTTCCTTGCGTGATTATTTAGAACTCTAATCTAAACCGTTATTTCCTTAGATTAAGGGTTGAGATTACTTCTTACACTTCGTAGAAAAACAACAGTTTGTACCGTAAACTTTTCCTATATATACATAAATATTATATATATATATATATATATGTATATATATATATGTGTGTGTGTGTATTTGTGAGTGTATACGAACTTGTAAATTATCATACGTTGTTTTATATATGTGATTTAAAATTACCCACCACTGCTTGATTATTTGATTGATCATTGTGCGTCATATTTGTTCAAGTACGATTGGATGATAAAGCTGATACACTTATTTTTTGTGAACATGTTGTGTTGGATTCATCTGGTTGACCCTTCTAGCATCCAAATATTGTTCCATTTTTTTCGATTGTTGACTGAATTTGTGTAGGCAATACTCAAACTACAACTTGTACAATAAAAATGATATAAAATAAGAGTAATGTAGAGAAGTAAGGAAAGTATACATAATACATGTGTGTAATTAATTTAATAAACTTACCTGGTAGTTAGCTGAGCATCGGCCGAAATAGATGTTAGGTGAATGTTTTGTTTTGTGTTAATGTTATTGGATTTTCTACCATCCAAATACATCTTTCTCCGTCTTCTCTGCTCAGCAGCATTCTCAAAAGATATGTTGGACTCTGATACTATAAATGTTAGAAGAAATGCACTGATGTAAGGGCAAAAGTAGGGCGACGATCTGAAAAGAAACACATCAACAGAAAAAGAGAAGTGTGAACCAGGCTTGTGTTTGACAAAATTCCCTTAAACAGATTTAGGGTTTGTTCCCAGGGTACGCTGGTTTGAAGCAATAACCGCGAACTGCCGGACTCGAGCACTTGCCTAAAACGTAAACGGAGTTGTTGCAATAGAGAGAGATCGTGAGAGAAAGGATTTTTTTTCAGTGTGTCTAAACTTTTACAATTGAACTGGTTTTTATAGCCATAAATCCTTAACCGATTTATAACCATTATTGATAAATAATGACGATCATTAGTGCATAATAATAATGGTCATTAGTGCAGACTAAACTGAATAATAATAATAATAATAATAATAATAATAATAATAATAATAATAATAATAATAATAATAATAATAATAATAATAATAATAATAATGATTCAAAATGAATATAATATTATCATTTGATGCATCAGTTACAAGTTTCAAAATTAAAAAAAACTACCTCGCGCTAGCATGCACGAATTTGATGAAAATCTAACCGAAAACCCGTTATGCATCCCCCCTGCGTGCGGGTAGGACTTGTGGCAAAATATGTCATAAAGAAACACTAGAGTGGTAAGGCAAGTTCTTATTAACCAAACCTCACTTTGTTCCCACACCAATGTGGGACAAAGTGTTCACCATAATTTTAAACATTCATTTACACACTCAATACTTCCAACAATCCCCCACATGAATGGAGGTCAATCTTAGAAACAACATTATTCCGCTTAAATTCAGCAGTTGAGTTTTGCATACGATAGGTAGGTGTTACCCTTTGAATCTCCGCTCATGAAGTGTACTTAGCCTACTGGCTCTGAGTAGACGGTGATGTCTTTGAAGTAGTCTGCCGTTTATGTAGATGACAATACACTTCACACATTACTCTTCTTGACAAAGTCAAGTCCTCATAGTTATGGTCGTTATGGTCATGAATATGAGCTTGGTTCTGCGAGAGCCATTATGGTTGTTATGGTCATGAATATGAGCTTGGTTCTGCGAGAGCCATTAAGTGTTGTGCCCTAATAATATCATTCGAAGCGACCCCACTTCTCTCTCTCATAGGTGATTCACTATGTATGGTTACCTTAGTCGAATCATTAAAAGTCATAGGCTTAGCCTCACACTTGTCACTTTTAGGAATGAACTAGGATGTTTACTAAGCTTTGTAATAAACTCCCTTTTAAAATACGTAGGGTTATCCCCCCTACAATGACCTCATTAATTCATACAATTAGGTTTTTCTATTGAATTCAATTATTGGGATCTTCAGTCTATTGAGTTAGGTTTCCTTCATATGAATTTTTATTTTTCAAGGGCTTTAGTCCTATACCTATTGACGACTTCTGAACTAACTCTCTACTTAGGCCTTTTGTTAGCGGATTCGTGATATTATCCTTTGACTTCATGTAGTCAACAATGATAATTCCTGTAGAGATTAGTTGTCGTATCGTATTATGTCTACGTCTAATATGTCTATTCTTACCATTATACATTGTGCTAAGAGCTCTGCCAATTATTGATTGGCTATCACAACATATACAAATGGCCGATACCGACTTAGGCCATCTAGGTATATGCTCAACAAATTGACGTAGCCGTTCTACCTCTTCACCCGCTTTATCTAAAGCGATGTATTCTGATTCCATCATGGATCTACCAATAACCGTTTGTTTTGACGATTTCCACGATATAGCTGCACCTCCAAGTGTGAATACACACCTACTTGTTGCTCTGGAATCATTTTTGTCAGATATCCAATTTGCATCACAATATCCTTTGATAACTATCGGATATCTGTTATAGTACAACCCGTATTCACGAGTGTGTCCTAAATAACAAAGCAACCGAGTCATACAATTCTAATGATTTGAACTTGGGTATGCTCGTGTATCTACTTAGTTTGTATACAGCGTATGCTACATCTGGTCTAGTGGAACTCATAAGATACTCGAGCAAACCCAAGTTCAATTCATTGGAACTGTATGACTCGGTTGCTTTATTACTTAAGACACACTCGCGAATACAACTCTATTCTTAGCTAGATGCTACGTCTGGTCTAGTACAACTCATAAGATACATCAAGGTGCCAATAATTCTTGAGTATTCCAACTGGTTAACAGGTTCACCTTTATTCTTAGCTGGATTTTGGCTTGTGTCAATGGGAGTTCTAGCTACATTAGAGTCATTTGCATTAAACTTCTCAAGAATTTTGTCCACGTAGTGGGATTGACTTAAAAGAAGTCCATTTTGGGTTCGTGTGATTTTAAATCCTAGAATCACATCTTCAAAACCCATGTCTTTCATGTCAAATCTTGCTTTTAGCATGTTCTTCGTAGACGTTATGATTTTTTCATCACTTCCTGCTATGGGCATATCATCTGCATATAGACACAAAATGACATATCCATCTGATGTGTCCTTCACGTATACACATTTGTCACATTCATTGATTTTGAACCCAGCATCAACCATGACATGATCAAACTTTTGGTGCCATTGTTTTGAAGCTTGTTTCTATCCATACAAGGATTTTACAATTTTACACAATTTTTTTCTTGCCCTATGGCTATGAAGCCTTCAGGTTGTTTCATGTAAATCTCTTCCTCTAGATTTCCATTCAAGAAAGTTGTTTTCACATCCATTTGGTGAACTTCCAAATTTCTAATGGTGGCAATAGCAAGTACCAACCTGATGGAGGTTATTCGCGTAACTAGCGAATATGTATTAAAGTAATCTAAGCCTTCTCATTGTTTATATCCTTTAATCACCAACCTTGCCTTGTATTTCTCAATGGTGCCATCTGCTTTCATCTTTTTCTTGAATATCCATCGATATCCTAGTGGTTTATATCCTTGAGGGAGATCCACTAGTGCCCAAGCATGATTTTGTAAGATAGAGTATATCTCACCTTTGATGGCCTCCCTCCACTGATGTCCTTCTGAGGAATTTACCACTTGTTGATACGTTTGCAGTTCCTCTTATACCATATAGATAAGAAAATCAGGGCCAAAGGACTTTTTAGTCCTTGTCGTTTACTCTTTTGGATTTCAACTTCCTTAGTCTCTAATTGTTTTCGTGGTTCATTATTTTCAACCTCATTTTCTGGAACAATTTCCTCAACCGGTTTTGAAAAAACTCAGTTCACCTTCGCCCAAGCATGGGAACACATGCTCAAACCATGATGCATCCCTAGATTCTATTATGGTGTCGGTGTATATTCCAGGGTTCTTGGAATCATGCACAAGAAAACGAAATACGCCAACAGGATGGGTGTATCCTATAAATACATAATCTACTGTTTTGGGTCCTATTAGTAGACACTTCGGTGGTGTCACTACCACCTTGGCTAGGCACCCCCACACTCGCAAGTATTTATATGATGGTTTATATCTCGTCCATAATTCGTATGGCGTTACATCTTTCTTCTTATTAGGTATCACATTCAAGACATAATTTACAAATAAGATTACTTCCCCCATATGTTTTGGCTTATCCCAGAACTTATCATCATGGCATTCATCATTACTTTCAAAGTGCGCTTTTTGCGTTCCGCTATGCCATTTGATTGAGGGGTGTAAGGAGGCGTGGGTTCATGTATGATTCCATCTTTTGCACACACATCAATAAAAGGTGAAACATATTCACCTCCTCGGTCTTTCCGTACGGTTTTAATTTTCCGATCTGGTTGATTCTCAACTTTAGCTTTGAATAAGATAAACTTATCAATAGCCTCGTCTTTACTCTTAAGTAAGTACACATAGCAATACCTTGTACTATCATCAATGAACGTGATGAAAAGCTTGTTCCCACCATGAGTAGGAATTGCTTTTAGATCACACACATCAGTGTGGATCATCTCGAGGGGTTTAGTGATTCGTTCAACCTTTTTGAATGACGATATTGTTTGTTTTGCTTCGATGCAAGTTTCACATTTATTATTTAATTCGATATTGAATGTTGGTATGCAGTTAAGTTTAATCAAACGAAAAATGGAATTAAAATTAACATGACCTAGTCTACCATGCCAAACATTAGAAGACTCAAGCAAGTAAGCAGAACAAGTAGTGTTTTCATTCATTCCATTCACAACCATTACATTCAATTTAAACATGTTATTGTGGGCATAGCCCTTACCAACATACAAACCATTTTTGGTCAACACGACCTTACCCGACTCAAACACAATTTTTAAACCCAAACTTGTTCAATTGCCATTCGGACACAAGTTTCTTACAATTTCTAGAACATACAACACGTTGGACAAAGTAAGTTCCTTTCCAAAAGTCATCTTCAAAACCACATTCCCTTCCCCTTTGATTCCAGCCGTGGTGGAATTCCCATAAAAACCTTTTCTCCATTAGTCACCTACTTGAATGTGCTAAAGAGACTTTTGTCAAAGCACACATGACGGTTAGCCCCCGTATCGACCCACCAATCCTTGTTATTTTCTTTCTTTGGAAGCACTCATTGGCCCTATGGACTAGCTTTCCACATTTATGACAAGTTCCAGTGAACTTCTTCTTCCCGACCCCCCACCCTTAGGACCAAGGTTGGAGCATTTCCTATGATTCTTTCTTTCACCCTTCCCCTTCTACCCTTCCCAGTGTTCTTGTTTCCTTTTTAAGATTGGCCATGTTCAACAACATTGGCCTTTGCTGTTAAAGGACCATCAATCCTTTTCAAAGCAACTTTGTTATCTTCTTCAATACGAAGATGAACACCAAGATCTTCAATGGTCATTTCAATGGTCATTTCTTTTCGTTTATGCTTAAGATAGTTCTTGAAGTCAACCCAGCTTGGTTACTACTTCTGAAACTATGGTGCTTCAATGAATTTAAAAAGAAAAAAAATAAAAGGTATGTAATTAGCAGTGTAGTTTATGATTTGTTTCATATAACTGAAAAATGTTTAAAGAAATGAAATATTGACATAAATGAAATAAGTGGAGATTACTTACGAAATTAAGAGTAGAAAAAAATAGAATTAATTAAATGCCTACAAAAGTTATAAAGTCACTACACATGGAAATAGATAATAATAAATCGTATAAACAAAATTTTAAAAATAAGAACTTTTCTAAATTCATTTTTGAATTTCCATAAGGATAGTATTCTTAAAAAAACGAAATTATTTAAGAAAAAAATTTAAAAATGAATTTATAAAAATAATCACATTAAACAAAGTTTAAAATTTTTTGTTGATAAAATAAATCGTATTATATTGGTTGATGAAACATCTTCATATTTAATTCATGCCACCAAATATATGCAGTCATATGATAAAATGTGAAAGAATGGAATAAGTAAAACTCAAAGTTGTAACTTGTTAACATAACATTTATATGATTTCGTATAAGCAAATCTAAAAACATAAAAGTATAAATAGTCTTTTGAAGTATAAAAAAATACAAGAATGAATAAAATAAAAAGAATAAAACACCTTTAAGACAAAAATTACAGGTTGCTTTTTGCATCCAACTTTGGGCGAACTTGAGAAGAAAGATAAAAGGTGTATCTTGAAAATCCTAAAACTATAAAAGAAGATGTGTAAAAGAGAGAAGTGCGTGTTAGACTATGAAGATTATATAATATGTGAAAAGATAGTAATAAGTAAAGGCTTTCTATTATTTATTATGAATGATTTGAGAGATACCTATTAGGAAATAAAATATTTAAAATCTAAAAATTTTGGTAAGTAATTGATGTAGAGATTTGATTAATCAATTTAACAGGAAAGTTATGATATGTTTATATTAGGAAGTAATTTTATTTAATGGTATAAAGTTTTAATGATTGAATATTTTAAAATTTGTAAAATATCAAAATTTGAAGGAGTAAGGATATATATACAAAATCAAAATATATTTCCAAAATTTTAAAGAAAGTAAAGTATAAATCTTTTGTTATGAATCTTTTTATCTTTTTTGTAATTGAATACTTGTTTAAAGTCATTTATAATGTTTTAAATTTTGTGGTGATTATTGTTTTACTTAAAATCATGTTTAAAGGGTTATTTCATAGCCTCTTAGTGATCAATAAAAAGCTACCCTAATGTTAAATAGTTAAAATGTAATATTAAGAGTTTACCTATTAAACATTTAGCATTAGGGTTGCTTATTAATTATTAAGATGCTATGAACTATTAAAAAATAGTCTCTAATGATTATTAAAAAACTAGCAAACAGAGCTAAGTTATATTTTGTTAATTAATACACGTCTATACTTTAGTTACTTTCATGTTTAAGTGATTTTAGTACCAAAATAAAAGGATACAATCCATGTACATGTTATAATGGTTTAATAAGTGTGAAGGTGATTACCTTAAATTTGTTCACAGTTTTAATATATAAACCATAAAGTAGCGTACCATATCTAGGTAATTGTTCCTTTTTAGTTGTTTGAAGTTATAACAATTATGATAACAAATAAGCAAATAACATCCATATACTGTTGATTTTAGAAGTAAAGATAAAGAGGCATGCATATTCTAAATAGAAATGTAAAAGGTTATAGTACTAAAAGACTCGTTCAACACAACAAAATAACCAATAACAATCCAACAATAGAAACAAGTATTCATAAAACTCAACTACTTCTCAACTTTTTGAAATTAGAAGCTTGACACTCGCATTTCCTTGCATCTTGACCGAGGCTTGAGAACTTGAATTAGATTTTGTCGAGCTCATGTTTTCCATTTCATCTACATCATAAACATCCGATAGTTTCCTCTTCAGCTCTGAGTCTTTTGAAGTCTTGATTTGTGTTTTTCCAGTAGAGATAGGATTTTTTGTCATTATGCGATTAAAGTTCGACAATGGTGTAGTGTTGTCACCGGTTCATGACATTGAATCCTGTTTAGAAAATTAAAAAGATCAAAACAGAAGGAACTACTTTTAAGTAAAAACTAAATGTAAAAAATCAATAATTAAATGCAACAAAAGGGAACCTTGAACTGAAATGTGTCCCATGTCTAGAAGTCAGATGTATTGACATCCGTCGATTCAGATTTGTTAGGCTACATATGTGGAATTAGAAAATTTGTAAAAACTATGTAACATGGAAATACGAAATGGAAGGGAAATAAAGTGGGGTAGTATTATTTTAGTAATAAAAGGAATACCTCAACAATAATAAATTTTTATCAAGTTAAAATGATATTACTATCATCACTCAAACTAGTAATACCATAGACTTGATAATTATTTTCAAGTTGAAGTTAGTGATGTGTACTGTAAAGGCGAACCTTTTTTCCAACAAACAGTTAATGTCGTCAGAAAAAAATTAATGTCATCAACCTAAAAAACACAAGTATTAGGAAATTTAATTAAGAAAAACAATTTACAATTGTTCATTTACTGAATTATCTAGGTTTAATTATACCTCTCCAAATTGCTCAAGGAAAACACTTGCAGATTTGTGAACACAGTCTAGTAGCATCATTTATGGTAAGAGAGACCACCCCGGTGAGGTCTTGAACTCTGATTTGAATTTTAAACCTAGATAATTTTATATAGGAAAAGTTGAGTAGTTATCATTTGTGTTAAGATAAAAGCTTGATTGGAAGTAATTAAAAATGTTGAATGTTTAACGTATGTTAGTGGTTTATTATTATTTTTTATACCTAGGAAGTATTGTAAGAGGTTTATTCTTGCAAACTTCAGTGTTACACTCAATCACCTTTTCCTCTTCATATTCACCACTCCCATCTTGTTTTTCACGAGTGATGTAGTTTGTTGTGAGTTTACGATGACATTTCTTGCAGCCCATGTAACACCACCCAACATCCATGCAAATAGCCTTTATTGTTGCAAGAACAATAACAGACTTAACCTATTGCAAGCCATTTATTTAATAACATGTCTTCAACAGACGCTTATATATATATATATATATATATATATATATATATATATATATATATATATATATATATGTGTGTGTGTGTGTGTGTGGTAGCATTACTAATTAATTTTACAACATAAAAAGTACTTCAAATATCTCACATATGTTAGCAACAAAAGAAAAAAGTAGTCTGGAAGAGATAAGGGTCTTCCAGGGAGAGCAAAACCGATGAACCAAGTGGACGATGAGATGAAGGTGCCTTCTGAAGCAAGTTGTACTAAAAAATAAACATGTCAACACAGGGTAAAAAGGTAGATTAACTTACAGAGGACGTAAAATTGAAAAGGTGATTGAAGGATACGTTTCTTTGTATTTAGTGATATCATTGATATAACTATTGATAAAAGCTCTAGTCACATCATTTCTAAAGGAGTTCAAAACATAAGCGTTACTGGAAAATGAATATGATATGTATAAGTTAGAAAAAGAAATAGTGAAAAGAAATGTGTAAACAAAATAACTATATGAATTAATTAGGAAAAAAGATAAATAAAAATGACTAACCATCATCCATTATGGATCACCGGTTTGATTGTTCCATTTCATCAATAATTTCATATCTATATTCTATTATATTGTTGTTATGTTAAAACATATTATGAGCTAAACTCTTATTATCATCCTAAAAGGATGAAACTTATGTAATTTCTAATGAACTAATAGTGTGATATATGTTATGTTAATGTTATGGTAATCTTGAGTAAACTTTTGATGGTTAGCATATACATTTGAGTAGGAGGTTATAAACTTATGATTTGTAACTATGAATGTCATACAATCTTGAAAAACATATGAACTAGCTTTTATTTGTGAACCCTATCTTCATAATACATCTATAGCTAATGAATTAGAAATGGTTAAGAAATCATATCATCTTAACTTTCTGATCATTTGTGAGTTCTCTTTTGCTAGTATAAGAAATCTATAGTAATTGTTACGGTAACTAAAATTAATGGTATCTTAAAAAGGAACTTAATCAAATCTCTTTCTAACATTAAATTATGTTTTCAGAAATCGTATGTTAAAAGGGTGCACAAGTATCACCTATATTACCGATGACTTGAAGGTTCGCGTTGTAAGTGACTGATGTGGCTTTCCTTATCACTATAGAGCTGGCAAATGAGAAATTCGTGTTTGCTCATATTTAAAAACATTAATATAACTATCTTAACTCATATCTTTAATCACACCACACTATTCATATAGTTATATAAGTGTAATCTAATTAGGATGATAGCCTTAATTTCCTATTTTTAAATCTAAAAGTCTCAAATTCACTTTTACTTTTACTTTTAATTATTGTATTGAAATCTAAAATATTTGGTTACATAAATGTAATTTATCATTTTCTCAAAAGAAAACTCATTTTGATAGTCAATTATTAGAGTTGTTGAGTAGGCTCAATGTGTTCACGAATTGATACTTGGTTTTTACCAACACTATATTACACCACGACAGGTACACTTGTCTTTTTGTGTGTGTAGTTAGTATAAATAATAACCAATTTTAACTGAATTTGTGCGAAAATCTTTTATCAAAATATATATACCTTTCACACGCATAATGCCGTATAAACAAAATATTAAAAAATATCAAACAAATAGCTTATGTTATCAAATTAAAGAGAAAACTTTAAACAAAATCATAAAATATATTGATTTGAAAACCATTAACTAAGGTGCATCTAGTGAAACATAAACAATATTTAAATTAAAAGTTTTAAATATAAATAGGTAAGAGGAAATTATAAGAGAAATATTCATAAAATAAATTAAATATGCATCAATGTGGATATTTAATTAGGCAAAATAAAACTCAAACTTTCTACTACATTCATAATAATCAAAATGTCATCCAGATAACTGTTCAAGTAACAAATAACATGCTTAGTACCCAAACAAAAGTGAAAACAAAATACAATACTTGCATAGTTAGATAAAATCCAAAACGAAAAGCTTCACATCCAGATAGTCAACGTTTCTAACCCAATACCAAAAAATCAAAAAGGTTTGAAATGGATTTTCGTTTCACCTTACTAAAACTAACTGTCAACCATTGGCCAAAAAATCATCTTCAAGCTTTCAATTTTCACACTTCGACACGAATAAAACAACTTTGTAAGGTTATATTAGAAAAGCTGATACAACCAAAGCAACCAAAGAGCTTCCAGCATGCATGCACTTATTTACAAGGTAGAAGTTACTACGGAAGTTTTACACTCTTCATAGAAAAATATTCTAAGTGTAAAATCTTCCGAAGCCATAGGCCAAATCTTTTGAAGCCAAAGATGAAGACTGATTTTTTTCGAAGACAGAGAAGACATGCTTTCTCTGATAAAGTTTTGTATAAAGTTGACCCACTTTCCACTGCAACTCTAAAGACTCACCAACTTGTATAAGTTGGTGAAAAGGTCTATGCTTTTGCAACTATAGATTAAGGTTAAGAGTCTGTAACTTTCTACTTTGTAATTTTTATCCTTTTTGTAATATATTAGGATGTGAGCTACGTCATGTCATAGTCACAAGTAAAAAAACAATCTGCCTTTTGACTATACATTAATCTTGTTGTCTAGATTAGTGTTTCCCGCTGGCTTTCAAAGTATAGCCAACTGTAGGATGTACTATAAAATATCTCATGTTCTTGTATTTCTTTTGATGCTTTGTAACACTTGAAAAGAACTTAAGAGCAATATACAACATTCTTAAAAACCATATTTATTTGTTCTTGTTCTTTTGTTCTGTCTCATGACTTGCTTGTGTTCTTAGTATCCTTTACATAAACCCAATTCCCTATTTGATCTGTTAAGTGTTCTAACACTCTCCTCATTATGAAATTGATTGTATTGACCACCCCTAACTGGCCTTGCAATTGGTATCAGAGCATTTCATGCTCTTGATTGCAAGATCTCACCATCTTAAATCCTCTCAATTTCACAAATCACTTAACAACTCAAATGACAGCTATCATAAAGGCTGATATAGAAACTAGTAGCATGACAAAGTCTCCACTGATCACTTCGGATGATTTTTATACTTGTTGCCAAAGAATGGAAGGCTTCATCAAGTCTCAAGACTCCAGGATGTGGGGATCTATTTGTAAGGTTCTATATAAGGCTGATGTATCCAAAACATCCAATAACATCCAACAGTCTATCTTGCATGCATGCACCAAGTGCTGAGTAGAAATGCTTCGGAAGTTTTACACCATGCACTAGAAAATATTATAAGTGTAAAATCTTCAGAAGCCAAGACCAACATCTTTCGAAGCTTAAAGTGAAGTCTTCCGAAGCTTCAAGGAAAAAGTCTTCCGAAGCCAAGAAGTGAAGACAAATTATCTTCCGAAGACTTTTAGAGACATGCTTTTATCTGATGTACTTTACCATAAAGCTGGATCACTTTCCGCTGCGACTCTGTTGACTCACCAATTTTCACAAGTTGGTGAAAAGGTCCATGCTTTTGGTAACTATACATTGAGGTCTTGTGTCTGTTACTTTTCTACTTTATGTACTTTTATCCTTTTTGTAATATATTAGGATGTGAGCTATGGCATGTCATAGTCACTAATCAAAAGGCAATCTGTCTTTTGACTCTACTTTGATTTTGTTTTTGTCTAGATCAAGTAGCCAGCTGGCCTTCAAAGTATGGCCGGCTGTAGGATGTAGTATAAGTATCTCATGTCTTTGTAACTTATTCATATGCTTGTACACTTGCAAAAGAACTTGAGAGTAATATACAATATCCTTGAAAACCAAACACTTGTGTTGTTTTTTGTTCTTGTTCTGTCTCATATTTGCTAGTGTTCTAAGTGTCAATCTGGTGTTATCAGTTCCCTATTTGATCTGTTAAGTGTTCTAAACACTCTCTTCTCATTGTCTGTTGTGTTGTAAGTGACGAAAAATCCCATTAACTCTCGGAAGTTTTTTTTATTAAAACTTTTAAGTATTGATCTCTTCCAAAGCAAAATTTTCACAACTATTTGAAATATCTTCCGAAGCCAATTTGGCTTCGGAAGCTTTTCATCAAAACTTCCGAAGAGAAATTACATTCGGAAGATTTTCGACTTCCAAGAAAACTAACTTTTGGGTAAAAGAAAACACTTTTCCAGAGGTGGGACCGATATTCGGATTTCAAAGTTTATCCTCTTTCATTAACTTTGTCTGAGATCTATTTCATATATATACCCAACGGTTCCCCCCTCTTTTCACTCTCTTCTACCTCTGTACCCTGCTAAACCTAAATTAACCCAAAAACCGCCTTTGTTCTTCACTTTCTTCACCTCTAAGCTTTCTAAATGGCCAACCTAAACTGCAGAAACAACCCTGATTTCTCCATGCAGCTTCACAGGCAACATAATCAGGTTGCTCTGTTAAACTCTGAGAAAGATTCTAGTTTCTCAGAGGTTTGCCTTTTTCTGGCTCTATCCAACTATCACACATCCCTTACCATTGATCCTGTTCTCTATGAGGATCATCTGCTTGAATTTTAGAAGACCTTTCAAGAGGTCATCATGGATGGGGAGAAGGCACTGTCTGCTACAGTGCAGGGGAGGACAATCTTCATTACTCTAGCCATCATCAACACCCACCTTTAGCTGGATGATGAGGAAGGTGAATTGTCCTTCCCCAAAGAAGCTGTTAACCACTCCTTCCAGCAGATGGGCTATGAAGGAGATTTCTCTGTCAAGACCTTCAGGAAAGGGAAGGTCTCCTCCCAGTGGAAGTACTTACTTCATGTGGTCATCCACAGCTTGTCCAACCAGCATGGGGGTTGGGACCAGATTCCTGAAGATCTCTCCTTCATAGTGCATAGGATGGTTCAGGGGGTTAAGTTCAGGTAATCTCAGTTTGTTTACACAAATTTACTTGCTAACTTGGACTTCTTAGAATATTATATGTTTCCTAGATATGTTCAACACATTCTTAACTATGAACTGGGCTCACAGTTAAGGGAAACATATAATATTCTTAAATTGGGACAGATGAAGCCCGACATCTTTAAAATTTTGAAGAAGCCCACTGTTGGCTTCTCTGGGGTAGAAACAGCCCTTGTCCCCAAAATGTTAGAGCTCATTGCTCAAGGTGACAACCTAGCAACATAAGCTAGTGTTGAACCCACACCTTCTACCTCTCAACCACCAAAACAGCCACAAATCACCCTCACCTACCAAAGAAAATCCAAACGAACCCCTGCACAAGCTATTCAGTCTATGCAGGCCCCCATATCACTACCCACACAGGAAGAAGTGGAAACCAGAGCTCCCACTTCTCCTAAGGAGCAAACCACTCCGATCTCTTCAAGAATCAGTGCTGAGGTTCCTCATGCTCAGCCTGATGAGCTCATTAGCCAAACAGCCTCTAGCCTTCACTCTGAGTCTCAACACTCAAGTGAACAACCTTCAAGGGAAAGTTACCATCCCCAGCCTTTAGACCTCAACCAACCAATTCCTAGTCTTGACTTCTATGATGATGAGGACTTGGGATTCATTGAGTACCATGAGTCTCTCTACTCTTCCCCTACTCAAATAGAGATGTGTGCTCCTGCCTCTTCCCTGTCTAGCCCACATCATCCACCTACCACTGAGGTGGATCTCCCTGACACTTTCAGGAGGTCCATATGGAAGAGGCTCTCACTTCTGCAAGTGATTACATCCTTAAGACCTCAACCATGGCAACTCAGCCCACTGACACTCCATCTAAAGTTGTCAGTGAGCAGAGGAAAACCAGCAGCCAAGAACATGATGCTGGTGGTGAGACTGATGACTTTGGTCCAATTATCTTATCCCCCAATGAATCTTCTGATGAAGAAGAGGGGAATTTAAGACTAAAGGTGCAGAAACTGTCAAAAACATGCACCTACTTAGTCTCTAAGGTTAGTCACTTGGAATCTCAGGTGACTACCTTACAAAATTGGGTCAATGATCAGCAACTTGAGATATCTTATCTCAAGGAACAACTAGCTAGGAGACCTTTAAGAAGATCTTATCCAGGAACACAAGAACCTGTGGATGTGATTGACCTAACCCCTAGCTCACCTATGCAAGAGGGTGATGCTACCAAAAAAGGGGAGAAAGTCATAACAATCACAGAACCTGGGAGTTCTTCACAGGGTATGGACTTTGAGGACTCACCATCCTCACTTGTAATTGTCCATACTCAGCAACTTTCTCAAGTTCACATTGATGTGGACTCTCTAGACTCTCTCATTCAGAGTCTCTTTGAGGAAGGTATTCCAAGGGTGATGTCATCTCCACCTCAAGGAACTTCCAACTACATAATTAGGTGGAGATATGATGCTGACAGAAGAGCCCTCATTCTTCATAGAGTTCAAGGGCAGCAAGAAGTTTTCAAATTTCAGACCTTGAACTACTATGAAGGTCTTGAACTTATCAACATGCCTCTTGTCAACCCAAGCCAATCTAGACAAGCTGGCAAGTTGGCTCAAAGGATTCAAGACGGGATTACTAAAGAGTTCAGCCTCAGAAGGAGACAAAGGCAATCAGGTAATATCATCGGTCAACTAGATGTTGAGGCAGACCCTGAGATTAGCTTCAAAGGGAAAAGCTTGACTGAAGGCCCAGTGATAGAGCCTGAGAGCCCTATCACACGAACAACTGCTTCAGGAATCCATTCCCTTAATGAGACACCTGCTGGTGAAGGTGTATCTCAACCTCTCTTTGGCCAGAGCATGGATGCTACTCCAAGCAATAAAGGCCAAAGCTCTCTCCACCCTAAGTCACAAAGGTGTGTTGGTGACAAAGGGAAAATGATTCTAACTTTTGAGGAGATTAAGGAGGAGGAGAGAGAGAGGAAAAGGAAGCTAAGGGGAGAAAGTTCCTCTGCTAGGTCTGCTGGCTTCATGGAATCGATAATCAGGGCTGCCCCCAGACCAAATACTCAAAATGATGAGTTAAGGGCAGTCAGGATTAATTATTTACAGACCAGGAACTATGATGTTGATAACATCATCTCCCTCCCCTTAGAAGAATTGAATGAACTGGCTGACGTAGAAGTGTCAAGAGAGAAGAAGGAAGCAGAGGATGCAAGGTTGATCCTTCAAATCAAGGAAGAGAAGAAACTAAAAAGACTCTACAAACACGTTCCTACTCTCTCTCTCCAGTTCAGGAAAGTACTGTGCAAGAGACAGTGGCTCCACAAGAACCTCAAGTAGATAAAGAAACAGATAAACAAAACAGGATCAACTACCTGAGTGCCACTGGTCTCTACTAGGCAGCTGCACTTCTTCCCTTATCCTTTGAGTACATTGAGTTTGAGTATCTCAAGCAACTTGAACTTCAGGTGCTCAAAGAACAAAAGGCAACTAAGAGGAATATGAGGGAAGAAGCAGCCAAGTCAAGAGCCATCATCCAGAAAAGCCAAAAGAAGTCTGCTGATAGGCAGATGGTGATGAGCTTCTTGAAGCTATATGGATTCTCCGGAAGGAGACTTGGCCCTATGTCTTTATCCACTATGGATGAGCATATTATTGTGATCAAGCAGAAGATCAAAAGAGGAGAACTTGTTGACTTACACTCCCCACCAAGTTAGGTCCCTCAAGAAGTGGAGGTTAAGGTTGAACCTTTTAAGACACCACAACCTGAACCTCAAGCTGAGTTTCAGCAAGCTTTTTCTTCTGATCCACAGCAGGGTCCTTCCTCTTCTTATTCTGAACCTATGAGAAAGGAAGACCCAACTGAGAAAGACAAGGATGATCAACATGGTGCTGCAGGCCAGTCTTCTTAGTAAAAGGGTTCAAAGAGGAGGAAAAGGATGGCTTCTAAACCAAAGCGTAAGAAGAAGAAGATAGAGTCATCCACCTCCAAACCTCAGGATGAGTCAGAACATCCTGAGGAAGTGCAACAAGAGGAAGCTCCAGCAACTTCTATTCAAGTAGCTCCTCTGGCATCAGGAAGACACATCTTATCCTGGACTTACACTATTAATCCAAAAAGATGGCATGTTATCAGAGATCAAGGTGTTGAAGATGTCTATACATGGCAAGACATGTTCAATCTACCTCTACATGATCTTTTTGATATAAGAAGACATTATGAGAGTCTGAGTGATCCTGACCATCTAATGAAGAAAGGAATGGTCATCATCATGATGAGGACTGTTGATATCTAAAGTCTTCAAATGTTTTGGTAGCATCAGCCTAGGGGTAGTTTGTAAGGTTCTGTATAAGACTGATGCATCTAAAACATCCAGTAACATCCAACAGTCTATCCTGCATGCATGCACCAAGTGCTGAGTACAAATGCTTCGGAAGTTTTACACCATGCACTAGAAAATATTCTAAGTGTAAAATCTTCCGAAGCCAAGACCAACATCTTCCGAAGCTTAAAGTAAAGTCTTCCGAAGCTTTAAGGACAAAGTCTTCCGAAGCCAAGAAGTGAAGACAGATTATCTTCCGAAGACTTTTAGAGACATGCTTTTATCTGATGTACTTTACCATAAAGCTGGATCACTTTTTGCTGCGACTTTGTTGACTCACCAACTTTCATAAGTTGGTGAAAAGGTCCATGCTTTTGGTAACTATACATTGAGGTCTTATGTCTGTTAGTTTTCTACTTTATGTACTTTTATCCTTTTTGTAATATATTAGGATGTAAGCTATGGCATGACATAGTCACTAGTCAAAAGGCAATCTGCCTTTTGACTCTACTTTGATTTTGTTGTTGTCTAGATCAAGTAGCCAGCTGGCCTTCAAAGTATGGCCGACTGTAGGATGTAGTATAAGTATCTCAGGTCTTTGTAACTTATTCATATGCTTGTACACTTACAAAAGAACTTGAGAGTAATATATAACATCCTTGAAAACCAAACACTTGTGTTGTTTTCTGTTCTTGTTATGTCTCATATTTGCTAGTGTTCTATGTGTCAATCTGGTGTTATCAGTTCCCTATTTGATTTGTTAAGTGTTCTAAACACTCTCTCCTCATTGTGTGTTGTGTTGTAAGTGACAAGAAATCCCATTAAACGGTCCTGCACTGTTGTCTCTGGACCTCATGTACCATGCACCTCTTCAGCTGCTGCTGGAGGTGGCATGATACCAAAGGAAGTGGCTGACTACTCTAAAGAAGACCGGAAGAAGATAGATGTAGATAAGAAAGCCATGACTTCCATCCAAACTACTCTTCCCAACTCCATATATAGAGGATTTAAGAAGTGCAAAACTGCTAAGCAACTATGGGATGCACTGAAGCTCATGTATGAGGGGCCTACTGAAGCTAAAGAGAACAAGAAGGGTATCTTGAAGTAGCAGTTTGAGAACTTCACCTTCAAATCAAGTGAAACCATGACTCAAAAATACTTTAGGTATATTGAGATTGTGGATACTATAATGGATGTTGGAGTAACTCTTGAGAACAAGGACATTGTGAAGAAGTTCATGTCCTCTCTTCCTAGACAATAGAGACACTATTGTGTGGTCATTAAGAGAACTAAGAACCTTAAGAATCTCACTCTTACTAAGTTGTATGGTATTCTCAGTGGCTACCAGATGGAGATGAACATGCAAAATCCATCTAGTAACTCTAACAATCAACAGAGTTTAGCCCATCAGGTGGATGAAAGGGGATTGCAGAGAACCATAACATCATCTCATTTGCTACCCTAATAACTCACAAAAGGGCCCTTTCATCACCTTCCCGGAGACACCAAAGGAGAGCTACATCCAAGGAAGCCCATTCTAATAGACAAGCTCATCACAAGCTTTTATGTCTGCTGATGAAAGCACATGCAACTTTCTCTTCACCCTTGAAGACTTGGACTGCATCCATCCAGATGACCTGGAGTACATGGAGATAGTCCAACAGATGGCGGTTCTCACTCATAGAGCCAAGAAATTCTACAAGAGGATAGGGAGGAAGTTTCCTAACAATGTATCCAATGGAAAGTTTGGACCGGAAAAAAGCAAAATGAATGTTACAACTGTAACTAGATGGGACACTTTGCTAGGGAGTGCAAGGCACCAAGGACAAATAGTGGCCAAGCACATCCCAGGTCAAACTACACTAAGGGAGCTCCACATACTGAGAAGCCTAAGCAGCAAGCTGTAGTTTCTGTGGAAGAAGGAGACTTTAATTGGAGCTTCTAGGTTGAAGATGCATCTCCAAACCAAGCACTGATGGCAGATCATGAAGAAGCCAAGGTATTGGAACATCTTTGTACCCTAGAATGCATTGCTAAAGTTAACAGATACAGGTTGTAAGGCTTATTGAAAGGCTGATGCACCCAAAACAGACCAAGTCTTTCCTGCATTTATGCACTCAGTGCAAAGTAGAAGTTGCTTTGGAACTTTTACACCCTGCATCAGATATATTCTAAGTGTAAAATCTTCCGAAGCCAAGACCAATATCTTCCGAAGCCAGAAGTGAAGTCTTCTGAAGCTTCAAAGACAAAGTCTTCCGAAGCCTATGGACTTTGAAGAACATGCTTTCTCTGATGTACTTTTCATAAAGCTGACCAACTTTCCGCTACAACTCTGAAGACTCACCAAGTTATACAAGTTGGTGAATGGTCCATGCTTTTTATAACTATACATTGAGGTCTTGAGTCTGCAACTTTTTTACTTTATATACTTTTATCCTTTTTGTAATATATTAGGATGTGAGCTATGGTATGTCATAGTCACTAGTCAAAATGCAGACTTGCCTTTTGACTCTACTTTGATTTTGTTGTCTAGATCAAATGTATCCAGATGGCCTTCTAAGTATGGCTGGCTGTACGATGTAGTATAAAGTGTATCATGTCCTTGTAACTTATTTCTTATGCTTTATATCACCTGTAATAGAACTTGAGAAGCAATATACTACAATCTTGAAAACCAAACATCTTTGTTGTTCTTAAGTTTCTGTCTCTTATTTACTTGTGTTCATAGCATCATAATCAAAGTCTTGATTTCCTATTTGATCTGTTAAGTGTTCTAAACACTCTCCTCATTGTGAGATTAAGTGTATTGACCATCCTTTAAACGGTCCTGCATTTGGTATCAGAGCATTCCAGGCTCTTGATTGTAAGATCTCACCATCTTAGATCCCTCAATCTCACAAAACACTTAACAACTCAAATGGCAGCTCTCATAAAGGCTGATATGGAAACTAGAATCATGACAAAGTCCCCACTGATCACTCCTGAAGACTTTGATACTTGGTGTTAAAGAATGGAAGGCTTTATCAAGTCTCAAGACTCTAGGATGTGGGAATATGTTGTCTCTGGGCCTCACATACCAAGCACCTCTTCAGCTGCTGCTGGGGGTGGTATGATTCCAAAGGAGGTAGCTGACTATTCTAAAGAAGATAGAAAGAGAATAGGTATAGATCATACAAGGGCTTCAAGAAGTGCAAAACTGCTAAGCAACTATGGGATGCACCGAAGCTCATGTATGAGGGGTTCACTGAAGCAAAAGAGAACAAGAAGGACCTCTTAAAGCAGCAGTTTGAAAACTTCACCTTCAAAGTAGGTGAAACCATGACTCAATAATACTGCAGGTATGTTGAGATTGTGGATACTCTAATGGATGTTGGAGTAACTCTTGAAAATAGAGACATTGTAAGGAAGTTCATGTCCTCTCTTCTTAGACAATGGACATATTATTGTGTTGTTATCAAGAGAACTGAGAACCTTAAAACTCTCACTCTTAAAGAGTTATATGGTATTCTTAATGGATACCAGATGGAGATGAACATGCAAAATCCATTTGGTAACTCCAGCAATCAAGTGAGTTCAGCCCTTTATGTGGTTGAACGGGACTACAGAGCACCATAACATCATCTTATCTGCTACCCTGAAAACTCACAAAAGGGTCCTTTCATCATCTTCCCAAAGACACCAAGAGAGAGTTACACTCAAGGAGGTCCATTCCAAGAGACAAGCTCTTCACAAGCTTTTGTGTCTGCTGATGAAAGTACATGCAACTTTCTCCTCACCCTTGAAGATCTTGACTGTCTCCATCCAGATGACCTGGAGTACATGGAGATAGTTCAGCAAATTCCTGTTCTCACTCACAAAGCCAAAAAGTTCTACAAGAGGACAGGGAGAAAGTTTCCAAGCAATGCAGCCAGTGGAAAGTTTGGGCTGGACAAAAGCAAGGTGAAATGTTACAACTGTAACCAAATAGGACATTTTGCTAGAGAGTGCGAGGCACCAAGTACAAATGGTGGCCAAGAACAAACCAGACCAAATTACACTAACAGAGCAAACCAGAATGAGAAGCCAAAACAGCAAGCTGCAGTTGCTGTTAAAGAAAGAGGCTTTGACTGGAGCTTTCAGGTGGAAGATGCATCTCCAAATCAAGCACTGATGGCAGACCATGATGAAGCCAAGGTATTGGAACATCTCTGTACACGTGAATGTATTGCTAAAGTTAACAGATATAGGTCCTATAACTTAGAGATGAGATCTGATCTTGAGTCTTTGAATATCTTAAAATCTGATTTCAAAAAAGTTGAAAATGATTACAAACTTAAAATAGAAGATTTAGAGAAAAGCATTTCAACTCTTAAACATGAGCACACAAATTATAGGACTCAAATCAAAGATCTCATCACTAAGTTAACTGAATGCCAGGTTGAGCTTATGATCAGCAAAGCCAGGGTAGATAAATGTGTTCTTGAAGAAGAGACCTTCAAGAACATAATGTCCACATCCCTACATGCAAAAGTTCGTTATCAGAATAAGCAGGGGCTGGGATCTACTGAGATAGCTCCTTCGCACATAATTTTGTCTATAATATCTCCTAAGTGTGGAACTTGTGAAGATGAGCTTCCTTTCATAGACCCCATGAGTGAAGAGGATGAAGAGGAGATAGTGAAGGATGTCTCTAAGAAGAGAGAAGAAGGCATCCTAAGAAGGGTCACTATTCTCCTGAGGAGAGAAAAGAAGTTGGGATGACCAAGTCTAGAAGGAAGAACTAGACCAGGAAGGCCAAAAGAAAGTCCAAGAAGGCTCAAGAGATTAAGGCCACTTTCAACTCTATGCAGAAACAAGTTTTTAACTCTGTAGGTTTTGAAGTGGTTAAGAATGAAGACTCAAACTTGAACTCTAGTACCAGGAGCTCTAGCTTATGTCCAAATCATTCCAGCATCATGAAGAAGGCTGATAAGTTGTGTACCACTGCTACACAACCTAAACCATCTAACTCCAAAGGCAGTTCTCACCCTAAAGGAACTGCCACATCATCTACAAAGATGAAGATGGAGAAGGAAAGCAATCAAGTTCAGCCTTGTTCCCAAAGGAAAACTCTCAGAAGGAAGAAAATGGATTGTGTCATGTGTGGTAGTACTTCTCATTTTGCAAAGGATTGTCTCTACAATCCTAAAAGTACTGTCCACATGATCAAGAAAGAAACTTCTAAGAGTTTGAAGAAAAAACAAGCTTCGGAAGGAAACTATTTTCCTTTCGGAAGCTCAAAAATGAAGAAGAAGTCAAGTGAAAACTTGCATTCGGAAGAAAGGCTGGTCTTGGAAGAAAGGAATACTTCCGAAGTACCAAAGCCTGCTGCAGTGATAGCAAGATCTTCCGAAGGTCGAGTCTCCAAAACTTCCAAAGTTCTCAAAACTTCCAAAGCATTGAAGGTCAAGTATAAGATTCCAAAGGTGGTATGGAAGAGAAAGAAAGGCCATGTGATTGAAAGTTGTTCATCAACATCAGCAATGATCCTCCAAATTTGACCATAGGATCAATTACTATTGCATTGTCTTCAACTTCTTTTAATAAGCCCAAGACCAACAAGGCTTGGGTTTCCAAATGTAACTAACCTATCTCTTTTATGCAGGAACAGCTCAAGACAAGCAGGAATGTATGGATCATTGATAGTGGTTGTTCCAAGCACATGACAAGCATGGGTCACTACTCCAAAACTTTGGGAAAATTGATGGAGGGCCAATTGCTTTTAGAGGGGATGATGGAGGTTATATTACTGGAAGGGGCAGGGTCATAAATAGAAAGCTTAACATTGAGAAGGTAAACTTTGTCAAGGAGCTTGGATACAATCTTTTGAGTGTATCTTAATTTTGTGATCAGAGTCACAACATGCTTTTCACTGAGCATGAATGCATTGTTCTCAAGCCCGGGGTGGTTATTCCTCAAGAGCATATTCTGCTCAAAGCCCCAGGGAGAGGGAACATGCACAAGATGGACTCGCAATAAACATCTCCCTCAGGAGAAGTTTCATGCTTTCTATCTAAAGCAAATAATGATGAGTCTTTCCTCTGGGATAAAAGAATATGCCATGTAAACTTTAAAAACATGAATAAATTGATGAAGAATGATTTGGTAAATGGAAGCCAAAGAAAGAGTTGACAAGTGATGACCATTGCGTTGCATGCCTTAAAGGGAAGCAACACAAGGTATCTCACAAGCCAAAGGAAAGAAACTTTATCACTACTCCCCTACACTTATTACATATGGATCTCTTTGGCCCCACCAGTGTAATAAGTCTAGGAAGGACGTCATATTGTTTAGTGATCATAGATGACTTTACAAGATTCACTTGGGTCTTCTTTCTTAAAACTAAAGATGAGACTCCTGAGATCTTGAAGAGCTTCATCCTAAAGATTGAAAATCAATGTGATCACAAGGTCAAGGCCATAAGATATGATCAGGGAGCTGAATTCAAGAACCAATCCTTGATACATTTTGTGATGAAAAAGGTATTACAAGACAATATAGTGCTCCCAGGACTCCTTAACAAAATGGTGTTGCTGAGAGGAGAAACAAGACACTAATTGAAGCTGCAAGAACTATGTTGTCTGACTCTAAACTATCCATCATCTTCTGGGCAGAAGCAGTAAACACTGCTTGCTATGTGCAAAATAGAGTTTTAGTAGTCAAGACTTATGGTAAGACTCCTTATGAACTTTGGCATAAGAGAAAACCTTTCATTGGTTTACTCAGGTCATTTGGATGTCCTTGCACCATCTTGAATACCAAGATCAAATAGCTAAATTTGATGAGAAATCTGATGATGGACACTTTATTGGATACTCTTCTCAAGCCAAGGTTTATAGAGTATACAATCTTAGAACTAGAGTAGTTAAGGAGTCAGCCAATATGACTTTCAATGAGCACACTCCTAGTGTGAAAGGTTCTGGTCCTGATTGGCTATTTGATCTTGATTTAGTTACCAACTGTTTTAACAAATCTTGTGAGAAGGTTTCAGGGTCCACAAATATCTTATGAGCAGGTGATCCTGATCCAAGATTTGAGCTGAGAAGACCGTCAAATCATACTACTTCAGATCCATTGGTAACTAACCCTGCAGATGGAGTTCCTATCAGCACAACCATGTCAAATTTAGCTGATACATCTGAGGTGCCATCAAATTCCAGCTCAGAGGCACAACACTCAAATGAAGAAGCTTTAAATGTAGAAGTAAATATTGGTGGTGATAGTGATCAAGAATTTCTTGATGCTGACAACCACTCCATTGAAGACAACATAAATGATGTCGCACACTCACTGGATCAAGTTTCTCTTGATAAGTGTGCTGATGTGGTGGGAGAAACTTCAATGCCTGATTTAAATTTCTCTAATTTAGATCTCTCAAAGCAACTTGTTATGATCCCTCAACTCAGGATTCATAAGTCTCACCCCACCACAAACATCATTAGAGATGTTGACATAGGGGTAAGAATAAGAGGACAAACCCATGATGCAAATGTTTGTCTTCACTCTTGTTTCTTGTCCCAGATAGAGCCATAGAAAGTTGATGAGGCTTTAAAGGATGGAAGTTAGGTTGAAGCTATGCAGGAGGAGCTGATTCAATTCAAAAGGCAAAAGGTTTGGAATCTTTGTCCTCTTCCTCAAGGGAAGACTACCATAGGAACCAAATGGGTGTTCAGGAACAAGAAAGATGATAGAGGACTTGTCATAAAAAACAAGGCTAGATTAGTTGTCCAAGGATACACATAAAAAGAAGGAATTGATTACACAAATGTCTTTGCTTCTGTGGCAAGATTTGAAGCTGTTAGGATATTCCTAGCTTTTGCTGCATCCAAGGATTTAAAGGTCTACCAGCTTGATGTCAAGTGTGCTTTTCTATATGGAGTGATTGATGAAGAGGTGTATGTCAAACAACCACCTGGCTTTGTAGATCCTGATCATCCTGATTATGTCTGCAAGCTTGATAAAACTCTTTACGGGTGGCACCAAGCTCCAAGGAAGTGGTATGAGACTCTATCTCAGTATCTCTGTCAACATGGCTACAAAAGGGGTACTATAGATGGAACTCTCTTCATCAAAGGAACAGGGAATGACTTAATGTAGTTCAAGTATATGTAGATGGCATTATCTTTGTGTCAACCAATCCAAAACTCTGCAAATACTTTGAGAAGCTAATGAAGAATAAATTTGAAATGAGTGCAATGGGAGAACTCAATTTCTTTATAGGAATTCAAGTGAAGCAAGTTGACAGTGGCATCTTCATAAGTCAGTCAAAGTATGTACAAGACATACTTATAAGATTCAACATGACTGACTGTAAGGTTGCTAAGATACCCATAGCCAGAAACCACTCCTTTGGACCTGATCTTGAGGGGGAGTGTGCAGATGAACATCTTTCTAGGGCTATGATTGGGTCTCTTATGTACCTCACAGCTAGCAGGCCTGATATCATGTTCGCCACATGCATTTGTGCAAGATATCAAGCCAACCCCAAGATGTCACACCTTGTCAATGTCAAAAGAATTTTAAGATATCTTAAAGGTGCTCCAACACTTGGCCTTTGGTATCCAAAGAATTCTAACTTTAATCTGTATGCATATACAGATAGTGACTATGGTGGCTGCAATATGACTGTAAAGTCCATATCAGGGGGATCTTAATTCCTTGGTGGAGGGATTGTCTCATGGCAATGCAAGAAACATTCTTCTGTGTCTGCATCAACTGCTAAAGCTGAATACATTGCTACAACTAGCTACTGTGCTCAAGTGCTTTGGATTCAGAATCAGATGCTAGATTATGGATTCAACTTCAAAGAGACTCCCATCCACATAGACAACAGTAGTGGTATCTCTATTATAGAGAATCCTGTGCAGCACTCAAGGACAAAACACATCAAAATCAGGTATCATTTGATTAGAGATAACTTTGAAAAGGGATTAATCAAACTAGTCAAAGTTAACACAAATGAACAATATGCTAATCTGTTCATCAAAGCTTTTGATGAGCAGAGATTTAAATATCTTGTATTAGCTATTGGGATGATTAACTTTGAGTAGCTTTTCTTAAACTTAACACATATTATTTCTAAAATGTGTATGTCCTAAGTTGTCTATTTTATCACCTTCATAAGCCCTTGTTTACTTTGGAAGAAAAATCTTTTAAAATTTTATCTCTTAGATTATTCAGAATTTTGATCATTTTTTTACTTTGGAAGATATTTCTTTACCTTTGGAAGAAAATTATGTCATCTAAAACAAATAACTACTTATTTCAACTTATCTTCGGAAGAAATCTTTCAAATATCTTCCGAAGCATAAATGAAGATAATTACTTATATGTTTTTGAAGAACAATTTTCATCCGAAAGCATATTAAGTCTCGGAAGTTTTATTCTCCTTAGAGTAAAATCACCGAGTGTTAATCTCTTCCGAAGCAAAATTCTCTATAATCTTTGAAATTTCTTCCGAAGCCATTTTAGCTTCAAAAGCTTTTTATCAAAACTTCCGAAGACAAAATACATTCGGAAGATTTTTGACTTCCAAGAAAACTACCTTTTTGGGCACTTTTTCAGAGGTGGGACCGACATCTGGATTTCAAAGTTTATCCTCTTTCATTAACTTTGTCTCAAATCCAGTTCATATAAATATACCCAACGGTTCCCCCTCTTTCACTCTCTTCTTCATCTGCAAACACTCTTTAACTTAAAGTTCATCCAAAACCGCCTTTGTTCTTATCTTTCTTCACCTTTAAGCTTTCTCAAATGGCTAACCTCAACCGTAGAAACAAACCTGATTTCTCCATGCAACTCCGTAGGCAGCATAATCAGGTTGCTCTGTTGGACTCTGAGAAAGATTCTAGTTTCTCAGAGGTCTGCCGTTTTCTTGCTCTATCTAACTACTTCACCTCCCTTACCATTGATCCTCCTCTCTATGAGGATCATCTGTTAGAATTTTGGAAGACTTGTCAAGAGGTTATTATGGATGGGGAGATGGCACTATTTGCCATAGTGCAGGGGAGGACAATCTTCATCACTCCAGCCATCATCAACACACATCTTCAGCTGGATGATGTAGAAGGTGAATTGTCCTTTCCCAAAGAAGCTGTAAATCATTCCTTTGAGAAGATGGGTTATGAAGGGGACTTCTCTATAAAGACCTCCAGGAAAGGGAAGGTCTCATCCCAGTGGAAGTACCTGCTCCATGTGGTCATCCATAGCTTATCAAACCAGCAAGGGGGATGGGACCAGATTCTTGAAGATCTCTCTTTCATAGTTCATGGAATGGTCAGGGGGTCAAATTCAGGTACTCACAATTTATGTATACCAATCTACTTGCTAATTTAGACTCCTTAAAGTATTATATGTTCCCTAGATATGTTCAACACATTCACAACTGTGAACTGGGCTCACAGTTGAGGGGAACAGGTAATATTCTTAAATTGGGACTGATGAAGCTAGGCATCTTTAAGACAATAAAGAAGCCAACCGTTGGCTTCTCTAGGGTAGAAACAACCCTTGTCCCAAAAATGTTAAAGCTCATTGCTCAAGGTGACAACCTAGCAGCACAAGCTAGTGTTGAACCTACACCTTCTACTTCTCAACCACCAATACAGCCACAAATACTCCTCACCTACCAGAGAAAATCCAAACGAACCCCTGCTCAAGCTATTGATCTTGTGCAGGCCCTCATATCATCACCCATACAGGAGGAAGTGGACACTGGAGCTACCACTGCTCCTGAGGAGCAAACCATTCCCATCGTACAAAGAATCAGTGCTGAGGTTCCTCATGCTCAGCCTGATGAGCTCATTACCCAAACAGACTTAAGCCTTCACTCAAAGTCTCAAAACTCTAGTGAACAACCTTTAGGGGACAGTTACCATCCCCAGCCTCTTGATCTAAACCAACCCATACCCAACCTAGAATTCTATAATGATGAAGACATGGGATTCAGTGAGTATCATAAGTCTCTCTATTCCTCCCCTACTCAAAGAGAGATGAGTACTCCTGCCTCTCCCTTGTCTAGCCCATATCATTCACCTATCACTGAGGTGGATCTACCTGAACCTATTCAGGAGATCCATGTGGAAGAGGCTCTCACTTCTGCAAGTGATTACATCATTAAGACCTCAACCATGGCAACTCAGCCCACTGACACTTCACTTGAAGTTGTCAGTGAGTAGGGGAGATCCAGCAGCCAAAAACACCATGTTGGTGGTGAGAGAGAAGACTTTGATCCAATTCTCTCAACCCCCATGATTCTTCTGATGAAGATGAGGGGAACATAAGACTAAAGGTGCAAAAATTGTCAAAAACATGCTCCTATTTAGTCTCTAAGGTTAGTAACCTTGAATCTCAGGTGACTACCTTACAAAACATGGTCAATGATCAAGAACTTGAGATCTCTTATCTCAAGGAGAAATTAGCTGGGAGACCTTTAAGGAGAGCTCAACCAAGAACACAAGAACCTGTGGATGTAATAGACCTAACTCCTAGCTCACCTATGCAAGTGGGTGATGCTACCAAAAAGGGGGAGAAAGTCTTAGCAATCATAGAACCTGGGAGTTCTTCACAGAGTATGGACATTGAGGACTCACCATCCTCACTTGCAGTTGTCCATACTCAACAACCTCCTCAAGTTCGCATTGATGTTGTCATTCAGAGTCTATTTGAGGAGGGAATTCCAAGGGCAATATCATCCCCACCCCAATGACCTTCAAATTACATAACTGGGTGGAGGTATGATGCTGATAGAAGAGCCCTCACACTTCAAAGAGTTCAAGGGAAGCAAGAGATCCTAAATTTTTCAGACCTTGAACTACTATGAAGGTCTTGATCTAGTCAACATGCCACTTGCCAACCCAAGTCAATTCAGGCAAGCTAGAAGAATGACTCAAAGGATTCAAGACTGGATTGCTAAAGTGTTCAAAGCAAGAAAACAAATGCTAGCAGGCAATGTCATCGGTCAACTGGATGTTGAGGTGGACCCTAAGATTAACTTCAAAGGGAAAACCTTGACTGAAGGCCTAGTGACAGAACCTGTGAGCACTATCACAGAACCAGCAACTTTAGCATTCCAATCCCTCAGTGAAACACCTGCTGGTGAAGGTGTATCACAGCCTCTCTCTGGATAGAGCCTGGGTGCTATTTCAAGCAATGAAGGCCAAAGGTCTCTCCACCCTGAGTCACAAAGGTCTGTGGGTGATAAAGGGAAAAGGAAAATGACACCTGAGGAGATTGAGAAGGAGAGAGAGAGAGAGAGAGAGAGAGGAAGAGGAAGCTAAGGGGAGAAAGTTCCACTGGGTCTTCAGGCTTCATGGAAGCTGCAATCCCAGATCAAACACTTAGAATGATGAGTTAAGAGCAGCCAGGATTAATTACCTGTAGACCAAGAACTATGATGTAGATGAGATCATCTCTCTCCCTTTAGATAAATTGAATGAACTGGTAGACATGGAAATATCTAACGAGAGGAAGGAAGCAGAGGATGCAGATTTGATCCTTAAGATTAAGGAAGAAAGAAGGTGGAAAAGGCTGTACAAACATGTTCCTACCCTCTCCCTAGTTCAAGAAAGTCCTGCAAGAGAGGCTGTGGAAACTGAACAACCTCAGGTAGATAAGGAGGCTGACAGACAAAACATGATAAACTACTTGAGTGCCACAGGTCTCTATCAGGCAGCTGTACTTCTTACCTTGTCATATGAGTACACTGAGTTTAAATCTCACAAGGAGCTTGAACTACAAGTTCAAAAGGAGCAAAAAGATGCTAAGAGAAAAATGAGGGAAGAAGCAACTAAGTCAAGATCCATCATCCAAAAGAGTCAAAAGAAGTCTGCTGATAGGCAGAGGATGATTGGCTTCTTGAAGCTGTATGGATTCTTCGAAAGGAGACTTGGCCCAATGTCTCTATCCACTATGGATGAGCACATTAGGGTGATCAAGCAGAAGATTAAGAGAGGAGAGCTTGTTGACTTACACTCCCTACCAAGTCAAGCCCCTCCTGAAGTGGAGGTTAAGGTTGAACAATTTGAGACAACACAACCTGGACCTCCTGCTGGAGCTCAGCAAGCTTCATCTTTTGATCCATAGCAGGGTCAAACTCCCTCTCCTTCTTAACCTGCGAGAGAGGAGGACCTAACTGAGAAGGACAAAACAAAACAACCTGGTGTTGAAGGCCAGTCCTCTCAGTTAAAGACTTCAAAGAGGAGAAAAAGGATGGCTAGGAGGAAAAAGTCAAGGAAGAAGTCCAAGTCATTTACCTCTAAACCTCAGGATGAGTCAGAACATCCTGAGGAAGTGCAACAAGAGGCAGCCCAACTAACTCCAATCCAAGTAGCTCCTTTTGCATCAGAAAGACTCATATTGTCCTGGACCTTCACTACTAATCCAGAAAGATGGTATGTCAAAAGAGATCAAGGTGGTCAACATGTCTACACATGGCAGGACATGTTTAACCTAACTCTTCATGATCTCTTTGAAATGAGAAGATATTTTGAAAGTCTAAGTGATCCTGGCCATCTGATGAAGAAGGGTATGGTCATTATCATGATGAGGACTGTCAATATCTAAAGTCTTCATTGTTTTGGTAGCATCAGCCTAGGGGGAGTTTGTAAGGTTTAATGAAAGGCTGATGCACCCAAAACAATCCAAGTCCTTCCTGCATGCATGCTCTTGGTGCAAAGTAGAAGTTGCTTCGGAAGTTTCATACTCTACACTAGAAAAATATTCTAAGTATGAAATCTTCCGAAACCAAGACCAATATCTTCTGAAGCCAAAAGTGAAGTGTTTCGAAGCTTCAAAGACAAAGTCTTTCAAAGCCAATGAAGTGAAGACAAATTTCTTTTGAAGACTTTTAATACATGCTTTATCTGATGTACTTTTCCATAAAGCTGGACCACTTTCCGCTGTAACTCTGATAACTCACCAACTTATACAAGTTGGTGAAAAGGTCCATGATTTTGGTAACTGTACATTGAGGTCTTGTGTCTGTAACTTTCTACTTTATGTACTTATATCCTCTTTGTAATATATTAGGATGTGAGCTATGGCATGTCATAGTCACTACTCAAAAGACAATCTGCCTTTTGACTCTAAATTGATCTTATGTTATCTAGATTGATGTTTCCAGCTGGCTTTCTAAGTATGGCCAGCTGTAGGATGTAGTATAAAGTATCTCATGTTCTTGTATTTTTCTTATGCTTTGAAACACTTGTAATATAACTTGATAAGCAATATACTACAATCTTGAAAACCAAATACTTGTTGTTGTTCTTAAGTTTCTATCTCTTGGTTACTTGTGTTCATAGTATCATAAATAAAGTCCCAGATCCCTATTTGATCTGTTAAGTATTCTAAACACTCTGCTCATTATGAGACTAAGTGTATTGACCATCCCTTCAACGGTCCTGCACTAGTTGACTTGCATTCTCCACCAAGTCAAGCTTCTCCAGAAGTGGAGGTTAAGGTTGAACACTTTGAGACAACACAACCTGAACCTCCTGCTGAACCTCAGCAAGCTTCATCTTCTGATCCACAGCAGGGTCCAACTCCCTCTCCTTCTGAACCTGTGAGAGAAGAGGACCCAACTAAGAAAGATAAGACAGAACAACCTAGTGCTGAAGGCCAGTCTTCTCAGTTAAGGTTTCCAAAGAGGAGGAAAAGGATGGTTGTTAGATCTACATCAAAGAAGAAGAAGAAATCTAAGGCATCCACCTCCAATCCTCGGATAAGTCAGATCATCCTAAGGAAGTGCATGAAGAGGCTGCTCAACCAACTCCAACTCAAGTAGAGCCTCTTGCATCAAGAAAACCCATATTGTCTTGGACCTTTGCTGCTAATCCAGACAGATGGTATGTCATAAGAGATCAAGGTGGTCAAGATGTCTACTTCTGGAAAGACATGCTTAGCTTACCTCTACATGATCTCTTTGACATGAAAAGGTATTTTGAAAGTCTGAGTGATCCTCACCAATTGATGAAGAAAGGAATGGTCATGATCATGATGAGGACTGTCAATATCTGAAGACACTTATCTGTTTTGGTAGCATCAGCCTAGGGGGAGTTTGTAAGGATTATTGAAAGGTTGATGCACCAAAAACAAACCAAGTCTTTCCTGCATGCCTACACTCAGTGCAAAGTAGAAGTTGCTTCGGAAGTTTTACACCCTGCATCAGAAATATTCTAAGTGTAAAATCTTCCGAAGCCAAGACCAATATCTTCCGAAGCCAAAAGTGAAGTCTTTCGAAGCTTCAAAGACAAAGTCTTTCGAAGCCTATAGAGTGAAGACAGATTTCTTCCAAAGACTTTGAAGAACTTGCTTTCTCTGATGTACTTTTCATAAAGCTGGCCAACTTTCCGCTGCAACTCTGAAGACTCACCAACTTATACAAGTTGGTGAATGGTCCATGCTTTTTATAACTGTACATTGAGGTCTTGAGTTGTAACTTTCTACTTTATGCACTTTTATCCTTTTTGTAATATATTAGGATGTGAGCTATGGCATGTCATAGTCACTAGTCAAGACGCAGATTTGCCTTTTGATTCTACTTTGATTTTGTTGTCTAGATCAAATGTATCTAGCTGGTCTTCTAAGTATGGCCGACTGTAGGATGTAGTATATAGTCTCTCAAGTCCTTGTACTTATTTCTTATGCTTTGTATCACTTATAATAGAACTTGAGAAGCAATATACTGCAATCTTGAAAACTAAACATCTTTGTTGTTCTTAAGTTTCTGTCTCTTGTTTACTTGTGTTCATAGTATCATAATCAAAGTCCTGATACTCTATTTGATCTGTTAAGTGTTCTAAACACTCTCCTTATTATGAGACTAAGTGTATTGACCATCCCTTAAACGGTCCTGCATAGGTCCTATAACTTAGAGATGAGATCTGATCTTGAGTCCTTAAACATCTTCAAAGCTGATTTCAAAAGAGCTAAAAATGATTACAAACTTAAGAATAGAAGATTTAGAGAGAACCATTTCCACTCTTAAGCATGAACATACCAACTGTAGGATTCAGATCAAAGACCTCATCACTAAGTTAAGTGAATGCCAGGCTGAGCTTGTGATCAGCAAAGACAAGGTAGAGAAATGTGTTCTTGAAGAAGAGACCTTCAAGAACATGATATGCTTATCCTTGCATGCAAAAGTGTGTTATTAGAACAAGCGGGGACTGGGATTGAGATAGGTTTTCACACACTCTACTTTCTATAAGATCTCCTAGGTGTGGAACTTGTCAAGATAAGCTTCCTCTTATAGACCCCATTGAAGAAGAGGATGAAGAGGAGATAGTGAAGGATGGATCTAAGAAGAGTGAAGAAGATCATCCTTACAAGGGTCATTATTCTCCTAAGGAGAGGAAGAAACCAGGGATGACAAAGTCTAAAAGAAAGAACTTAATCAGAGCAACCAAAAGAAGATCAAAAAGGCTCAAGAGATCAAGGCCACATTCAATTCCAAGCAGAAACAAGTCTTTATTTCTACAGGGTTTGAAGTGTTGAAGACTGGGGACTCAACTTTGAACTTTAGTACCCAGAGCTCTAGTTCATGTCCAATTCATTCCTATGAAGGAAAGAAGGCTGATCAGCTGAGTATCACTGCTACACAGCCTAAACCATCCACCTTCAAGAGCAAGCCTCACCCTAGGAAGCTTGCTGCAACATCTAAAAAGATGAAGATGGAGATGGAAAGTGATCAAACTTAGCTTTCTATTCATGTTGTATCAAGTGAGGCTGGTGCAACCAAAACAAACACTTAGAACATTTTTAGTACAACTAAGAAAGAGCTTTCGAAGGCAAAAGCTGAACTTCCGAGGGCAAAAGTTGAACTTCCGAAGGCAAAAGCCGAGCTTCCGAAGGTCAAGGCTGAAAGAGCTTCTGAAGACAAATTCTTCCTTCTTTCGAAGTTCAACACTTAGAAGATTCCAAGACAATGACTTCCAAAGTATGAAGTCTTGAAGATCATCACAAGCCTCGGAAGAAGGAGACTCTTTCGAAGTATAAGTGGCTTCGGAAGAACTTGTTCTTCTGAAGCCAGTTAACCTTCGGAAGAACCTGCTATGAACCAGTGGACATAAGTATGTTTCGTCTGAGAAACCGCTACAACCTCTGAGATACTACATGGTGCTTTCCCACACCTATGTAGTTGACCATACTTTATTCCACTATTTATTCCTTATCAGTTAGTACAGTTACCAACTTTAATTGGTGACAAAAGGTAAGTCATGGACATGTCATGACTACCAAATCTTAGATAGTATTTTATCTTAGATACCTTACTTCTAGCAATATAGTATTTGTTTAGTCATAAGTTTCTAGCTGGTATCAAAGTATAACCGACTGTAGACAGTAGTATATATAGTTTCTTATTGTAACTCAGTTAGTATGCTTGATAGAGTCTTGTAAAACTTTGAGTTAAGCAATAATATATACAAGTATCTTGAAAAACTATCCTCTTGTGTTTGTTTACTTAATATATTATTATCAACTCTTAAGGGATTCTGCATCATCAAACCGAGTATGACTTAGTGAGTTTGAGAGATAACACTTGTGTTAAGTGACAAAACTCGATCCTGCAATTGGTATCAGAGCTTTTTAGGCTCTTGATTGTGAGATCTTTCAATCTAAATCAACCTTCTTCTTCACTAATACACTCACCTCACTTAAAATGGCCCTCAACCAAAGATCATCTTAAGGTGAAATGGGGACAATATCCAAAGCACCCATCATCACCCCTGATAACTTCATATCTTGGAGCAGACTCATTGAAGGCTTCATTAGGTACCAAGATAGCAAGATGTGGAAGTCTATCACCAATGGCCCTTACAAGCCAAAGGTTGTAGAACCGGCTGGAAATGGTGCTATGATAGAGAAGGTTGTTAAAGACTTTTCTGATGAAGACCACAAGCGGCTAGATATCATCAGCAAAGCAATGACTATTCTTATGACTGCCATACCCAACTCTATCATGGTGGGATTCAAGCATTGCCAGTCAGCAAAAGAACTCTTTGATGCTTTAACTCAAATGTACTCTAGCTCTAACGACTTCAAGAAAGATTCCCTGAAACAACAATTTGAAAAATTCACTTATATTGCTGGAGAGACCCTTAGCCAGCAATACTTTAGGTATATGGTCTTCTTTCATCACTTCAGTATGTGGGAGTGACTCTTGAGATGAGAGATCTCTCAAGAAAGTTCATGAGTGCACTTCCGAATGAGTGGACTTTCTACAGTGTCTCTATCAAGAGGACAGAAAACTTAAACTCTCTTACTATGACAGAACTATATAGGATCCCTGATGGATACCATGTAGAGATGGAAAACAAGAAAGGCCACCAGGTGAGCAGACCCTCAAGCCTTCCTGCTAGCAATGCTTTGATGGTTGCTGAAGGCTCAAGAACCCCCAACATTAGAAGTACCTGACTTACTCCCAGCAGCCATCCTGTTCTTTTGGGCCATACATTACCTTTCCTGAGACTCCAAGGTCTCAACAGGCTCAGTCAAGTCCCTTCCAGGACAGATGTGCCTTTGTCTCAGGAAATGGGCATTCTAGTGAATTTCAATTTTTCTTTGATGATCTAAATATTTTAGCCCAGCTGATGTCGAGTACATGGACATTGTCCAACAGATGGCTCTGCTAACTTACCGAGCAAAGAAGTTCTTCAAGAGAACTGGAAGGTAATTTCCCTAAAACCCAACTAACAGCAAGTTTGGATTTGACAAGAGCAAGGCCAAGTGTTACAATTGTAACCGGTTAGGTCACTTTGCCAGGGAATGCAAGGCTCCCAAATCCAATCCGGGAACCACACAAGCATCCACACATCCTATCACGCCCAAAGCCGCTAGAAAGTCAACTGAACAACACACAGTTGTTGTTGCTCAAGAGGTTGACTGGAGCTTCATGGTGCAGGATGTGACTCCTGCTCAAGCATTGATGGCTGGAACTGATGACAGCAAGGTATTTAAACACCTCTGTACTCCAGCTTGCATTGCTAAAGTTAAAATGTATCAGGATTACAATATAGAAATTAAATCTGATATTGAGTCTTTGAATATCCTTAAGAATGATTTTAAAAGGGCTGAATCTGACTAAAAATGAAAATTGAAGAGTTAGAGAAAATTGTGACCTCTTTAAAACATGAACATACCAACTATAGGACTCAAATCAAAGATTTAATCTCCAAATTGACTAAGGCTCAAGCCTAGCTAGTAATAGCTGAGGCTCAAGCCAGGAAGCATGCTATTTCTAAGTAAAACTTCCAAGCCATTCTTGCATCATCCTCCCACTAAAAAATTTGTTATCAAAACAAAGGAGGGTTGGGAACCAATGAAATTGCTCCACCACATTCTTATGAGTCTATCAGAAAACCAAGACGTGGGACCAAAGACCAAGAGGTTCCAACTACTGACCCACCATCTCATGAGTTGAAGAATGATGCAACTATGGAGACCATCATAGGGAAGGACCAGGTAAAACAACCCATTCCTACCAGTGATGATCAGACCCTAACCACCAAAGTCAGAAGAAACAGGGCTAAGGCAGCCAGAAAAACTGCCAAGAAAGTGGCTGAGTCCAAACTGAAGATAGACCCAAAGCAAAAGGGTGTGTTCATTTCAGCCAGCTTCCAAGTGGTTGGAAACTCTGGTCTAGGAAAGGAATGTAGTACCAGCACTCCTGTCCTGCTAAAGGATCAAAAGTTGATGGGGAAGACTATTAATAAAGATATGAAGTGCAAGAAACAACAGTTTTCACATCCCCCAAAGGTTAACATTGCATGCATAATGTGTGGTTTGCACAATCACATGGCTAAAGATTATTACTACAATCCTGCAAGCACACATTATGCAAATAAAGTTAAGAAAGAAGGAGTAAAGGAAGATTTCACATTTGGACCTTATCACATGGTCCAAGTGATGAGGAAAGAAAAGCTTATTTTCGAAGTAAAGTTGCTTTCAGAAGAAACTTATTCTTCCGAAAGGAAAATAGCTTCTGAAGATAAGGCAAAGAAAATTCAAAAGAACAAAAGATTTCCTTTGAAATCTTCCAAAAAGAAGACTGCTTCAGAAGAAAAGGTGAGGAAAGCTTCTTCCAAGAAGAAAGAAGCCTCGAAAGTATGCCATGCTGCCCAACCTTCATCAAGCTCTTCTACATTGATCAGCCAAGGGATGGAATGGAAGATCAAACAAGATGATGCAGCCCAAACCTCTTCTTCACTAACATCTATTGAACCCTCATGCATACACTTTAGTTCAATTATGTCATCATCATTGGAAGAGCCCAAGACCAACAAGGCTTGGGTTTCCAATAATAATTAACTTTTTCACCTTATGTGCAGGGACATCCACATGACAAGAATGACAATGTGTGGATTGTAGATAGTGGATGCTCCAGGCACATGACTGGGAACATATCTCTTCTTCAACAATTTTAACATTTTGATGGAGGTCCTGTTCAGTTTGGAGGTGAGGCCGGAGGATATATTTCTGGCAAAGGAAGTGTATCTAATGGCAAGTTACAAGTTGACAAAGTAAACTTTGTCAAACAGCTTGAACAACAATCTTTTAAGTGTTTCTCAATTCTGTGACCAAAAGCACCAAATGCTTTTCACAAAACATGAGTGCATTATCCTTAAACCCAGGATGATAATTCCCCAGGAATTGGTGCTTCTTAGATCTCCCAGGAAAGGGGATATGTACAAGCTGGATATGAACCATGCTTCCCCATTGGGTGAAGTATCATGCTTTCTTTCCAAAGCTGATGGTGATGAGTCAACTCTGTGGCATAAACGAATGTGTCATGTTAATTTCAAAACCATGAATAAATTGGTTAAAAATAACTTGGTACATGGTGTGCCTAAAAAGGAATTTTTCTGCAAAGATAACTGTGTTGCATGTCTGAAAGGAAAGCAACATAGAGTATCTCATAAATCCAACGAAGTTAACTCTATCACCACTCCATTAGACTTACTACACATGGATCTATTTGGTCCCACAAGTATAATGAGCATTGGAAGGAAATCATATGGCCTTGTGATTGTTGATGATTTTACTAGATTCACATGGGTATTCTTTTTAAGAACTAAAGATGAAACTGCTAAAACTTTAAAGTCTTTTATTCTTAAAATAGAAAATCAAATTGATCACAAGGTTAATATAGTTAGAAGTGATCAAGGGACTGAGTTTAAGAATCAAGTTCTTGAATTATTCTGTAACTCAAAAGGGATTGCCAGACAATACAGTGCTCTTTGAAATCCTCAACAAAATGGTGTTGCTGAGAGGAGAAATGGAACACTTATTGAGGCTGCTCAAACCATGTTAGCTGATTCAAAGCTACCTCTAACATTCTGGGCAGAGGCAGTCAGCATTGCATGCTATGTGCAGAACAGAGTTCTTGTAGTTAAGCCATATGGAAAGACCTCTTATGAGCTATGGAACAAGAGGTCACCGTTCATTGGCCTTCTTAGGTCCTTTGGCAGCAGGTGTACCATACTTAACACAAAGGACAATTTGGCAAAATTTGCTGAAAATTCAGATGATGTTATCTTTTTTTGATATTCCTCCAACTCTATTGCCTATACAGTTTACATTAAAAATCAACAATTTGAGGAATCATCCAACATTGTTGTTAATGAGCACACTCCTTGTGTTAAGGGGAATGGACCTGATCATATCTTTGATTTAGAATTGTTTCCAAACTATTCTAAACCTTCTTGTGAGAATGTTTCAGCTGGACAGACCAACTATTTGAGTTACCCAGACCTCTTCCAAGTTCTCTAAGAGATGCTGCAAATCAAGCTCCCATAATTGGAAGATCTGATGGTATAACTATCTCAAGAAGCAGTGGAGCTTCAAAAAGTTATCAACAAAGTGAGCCTTAAAACTCATCCAGTGACAATACACAACACCAAGTTGATGGAAGCATCATTTTGAAGGAACAGGCAACTGTTAATGCTACTCCACAGCCAATTGATACTGATGTTGTCTCTCCTTCATTCAATCAGTCCTCATTGAATGAATGTGAGACATCAGCTGGACTAAGTGTTCAAATCCCTGAGCAAAAATTTTCCAATTTAGATATATCCATGCAACTGGATGTAATTCCTAGGCTCAGGATTCACAACACTCACCCAGCTGAGAACATCATTGGAGATGTTTCTGAAGACGTGAGAACAAGGGGACAAACTCATAATGGGAATGTCTGCTTGTACTCATGTTTCTTATCACAGATGGAGCCAAAGAAGGTAGAAGAAGCCTTGAAAGATAGTAGTTGGGTTGAATCAATACAAGAGGAATTGCTTTAATTCAAAAGACTAAACGTTTGGAACCTATGTCTACTACCATCTGGTCAAGTGGCCATTGTCACAAAGTGGGTATTCATGAACAAGAGAGATGATAGAGGCTTGATTATCAAGAACAAGGCAAGATTGGTAGTTTAAGGATACACGCAAGAGAAGGGAATTGATTACACTGATGTCTTTGCACCTATTGCAAGACTTGAGGTAGTGAGGATCTTTCTTGCTTATGCAGCATCGAAGAACTTTACAGACTACCAGCTTGATGTTAAGTGTGATTTTCTATACAGGGATATAGACAGGGAAGTCTACATGTGCCAGCCTCTAGGATTTGAAGACCCATAACACCCAAACTGTGTGTGCAAATTGGATAAAGCTCTCTATGGGCTGCACTAGGCACCTGGGCTGTGGTATGAGACTTTGTCTTAGTTTCTCCTGAAGAATGGCTACACCAAAGGTACCATTGACAAGACTTTATTCATAAGAAAGTCTAGGAAAGACATTTTGCTCGTACAAGTCTATGATGATGACATCATATTTCGTTCCTCAAATGACCAAATGTGAAAGGACTTTGAGAGCATTATAAAGAAGAAGTTTGAAATGAGTTCCATGGGAAAAATGGACTTTATTCTTGGAATTCAAGTAAAACAGATGAAAGAAGGGTTCTTTATCAATCAATATAAGTATGTTAAAGACATCTTAGAAAGATTTGATATGAAGGATTGTAAGCAAGCAATGACTCCTATACCCAGAAATCACAATCTTTGTCCTGACTCTAAGGGGGAGGATACTGATCAACATTAGTATAGGGCAATTATTAGATCTCTGATGTATCTATTGGTAAGTAGACCTGATATTATGTTTGCAACCTGCATTTGTGCAAGATATCAGGCTGCTCCAAAGGTGTCTCACCTAGTTGCTGCCAAGAGAATCCTTAAATACCTCAAAGGAGCTCCCAAACTTGGTCTCTGGTATCCTAGGAATCAAGACTTCAATCTCTATGGCTACACTAATAGTGACTATGATAGCTGCAACATCAACAAGAAATCAACATCAGGAGGATGACAATTTCTTGGTGGAAGGATCATCTCATGGCAATGTAAGAAGCAATCATGTGTCTCAACATCAACTGCTGAAGCTGAATACATTGTTTCTGCTAGTTGTTGTGCTCAGCTGCTATGGATTCAAAACTAGATGTTAGACTATGGATTTAATTTCATGGAGACTCCTATTCACATTAATAACAAGAGTACTATTTCTATTACAGAAAATCCTGTCAAGCACTCCAAGACAAAGCACATTGACATCAGGTCTTATTTCATTAGAGACATTCATGAGAAAAATATGATCAAACTAGTCAAAGTTGACTCAAATGAACAATATGTTGATTTGTTCACTAAGGCATTCGATGAACAAAGATTTAAGTATCTTATTACGGCTATTGGGATGATAAACATTGATTAGTCTATCTCATTTGAAAACCTTTTTAAAATGTGTCTTGTCTTTGTCAAAACAATCTAAGCCCTGTTACAAGAAGGTATTTCTTCAAAATTTGACTAACTGTGAGTTCTTCCGAAGAGAAATTAACCCTCAGAAGATGTCTTATGTATCTTCCGAAGGAAAATTCCTCCAGGTTAATCTTATCTTCCGAAGATTTTTTAGTCTCAGAAGAGCATTTGATGATATATCAAATCTATTTCCGAAGCTTGAAAAACTTCTTCACTCGGAAGACCTTCTTCTAACTCTCGGAAGTAAATTTCTCTTTGGATAAAATTTACCTTCGGAAGTAAGTTTAGCTTCGGAAGAAGATTACCTTCGGAAAAGCTTTTACACTTGGAAGAAAGCTTTACTGTGTAACGGAAATCTTTTGGGCCCCGCTCTGTAAAAGGTAAAGATTTTATTAATGATGTCAGAATATTTTAAAAGGTTTTAACCTTACCGCTATTATCACATCATACCCCAAATTGTCATTTCACCTTATCCATCTGCCATTTCACCCTTTTAAATACTTCCGACCTATCCTTTTAATCTTTTTACCACTTTCACAGCCAAAAGTTTCCTTCGTCTTCAGTTTTACTCCCAAATCAAACTTCACTTCCTCTGTAACTTTCCAACAATGGCACTAAAACCTCAGCACAACCAAGTCGCATTCCATGACTCTTCCAAGGATGCTGACTTCTCTGAAATCATCCTATTCCTAACCTAGTCCACATACTTCACAACCCTAATCATTAACCCCACAGTTTACTCGAACCATATGGCATAGTTCTGGGGAAATGGAGAAATTAACACTATAAACGGTGTAAGCTTGTCTGTGCAGCTGCTCTTCCTATCCCTCACATGAGACTGGCAATCTTCAAGGTATTGAAGAGGGTGTCCACCAACTTCTCTGGAAGACATACTGCTCTTCTTCCAGGTATGATTGAGCCAATGGCTCATGGTGACATCCCTGTTAACCCCACAGGTGATGAACCCACACCAGCAATAACCACTTCAATGCCCAATCTTCCTTCCCATCCCATCAAACGTACATATCAGAGATGCTCCAAGTGAACCCTTGTTCAATCTCCTCTGATTGAACAAGTTCCCCCTGTTCAATCCAAAAAGCTAGAGTGGAAACATGGGCTCCCACTCAGTCTGAGGTCCCACCATCCTTCACGTTTGACCTCAATATGGGTATTGAGTCTCCTCAGTCTCAATCCCATGAGCCCCAAACCCAAACCGTAAGCCCTCAGGGAGAGTCACTATACTCCACTGAGCAGCCAAAAAGGGACAGCCCACTCAATGGCTCAATGCCACTAGACATTGATCAAGGTCCCGGGTCACTAGGCATAACTTCTATATCCTTTACTGACCTTCTCATAGGTACTCATGAAGAAATTATGTCTCTTCAAGGCCATGATGTTAATCCACAACACCTATCTAAAGATCAACTGAGCCTAGAGAGATCTCTGATTTCTGGCCCCCATCAGCAAACCCAAACTGAGGTGAGTCCCACTGGTGTGGAGGGGACTCATGTAGATTCAGATGCCACTACTAAGAGTGCCTCAATTGGTCTTCAGGACAGTGGTAACATATCTGAGACTGAATCCATAACAACCCTGCCTTTTGATGACTCTGAAAAAGACATCATTAAGCAAGGAAAACCAGTGCGCCAAGAAACCACAGCTGGTAGTGAGGATGAACATACTAGGTATGTTGCTTCATCTCCTTGTGATTCTTCTAAAGAAGATGAGGGAAGTATGAAACTCACCATAAAAGACCTACTTTCTAAAGTCTCAAACCTTGAATCCAGGGTTAAGACTTTAGAGGATAGGTCTGCCACTCAACAACTTGAGATTCAAAATCTCAGGGCTCAACTAGCTGAGAAATAGACTAAGAGATCTGTTAGGCATGTACCAATTCAAGTCTCTCTAACTTCCTCCTCCACTCATCAAGCTCTCAAGATGATGCTACCAAAAATGAAGAGAATGTTCAAAGAGAAACACATATGGAGCAGCCAAGCTTAGCCCTCTCTACACTAGCTTCAAGATATCCTGCTCAGCAATCAACTGCTTTCCCTGAGCCTCCTCCTATCATCCTTCAAGTGGACCCAAGGATGCTTATTGATTTGAATAGATTCTTAACCAAATTTTTGATGAGCTCCTCACTTGAAAAGCCAAGTCCAGATGTTGCTTTGGCATACTTTGGAGCTGAAAAGCTGAAGAGGTGGAATACACCATCTACCACTGTCAAGGAAGTTGGTCAACATATGGTCCATATTGAACTTGAGATTGAATTCGAAGGGGATATTGGGACTGATGGGCCAGCAGCGGAAACAGTTGGGACAGATAGTGAAATGCCACAAACTTCCAAAGATGAAGTCAAAGCTACGGAAGAATCATTCCAAACTTCCGAAGCTGAGATCCAAGCTGCTGAAGGGCTACACTCTTTGTCTGATGATTTAATTATCACAGATGCAATCCTTGAACTGGCATCTGAGATAAATAGTGAAGACTTTCTCAAAACCCTCTCACTCAAACACCATCATCATTACAAGTTCAGATCACCACCCATCAACCTGAATCCTCTACACAAGAACCTCCAAAGTCACAAGCTTCCAAAGACATCAAGGGAAAAAGGAAGTTGACTGCAGAAGAACTACTAGAGGAAGAAATGTTGGAGAAGCTTAGAAGAAAAAGTAGACTTCCCACTGAGAAGCTATTAGCTGCAAGTAGCAAAGCAGCTGTAGTCAACCAGGAGGCTATCAACAACCAAAGAAGGGTGCAGATAATTGACAGGCTTGTCAATCTTGGTGCACCCAGTGAAGATGTTCTCCTCCTACAACTTGAGGAATTGGTAGAGTTAGAAAAGGCAACCCTGTTGTGGAAAGAACAAGAAGAAGCAGCAAGGTTGACCTTAGAGGAGGAAGAACAGAAAAGAAAAGAGGAAGTTGAGCAACAGCTTAGGGATGAAAGGATAGCTTTTCTGAGCTCTAGGGGATTCTCTCTTGAGAAACTTGCTCCTCATGATAATGATACGATCTTGTGGCTTCTCAACAAAGAACAAGATCAAATGAACTGATAGATCTAGGAATAATAGGTCTAGATCCTTTTGTATAGGCTTAGCACTTTAATCAATATTTTGTAATAACACTTGTAATTCATTATTATAATGTATGCATTATGTATATAGGTTAACCCGTATATGTGTTGATTTATATGATAAGTGCAGGTTCCTACATCATACTTGGTCAATTTCAGAAATTGACTAAGTGTAAGAAATATCTACGGATGAACATTTTTGTTCTTTCGTAGATAATTGTCTAACACAAAATACATCCTAGGATTCTCTACGGAAGAACACTTCGGTGCAGATGAAGTCAAGACAGTGCTAAGTCCAAAGATCCACGGATGAACAACTTGCACTTCAATGAAGTCTACCAAGTGAAGATTCCTACGGAAGACTGAATTCCTACGGAAGAATAAGTATCCTGCGGAAGACCAACAACACTTGTACGTGCATCATCAATCCATTCAAGTCAACAAGTCAAACACGAACTCCAAGAGATTCGTTGTTTCCTTAACAGAAACTTAGAGCCTATAAATACCTGTCCTAGGTTACACATAAAAAAAAAAAGAGGACAGCAACATACCAAACATCACATCGATCCACACGGTCAATAAAACACAGAAACCCTAACAGCCGCCATATCAATTACTCCAAAACCATCAAATACAACCATAGCAAACATCATCAATAGCAATTATCTTTGTTCATATGTACTCATTAATTACTTTTAATGAAATTCTGTTGAATCAAATCATGCTCATTCATTATTGTATTGAAATCATTACGGTCTTCATTATTAATATTTATTGTGTTTGATATTTATTACTTCATCAATTAAATAATGATTAGTGATAATTCCGCGATCATTAATTCAAACTCAATCTAACACTGATAATTCCTGATTGCGATCCTTGGATTCACAGGTGGTATCAGAGCCAAGTGCTCATTGATTTAGATCGATTGATCTGTTGATGTTAGAATTGTTTAATTGATCACTTATTTCATAAGATCTATTAGTTTTCTGATTAGATCTATTTATTTTAAGAAAAATCGTTTTGGTGTGAAGTGTTGATTTTTAAAATCGATAAAACGGTGATTTGTCTTTCAGCAAGTACTGTTACATTGCTCGGTTAACATTGATCTATATTCATGTTAATTGAAACATAGATCAGTGTTATTGATTGATATTCATCAACTGTTCAATCAGCTGAACAAAAACATTAACAAAATCCTTGATTTGATATTAATAATCATTAAGAGGATTGACTGATTTGTGACTCTTATTACTTAGTTATTTAATAATTAAGTTCTTGTCATAAATTAGTTCATTAAAAGGAAGCTTTGCTTTAGTTGAACTCTTATGCTTCGACTAAAATGAGTAACTTTGCCAGGGGATCATCATTCCAACCTCCTAAGTTGGAAACTAAAGCGGATTTTAAATCCTGGAAAATCAAATTCAGGAATCATGTGAATTACACTGATTCTGACTTATGGGTATCAATAACTGAAGGTCCTTATATTCCACCCGCTCTTGGGCCGGATTATAATGATAATAATCAGCCCATAAGTACAAAAGATCTATCACCCGAGGATGTCAAAAATGTTAAAGTCGATATTAGAGCATACAGTCTGCTTAGTATGGTTGAGGATGTCAAAAAGGTTAAAGTTGATATTAGAGCATACAGTCTGCTTAGTATGGCTTTACCTGAAGAAATACTAATCAGGTGTGAGAACTACAAAACAGAAAATTCCTTATGGAAGATACTTCATACTCTCTGTGAAGGGAGTGATGAAATTAGAAGTATAAGGAAGGATACCCTCCGCTCATAATATCAAACATTTTATCATATTGAGGGTGAATCAATTCCTCAACAACTTCATAGGTTTATGCAATTGGTAACCGAGATGAACATCTTGGAGTTGAAGTATACCAATGAGGAATTAAACAAAAAGATGCTCCATACTTTGCCAGAAAGTTGGAAGCAAACTGTGTCCATGTTCAAGAACACCATTGATCTCAAAACCACTGGTTTAGATACATTGGTGGCTAAAGTTGAAGCTCTTGAAATGAATGAGAAGTCAAGAAACAAGAGTGTGAGAACACATGTCACTCCTTATCATTTTAAAGAAACTAAAAGTGCTGGAAGTGCCTTTATTTCTAAGTGGATAATGACAACTCTTGTACTATGAGTGAAGATGAAGAAGAAGTTAGTTTCTATGCCTCAAAGCAATCAAAGAAATCTTCTCAAAGCAAATCAGGAAAAGAAAAAGGAAGACCTGAGGAAAGAAAAGATCCATCTTCATCATCATCAAAGTTTTCATCAAACAACAATCAAGTAGAACCCATTACTATGATTCTGGATTCTGAAAAACAAAAGGCAGCCTTTGCAGCATTCAGCTCAAGCTTTCAAGCTTACCTGGGAAGTACTTTAACTCCTGCTAACATCTGCCAGCAAGACCTAGAAGAACTTCATCCAGATGTTGTAGAGGAAATGGATCTTCAGTGGCAAATGGCAATGATTGCTTATAGAGCCAAACAGTACTTGAGAAGAAACAAAAACTTGGCTGATGCAAGTAAAACAACTAAAATTGGTGTTGATAAGTCAAAAGTGAGATGTTCAAATGCAATCTCTATGGTCACTTCTCAAGAGAATGTAATCAACAATCATCTGCTGACATGAGACAAAATCAGTAACAACAATCTCATCAACACCAATCTCATCAACCATCAACATCTCAAGATCTTTCAGACAACCTCAGTTAACCAACTCATCCCCACCAGCCACAAATGCATTAGCAGGATCTAGTAATTCAAAACAAACTGGATTAATCATTTTACAAGATGGAACCTGTGACTGGAGCATGTATGAGAAGGAAGTGTTGGAAGAGAATCAAGCTCTAATGGCCAACATGGAGAATAAAGTACCACCCATGGCTAGAGAGGTAAGAGATAGATTATGTTCATCATGTAAGAGAACATAAACTATATCAAATCAAAATTAATTCTTTACAGAAAGATTTAGATAAACTTGTTTCTGAAAATTATAGTTTAAAAGCCCAAGTTGAGCATTTGACCACTTCCTTAACAAAATCCATGGCAGATCATACATCAACTGAAGTGAAACTTTAGAAGTTTCAACTTTCATCTCAGCAATATGAGAAATTGTTAAATTCTCATATTAATTCAAAGAATAGGTATGGGTTGGGTTACAATGCTGTTGCACCCCCTCTGAATGATAACTATACAACTTTACCTGAAACAATGACAAACAGTTTGTCAAACCATTTTGTGCCAAGCACCAAGATTGAATTAAAGTCTAATCAACTGGTAAATAACAATGAGTCTGAGGTGAGTGAAACTGAGTCTTCTGAATTAGAACAAGTGAAACAAAATGACTCAGAATTTGACTTTTATGAATGTGATGACTTGGATGATTCTGATAAACATGATGATGAATGTGCGGATGAACTGAATATTGATGAGAATGTTTCATTTGAACCAATCATTCCCAAAGTTCTTGATGAAACCAAGTTGCCTTATCCTCCTAAGCAAAGAAACATGTTGAAGACTATTTGCAAAAGGATAGCTCAGTTGAATGAAGGACTTCAAGAACTTCACAAGCAATAAAAACCTTCAACTGAAGTCAATGAAAAGTGCATAGCTATGGAAGAAGTAAACACATCTTTCATAGAAAAGAGAAAGCAACCACAATCCGCAGAACTTCTTCAGAAGAAGAACATTTCTGCATCAGTGGCAGATCTACGGAAGAACAAATCTACTGAGTTAGTAGAAATTCTACGGAAGCCAAAAGCAGCAACCAACAAGAAAACAAAACAGAAAGCTGTGAACTCTAAGCAACAGACTTCAGCTGATAAAGAAGAACCCTTTGATATTATGTCAGGAAAGGGGAAGGGGTCATCTACTACAAAATTCGAAAAAGAATTGAAGGCTAAAAGGAAGCAAAAAATCAAGAAAGGGACTGATTCTGAAAATGAGTCAGAAGAAAAGTATTGCAAATGGTGTGATATGAAAAATCACAACATTGAAGATTGTTACTTCAGCAGTTATTGCTCTATTTGCAATATGAACAACCAAATGACATATGCTTGCTACTTCAACAAAAATTGTGCTATTTGTAACAAAAATAACCATTCTACTCAGGAGTGTTATTTTAACAAAAAGAACAAGGCAAAGAGCTCAAAGAAGCACCAATCTGAGAAGGATGAATCAGACTCTCAATCCAGTAATGGTCAAGAAGAATCAAAATCAAAGAAACATCAACAAAAACAAAAGTTGTCAAAACCAAAGGAGAAAACATCTGCTGTTGGTAATTCTTGTAAGAAAAGACAACCATATTAACAACTCAAAACACCTCACAAAAAGGTGGATTTGACAGATCAGAAAGAAAATTCTGATGATACTTTCTTTGATAATTTTGAAAAAGGGACTCCTGTTTGACTTTTAAAATCAAAAGATGATGAAACTTTCAACAATCAAGGTTCATCATCAAACTCAAAGAAGCAAACAAAGAAAGATAAGATGACTGAGGAAGAGATTGAGAAACAAGAACAAAACTCCACAAGCTCATCTGTAACAAAATCATCCTCACCATAAACAACACATAATGAATCAATTGAATCTAAAATTAATACTGAAACATCAAGACTCATTCATGAGGGAGTTACAATTTTAGATACAACTGGAAAAACCAAGATCATTAAGGCTTGGGTTCCAAATTCTAATTGATTTCTTTATGTGTGCAGGGACAATCATGGAGAGCTGACAACAAGTGGTATGTTGACAGTGGTTGTTCCAGGCATACGACAGGAAACTGTTCTCTTCTCCATGACTTCAAACATAAAAATGCCTCTTATGTGGCATTTGGTGGGGATAAGAAGGGAAGTAAAATAGTTGGTGAAGGAATGGTAACTAATGGTGTGCTCAAATTTGAGAAAGTTACTTACTGTGAAAATTTACAATACAATTTACTCAGCGTGTCTCAAATTTGTGATCAAAATTATACCGCATTGTTTGATAACACTAACTGTTACATTCTTAAGCCAGGTTTTTCAATCCCAGAAGATTGGATCCTTCTTTCAAGAAAAGAAACACATCAAGAAAAGGAAACACAGAAGATATGTTGTGGCATAGAAGGCTTGTTCATTCCAACATGAAGAATATGAATAAATTGGTGAAAAATGACTTAGTCATTAGACTGCCAAAGAAAGAATTTCATTGTTCAAATCATTGTTCCTCATGTTATAAAGGAAAACAACATAGGGTGTCATATAAATCCAAAATTATCAATACAAACATAACACCACTCAAATTGCTTCACATGGATCTTTTTGGTCCAACCAATATGATGAGTATTGGTAAAAGGCAATATTGTTTAGTGGTAGTGGATGATTTCACTAGATTCACATAGGTCTTTTTCTTAAAGCAAAAGAGTGAAACATCAGAAACATTAATGGAGTTTGTCATTAAGATTGAGAATCAACTTGATCAAAAAGTCAAAATTTTCAGGAGTGACAATGGGACTGAATTTTTTAATACTGTCTTGGATTCTTTTTGCAGGATTAAAGGCATTGCAAGGCAATTCAGTGCACCAAGAACTCCACAACAAAATGGAGTTGCTGAAAGAAGAAACAGAACTCTCATTATAGCAGCAAGAACAATGCTAGTTGATTCATAATTGCCAATCACCTTTTGGGCTGACGCAGTGAACACAACATGCAATATTCAAAACAGGACATTAATTGTCAAAGAACATAATAAAACATCATATGAGCTTCTATTTAAAAGAAAACCATACATAGGATATCTTAGAGCTTTTGGGTGTCATGTGTCTATTTTAAACACAAAAGAACAACTGGGAAAGTTTTCAGAGAAAGCCTATGATGGTTTCGTTATTGGATATTCTTCAACATCTAAATCATATAGGATTTATGTTCCACAACAAAACATTATGGAAGAAACTCCTAATGTGTCATTTGATGAGTCCTTAATTCCAAAATCTGTTAAAGGATCATCATGGTTGTTTGATATAGATGCACTCACAGACTCATTTAACTCTGGTTATTTGAATACTAAAGGTTCTGAAGATGCATGCTATCCATTTGTGCCTCCAAACATGAATGAAGTATCATTATCTGCTGATCCTCCAAGACTTCAAAAATCAAGTGTCATTGAACAAGGAACTACAAATCATGCAAACAATGCAACACAAGACCAGTCAAATAGATCTACATCCTCAGATGAAAACAGTACATCAGTAGCTGCTAACTCTGGATCCGCAGATGAGTGTTCTACATCCGGAGATGGATATTACATCAGCAGATGGTCAGCAGATGGTCCATTCACATCAGCAGATAGTCCATCCAACATCAGCAGGTCAACACACACCATCCGTAGATGTTCTTGTAACTCCTATGGAAGTTCAAAACATATCCGTAGATGTTCCTGCTGAAGGGATTCACACTACAGCTGATGTTCAAAATGAGGAGGGATGTCATTCAGCTTCAGATAATCCATAAGATAAACAATTTGATTATTTCATAAATTCTCCATCTCAGCTGAACCCATCTACATCAATGAATATGACTAACTTGGGATCATCTATCCCAGTTGAGCCTATTCCAACAACAAGAATTCATAAGACTCATCCAATTGACAACATTATTGGTGATCTTAATGAAAGTACTACAAGAAGTCAAAGGGGAGCTACAAACATTTGTCTTTTCACCTGCTTTCTTTCTCAAGTAGTTCCTCCAAATATCACAGCTGCACTAAAAGATAATAGCTGGATTGAAGCCATGCAGGAAGAGCTTTAACAATTCAGAAAGCAGAAAGTCTGGAATCTAGTTGATCTACCAGAAGGTCAACACCCAATTGGGACAAGGTGGCTCTTTAAAAATAAGCTAGATAACAGAGGTATAATTGTAAGAAACAAAGCAAGGCTGATTGCACAAGGATATACTCAAGAAGAAGGAATAGATTATGATGAAGTTTTTGCACCAATTGTAAGGATTTAAGCCATAAGAGTATTTCTAGCCTATGCTTCATATAAGAAGTTCACAGTCTATCAAATGGATGTCAAGTGTGCTTTCTTATATGGGAAAATTGATGAAGAGGTCTATGTAGCTCAACCCCCAGGTTTTGAAGATCCTGATTACCCATATAGGGTAACAAGCTTGACAAAGCTTTGTATGGTCTTCATCAAGCACCAAAAAAGTGGTATGAAACATTATCATCATTCTTGCTCAAGCATGGATATAAAAGGGGAACTATTGATTAGAATCTTTTTCTTAAACAAGAACATCAAGATCTCTTAGCGGTTCAAATTTATGTAGATGACATTATATTTGGATCAACTAACAAGAAATTGTGTGTCAGCTTTGAAGAGTTGATGAAATCTAAATTTCAGATGAGCTCAATAGGAGAATTAACTTTCTTCCTTGGTTTACAAGTTCATCAGAAACCAGATGGCATTTTTATTAATCAAAAGAAGTATATCTATCAAATATTGAAGAAGTACAACCTTGCTGATACATCTTCATGCAAAACACCTACTTCAACAATTGACAAGATTGTACCTGATCCTACAGGAAAATCTATTGATCAAAGATTGTATAGATCAATGATAGGATCTATCATGTATTTAACTACCAGTAGACCTAACATAATGTTTGCTGTGTGTGTTTGTGCCAGGTACCAATCAAATCCAAAAGAGTCCCATCTGAATGCTGTGATGAGAATCTTCAGATATCTCAAAGGGAAACCAGCCCTTGGTCTTTGGTATCCAAAAGATGGAGACTTCACTCTCTACTCATATTCAGATAGTGACTTTGGAGGATGCAACAACAACAGAAAATCAACAACTGGTGGATGTCAATTCATAGGACCAAGACATGTTTCATGACAGTGTGCAGGACCGTTTAAGGGGATTTCTGGTCACTTACAATACAACACACAATGAGGAGAGACAGTTTAGAACACTTAGCAGATCAAATAGGAAATTGGTAACACCAGATTGACACTTAGAACACTAGCAAATATAAGACAGAATAAGAACAGAAACAACACAAGTGTTTGGTTTTCAAGGATGTTTTATATTACTCTCAAGTTCTTTTGCAAGTGTACAAGCATAAGATAAGTTACAAAGACCTGAGATACTTATACTACATCCTACAGCTGGCCATACTTTGAAGGCTTGCTGGCTACTTGATCTAGACAACAACAAAATCAAAGTAGAGTCAAAAGGCAGATTGCCTTTTGACTAGTGACTTTGACATGCCATAGCTCACATCCTAATATATTACAAAAAGGATAAAAGTACATAAAGTAGAAAGTAAAAGACTCAAGACCTCAATGTACAGTTACCAAAAGCATGGACCTTTTCACCAACTTGTGAAAGTTGGTGAGTCAACAGAGTTGCAGCGAAAAGTGGTCCAGCTTTATGGTAAAGTACATCAGATAAAAGCATGTCTCTAAAAGTCTTCGGAAGATAATCTGTCTTCACTTCTTGGCTTTGAAAGACTTTGTCCTTAAAGCTTCGGAAGGCTTCACTTTATGCTTCGGAAGATGTTGGTCTTGGCTTCGAAAGATTTTACACTTAAAATATTTTCTAGTGCATGGTGTAAAACTTCCGAAGCATTTCTACTCAGCATTTAGTGCATGCATGCAGGATAAACTTTTGGATGTTATTAGATGTTTTGGATGCATCAGCCTTATACGGAACCTTACAAACTCCCCCTAGGCTGATGCTACCAAAACATTTGAAGACTTCAGATATCAACAGTCCTCATCATGATGATGACCATTCCTTTCTTCATTAGATGGTTAGGATCACTCATACTCTCATAGTGTCTTCTCATCTTAAAGAGATCATGCATAGGTAGATTGAACATGTCTTGCCATGTATAGACATCTTCAACACCTTGATCTCTGATAACATGCCATCTTTCTGGATTAGTAGTGTAAGTCCAGGATAAGATGGGTCTTCTTGATACCAGAGGAGCTACTTGAATAGGAGTTGCTGGAGCTTCCTCTTGTTGCACTTCCTCAGGATGTTCTGACTCATACTGAGGTTTGGAGGTGGATGACTTTGTCTTCTTCTTCTTAGGCTTTGGTTTAGAAGCCATCCTTTTCCTCCTCTTTGAACCCTTTAACTGAGAAGACTGGCCTGCAGCACCATGTTGATCGTCCTTGTCTTTCTCAGTTGGGTCTTCCTTTCTCATAGGTTCAGAATGAGAAGAAGAAGGACCCTGCTGTGGATCAAAAGATGAAGCTTGCTAAAACTCATTTGGAGGTCCAGGTTGTGTTGTCTTAAAAGGTTCAACCTTAACCTCCACTTCTTGAGGGACCTGACTTGGTAGGGAGTGTAAGTCAACAAGTTCTCCTCTTTTGATCTTCTGCTTGATCACCCTAATGTGCTCATCCATAGTGGATAAAGACATAGGGCCAAGTCTCCTTTTAGAGAATCCATATAGCTTCAAGAAGCTCATCATCCTCTGCCTATCAGCAGATTTCTTTTGGCTTTTCTGGATGATGGCTCTTGACTTGGCTGCTTCTTCCCTCATCTTCCTCTTTGTTGCCTTTTGTTCTTTGAGCACTTGAAGTTCAAGTTGCTTGAGATACTCAAACTCAATGTACTCAAAGGATAAGGGAAGAAGTACAGCTTCCTGGTAGAGACCAGTGGCACTCATGTAGTTGATCATGTTTTGTCTATCTGTTTCTTTATCTACCTGAGGTTCTTGTGAAGCCACTGTCTCTTGTACAGGACTTTCCTGAACTGGAGAGAGAGTAGGAACATGTTTGTAGAGTCTTTTTAGTCTTTTTTCTTCCTTGATTTGAAGGAGCAACCTTGCATCCTCTGCTTCCTTCTTCTCTCTTAACATTTCCATGTCAGTCAGTTCATTCAATTCTTCTAAGGGGAAGGAGATGATGTTATCAACATCATAGTTCCTGGTATGTAAATAATTTATCCTGACTGCCTTTAACTTATCATCTTGAGTATTTGGCCTGGGGGCAGCCCTGATTGCAGCTTCCATGAAGCCAACAGACCCAGCAGAGGAACTTTCTCCCCTTAGCTTCCTTTTCCTCTCTCTCTCTCTCTCTCTCTCTCTCTCTCCTTAATCTCCTCAGGAGTTAGAATCCTTTTCCCTTTGTCACCAACAGACCTTTGTGACTTAGGGTGGAGAGAGCTTTGGCCTTCATTGTTTGGAGTAGCATCCATGCTCTGGCCAGCGAGAGGTTGAGATGCACCTTCACCAGCAGGTGTCTCATCAAGGGAATGGATTCCTGAAGTAGTTATTGGTGTGACAGGGCTCTTAGGCTCTATCATTGGGCCTTCAGTCAAGGTTTTCCCTTTGAAGCTAATCTCAGGGTCTGCCTCAACATCCAGTTGACCGATGATATTACCTGATTGCCTTTGTCTCCTTCTGAGGCTGAACTCTTCAGTAATCCTATCTTGAATCCTTTGAGCCAACTTTCCAGCTTGTCTAGATTGGCTTGGGTTGACAAGAGGCATATTGATAAGGTCAAGACCTTCATAGTAGTTCAAGGTCTGAAAATTGAAAACTTCTTGCTGCCCTTGAACTTTGTGAAGAATGAGGGCTCTTCTATCAGCATCATATCTCCACCCAATTATGTAGTTGGAAGTTCCTTGAGGTGGAGATGACATAGCCCTTGGAATACCTTCCTCAAAGAGACTCTGAATGAGAGAGTCTAGAGAGTCCACATCAATATGAACTTGAGGAAGTTGCTGAGTATGGACAATTGCAAGTAAGGATGGTGAGTCCTCAAAGTCCATACCCTGTGAAGAACTCCCAAGTTCTGTGATTGTTATGACTTTCTCCCCCTTTTTGGTAGCATCACCCTCTTGCATAGGTGAGCTAGGGGTTAGGTCACTCACATCCATAGGTTCTTGTGTTCCTAGATGAGCTCTTCTTAAAGGTCTCCCAGCTAGTTGTTCCTTGAGATAAGATATCTCAAGTTGTTGATCATTGACCCGATTTTGTAAGGTAGTCACTTGAGATTCCAAGTGACTAACCTTAGAGACTAAGTAAGTGCATGTTTTAGACAGTTTTTGCACCTTTAGTCTCAGATTCCCCTCTTCTTCATCAGAAGATTCATTGGGGGATGAGATAATTGGACCAAAGTCCTCAGTCTCACCACCAGCATCATGTTCTTGGCTGCTGGTTTTCCTCAGCTCACTGACAGCTTCAGATGGAGTGTCAGTGGGCTGAGTTACCATGGTTGAGGTCTTAAGGATGTAATCACTTGCAGAAGTGAGAGCCTCTTCCATATGGACCTCCTGAACAGGGTCAGGGAGATCCACCTCAGTGGTAGGTGGATGATGTGGGCTAGACAGGGGAGAGGCAGGAGCACTCATCTCTCTTTGAGTGGGGGAATAGTAGAGAGACTCATGGTACTCACTGAATCCCAAGTCCTCATCATCATAGAAGTCAAGGCTAGGAATTGGTTGGTTGAGGTCTAAAGGCTGGGGATGGTAACCTTCCCCTGAAGGTTGTTCACTTGAGTGTGGAGACTCAAAGTGAAGGCTAGAGACTGTTTGGGTAATGAGCTCATCAGGCTGAGCATGAGGAACCTCAGCACTAATTCTTGAAGAGATTGGAGTGGTTTGCTCCTCAGGAGAAGTGGGAGCTCTGTTTTCCACTTCTTCTTGTGTGGGTAGTGATATGGGGTCCTGCACAGACTAAATAGCTTGTGTAGGGGTTTGTTTGGATTTTCTTTGGTAGGTGAGGGTGATTTGTGGCTGTTTTGGTGGTTGAGAGGTAGAAGGTGTGGGTTCAACACTAGCTTGTGTTGCTAGGTTGTCACCTTGAGCAATGAGCTCTAAAATTTTGAGGACAAGGGCTGTTTCTACCCCAGAGAAGCCAAAAGTTGGCTTCTTCAAAATTTTAAAGATGTTGGGCTTCATCTATCCCAATTTAAGAATATTATTTGTTTCCCTTAACTGTGAGCCCAGTTCACAGTTAAAAATTTGTTGAACATATCTAGAAAACATATAATACTAAGAAAACTATAGGAGTCTAAAAGTGTGTAAATTTGTGTAAAACAAACTGTAGAGTAACTGAACTACTGACTGACCCCTGAACCATCCCTGCATATGAAGAGAGATCCTCAGGAATCTGGTCCAACCCCCATGCTTGTGGACAAGTTGTGGATGACCACATGAAGTAAGTACTTCCACGGGAGGAGACCTTCCCTTTTCTGAGGTCTTGATAGAGAAATCTCCTCATAACCCATCTACAAGGAGTGGTAATAGCTTCTTTTGGGAAGGACAATTCACTTTCTCATCATCCAGCTGAAGGTGGGTGTTTATGATGGCTGGAATGATGAAGATTGTTCTCCCTTGCACTGTAGCAGACAGTGCCTTCTCCCCATCCATAATGACCTCTTGACAGGTCTTCCAAAATTCAAGCAGATGATCCTCAAAGAGAACAAGATCAATGGTAAGGGAGGTGTAATAGTTGGATAGAGCCAGAAAACGGCAAACCTCTAAGAAACTAGAATCTTTCTCAGAGTTTAACAGAGCAACTTGATTGTGTTGCCTGTGAAGCTGCATGGAGAAATCAGGGTTGTTTCTATGGTTTAGGTTGGCCATTTAGAAAGATTAGAGGTGAAGAAAGTGAAGAACAAAGGCGGTTTTTGGGTGAATTTAGGTTTAGCAAGATACAGAGGTAGAAGAAAGTGAAAAGAAGGGGGGAACCGTTGGCTATATATATAAAATGGATCTCAGACAAAGTTAATGAAAGAGGATAAACTTTGAAATCGAATGTCGGTCCCACCTCTGAAAAAGTGTTTCTTTTTACCCAAAAGTTAGTTTCTTGGAAGTCGAAAATCTTCCAAAGGTAATTCTTTTCGGAAGTTTTGATGAAAAGCTCCGAAGCCAAATTGGCTTCGGAAGATATTTCAAAGAGTGTTGAAAATTTTGCTTCGGAAGATATCAATACTTGAAAGTTTTTAGTAAAAACTTCGAGAGTTAATTGCTTTCGGAAGAAAAATTGTCTTAAAACACACAAGTATTTTGAGAAGAAATTTTGCTTCGGAAGATATTGTGAAATTTTCTTCCTAAGGCAAATTCTCTCAAGTAGTTGTTTGTTTTGAAGACTTAAATTTCTCCGAAGGTAAATAGATATCTCCGAAGGATCAAAAATTTCAAAAATCTAAGGAATATCTCAAATGGATTTTTGTTCTTCCAAAGTAAACCAGGGTTATGAAGATATAGAATAGACAACTTAGGACATACATAGATTTTAGAAATAATATGATTAATTATTAAGAAAAGCTACTCAAAGTTAATCATCCCAATAGCTGAAACAAGATACTTAAATCTTTGCTCATCAAAAGCCTTTGTACAGATCAGCATATTGTTCATTTGTGTTAACTTGACTAGTTTGATTAACCTTTCTCAAATTATCTCTAATCAAATGATACCTGATATTGATATGTTTTGTCCTTGAGTGCTGCACAGGATTCTCTATGATAGAGAAGCACTGTTGTTGTCTTGTGAATAGGAGTCTTTTGAAATTGAATCCATAATCTAACATCTAATTCTGAATCCAAAGCACTAAGCCAGCAGCTTGCAGCAGCAATGTATTCAGCTTCAGCAGTTGATGTTGAGACACAGGATTGCTTCTTGCATTGCCATGAGACTATCCTTCCACCAAGGAACTAACATCCCCTGATGTAGACTTTGCAGTCATATTGCAACCACCATAGTCACTATCTGTATATGCATACAGATTGAAGTCAGAATTCTTTGGATACCAAAGGCCAAGTGTTGAGGCGCCTTTAGATATCTTAAAATTCTTTGATAGTGATTAGGTGAGACAACTTGGGGTTGGCTTGATATCTTGCACAAATACATGTAGCAAAATGATATCAGGCTGCTAGCTGTAAGGTACATGAGAGACCCAATCATAGCCCTGTAAAGGTGTTCATCCACACACTCCCTCTCAAGATCAGGTCTAAGGGAGTGGTTTCTTGCTATGGGTGTCTTAGCAACCTTACAATCAGTCATGTTGAACCTCTTAAGTATGTCCTGAACATACTTTGACTGGCTTATGAAAATGCCATCTTCAACTGCTTCACTTGAATTCCCAGAAAGAAATTGAGTTCTCCCATGGCACTCATTTCAAATCTGTCCTTCATCAGCCTATCAGAGTCTTTGCAGAGCTTTGGATTAGTTGACCCAAAGATGATGTCATCTACATATACTTGAACTAGCATTAAGTCATTTCGTTGTCCTTTGATGAAGAGAGTTCCATCTATAGTACCCCTTCTGTAGCCATGCTTGCAGAGATACTGAGATAGAGTCTCATACCACTTTCTTGGTGCTTGGTACAGCCCATAAAGAACTTTATCAAACTTGCAGACATAATCAGGATGATCAGGATCTGCAAACCCAGGTGGTTGTTTGACATACACCTCTTCATCAATTACTCCATAGAGGAAAAGCACACTTGACATCAAGTTGGTAGACCTTGAAGTTCTTTTCCCATGAGGAAGAGGACATAGGTTCCAAACCTTTTGCCTTTTGAATTGAAGCAACTCCTCTTGCATAGCTTCAAAACCAAATTCTATCCTTTAGAGCCTCATCAATCTTCTTAGGCCTATCTGGGATAAGAAACAGAGTAGAGACAAACATTTGCATCATGGGTTTGTCCTCTTGTTTTTACCCCTGAGACAACATCTCCAATGATTTTTGAGGTGGGATGAGACTTGTGGATCCTTAGCGAGGGATCACAGCAAGTTGCTGAGACAGATCCAAATTGGAGAAATTTAGATCTGGTATTGAGGTTTCTCCACCACATCAACACACTTATCAAGTAAAACTTGATCTAATGAGTGTGTGACATCATTTATGTTGTCTTCAATGGGATGGTTATCAGCATCTAGAAATTCTTGATCACTGTCACCAACCATTATCTCCTACATTTGAAGTTCCTGCTTTTGAGTTTTGTGCCTCTAAGCTGGAATTTGAAGGCATTTCAGAAGTATCAGCTAAATTTGTCATTGTTATGCTGATAGGTACTCCATTTGCAGGGTTAGTTACCACTGGAGCTGAAGTTGTATAACTTGATGGTCTTTCTTAGCTCAAATCTTGGATCAGGATCACCTGTTGATAGAATATCTGTTGACCCTGAAACATTCTCATAAGATTTGTTAAAATATTGGTAACTAAATCAAGATCAAATAGCCAATCAGGACCAGAACCAGGTACACTGGGTGTGTGTTCATTGAAAGTCACATTGGCTGACTCCTCAACTACTCTGGTTCTGAGGTTGTACACTCTATAAGCCTTGGCTTGAGA